>VTPC01090589.1:64268-461877 GCA_011009095.1 Ignelater luminosus
AAAAAAGGTTTACCCCAAACAATTAAGTAGTTTTTATTTTTGCACGGACTTTTCAAACGACCCTCGTATATCAAATATCCAGTATAGCGGAAAATTTCTAGGTTACAGGAAGCTTCTCAAACAAAGTAAAAGTACAAGTTTCAATTTTATAAAACACAGATTAGCATTTCTTGATACTCTGTATAATAAAAACAGCCAATCGAGATTTAAACAATAATATTTAAAGAACAAAGATCAAGGTTTACTTCTATAACAATAAAATCTAAAATTCTTTTATTAATACCAAGGTAAGTCGAGAATCTTGTGAAGACTTTGCAACAAACCATTACATAAATAATACCAAAACGCCTAGTTTTAGACTACTGTAGAAGAGTGGGCAAACACTAAAACGTAAAAGCGTTCGATTTATAAATATAGAAGGTTGATAGGCCATTCTTTTATGTAACACTCTATATAGTTAAAGTTAATTTTGAAAACGTAGGTGATCATTCTGTACAGCTAACCTGAATCGGAAACATTTCTTGGTATTTTATACAAATAATAAAAACATCAAAACACCTTGCAGATTCTGTAGAGTACACGGTATTTTTAAATTTTCCAAAAATTGGACTTTTGACAAGAATTTATTACCAGATTAAAAATTTTCCAAGATATTTATTGCTTATCTCAATGCCACGTCGCGTCGCATCATAACGGTAAAATTGCAAAATGTAATACCAAAATATTTCGGTGACCATGAAGGTGGTTTTAGAATGAAAACCTTTCCAGAAAAAAATTACATAAATGCTTCGGGGAACGATTCCCTCACAAAAAGAGCTCACCGACATCTGTCATCTGCAGCTACAGTTCTCCTCGCCGTTATACTTAACTATTGTCTTTCCCACAGATACATTCCCTCCGCTTGGAAGGAGGCAAGGGTGGCCCTGATTCACAAACCAGGAAAACCTTGCACCAATCCAACGTCTTACCGACTCATCTCCCTTTTTAACGTTCTAGGTAAAGCATTCTAGACGATATTGACAACTAGACTCCGAGCACACTAGACGCTCACAATCTAGATTCCGTCGTGGAAGATCTACCACAAACCCCATTTTCCTATGTCTCGATAGCTTTCAACTCTCCACGTTGCGTAACAACCACGTTCCTTGACATCGAGAGGGCCTTCGACAAGATCTGCACGAGCCACCGAGATTCCCGCGACATCGACCTGGAACTGTAGTTTTTGCTTGGTATCACCTTCATCCCCAAGCTGAGATGGAGCCACAAGCTCACATACAAAAACTTTATCGACTACCGATTCACCGTCTTTGCTTCCACACCGCTATATGCGATGAAGAAACTCCGACAGAAAGAGAAAGCTTTTTGCAGGAGAATTTTGCACCTGGAGCGCTTCCATCCTTTGGAAAAAGTTTGCGACAGAGCGAGGATTCTCCATATAGATGCGTGCCTCAAATTTATGAGGAGCCATTGCGTAAGCAGGGCGGTTGAATACAACAGAACCCCAGCTTTAATCTCGCACAGAGGACCCAAAAGAAAAACACAAACACCCGTCCTCTGTTTTGATAAGACGTGCCGAGAACCTCACTCTCGAGTTGGTGGACATACTTCTCGACACTTCACTTACCATACAGAAAAAAGCCCGTTCGCTGTCCTCCGTGAAACTACCGAGTGACGTAGATGGCGTCTCACTAGGATTTTCCCGTGGTTTCCCCTAGTGGTCAAGGACCAGTATCTTCCACGAATCTACCACCACACACTAACACATTACGTCACACCAATACGCAACTACAAACCGTACCTCTTACAACACAAAACAACGCATACATTCGTATTACTTCAGAACACAACACTTCTACGCCGCCGCCCCCAAAACAATCCACTGAACTTGATTAGACTTGACTGGTACATACAATTCGTTCAACTTAATATTTTGTTAAAAAAACTGCTAACCCTATGGGACTTTACCAACTGATGTAGCCTAACCTTACTTTTGCGCATTGTTATTTAAAATCTGGAATTATGATTGAAACTGTCTTTGTTTTTCTGTTTCTGAATTTAATTTTATATAAATAAAAAAAAGCAATTTTTGTAGAACTAAAAGAATTAAAAATTTTCAGTTGAAGCAATTAATTTTGTGAATATCCAATTGCATAAACAACGTCATTCTAGTTTGCAACCATTAGTTTTCATCACACTAATACATGAAGTGTCAACAAAAAATGTTTAAGAAACGGCAAGTTCAGTTATTAAACACAGTGTACTCAAATTAAAATATATATCATGAATTAAAGATCACCCTGTATAACTGATTATACGCTGCATCTTTGAAGTGAAAGGAAGTACCAATTTTTGAGCTAGGATTACGACTAGTTTCTTATATAGGATGATTTATGACACGTGTGTCAAATCAAAACTAGTAACTGGGGAGACCATTTCCACACCTTAGAAGCATAATACATTAAGTTCAAGATTTCCAGTTTACAGGAGAGAGAGAGATTTGAGAAATTATTTTGTGCAGCAATCAATGATCCTCCACTGTTAAATAAGTTTGATCTTTGAAACGATCATAGTTTTAAGCCTAAAGACTAATGTCTATTATGAGATAGATGCTAAACAAATCTTCAAATTAAAGACTGAACATGATTGGCCATACAGAGAAAAATCAGAAAAGAAGATGCTTTTGTTTGGGTTCTCACTTGTTACTTGATTGTCTTCGCTGTTTTGACATCTATAAAGTGTTGTTTAGTGCTTGTTAAAATGACTAAGACCCTTGGTGCTCGAGATTTAAATGAACGGCAACAAAAAGCTATTATAGAGGGTTGCAAGTAAAGAAGAAATCTCAAAGAGCCAACTGGGCAATTTGGCATCTCCAAGTCAATAGTAGCAAAATTTCTCCAACGTTAGAAACTACAGGAAGATTATGTTAAAAGGTGTAGAAGTACTCTATAGAAATACTTGATAGAAACAGGGACTAAGTGGATGACGACCCGTGAAAAAGTCGTTCGTTTAAAAGCAAATTTACACTGTTTGGGAATGATGGTATAGAATAAATCCGTCGATCTACAGGCAAACATTTTGGCCCAAAATGAAACATGGAGATGGTTTGGTTATGGTGTGGTGTGCGTTCTCCACAAAAGGGGTAGGTCCCCTTCATAAAATCAAAGGTGTCATGAACCGGAAGACCTTAAGAAGGTGATGCTTCAAAATTCAAAGCGTTTTCTTAGTCGTGGCTTCATATTTCAACAAGACAAGCTGATGTACAAGCTTGGTTCCGTCGTTGAGCCATTATGGAAAGAGTTGGAAAGGCGTCTGATAGGCAAACGTAAAGAATACTACCGAAAAGCTTGTTCTTCTTTAAGTGTATGCTCAGACATTGCCTAGCAGTAATTTGTCCTAAAGGCTTTGCCACAAGATATAAAGTTGATTTGTCACAAATTATTATTTTAAGGGTTCTTCTCTGGAAATCTAAACTCGTCATAGTTTATAATTGAGTTTCAGTTATTTTAAGGATTTTTAATAAAATTAATTTCAACAGGTTGTTGTTTTTATTAGTTGATGAAAAGTGTTTTGTTCGGTAAGGTGTGTTAATATCACAATTATAGTGATTCATACAGTTTTAACGAAATTATCTAAAAACAACATAAAGGTGATATACTTTTGGCCGGCACTGTAATTGTTTTAAAAAGGTGACTTTAACACCATGTATGAGCAAAGAAGATTTAAAATTGAGGTTATTGTCAAATTAAATGTTCAATCAATTAACATTTTTCTGTTATGTATGTGATTGAATGTAACTAACTGTAAGCTAAATAGAATAAAATTAAACAAAAGCGATTTATGGCTTCAGCCGAAGAGAACACAAAAAAGTGCAATGAATCTCCATAGAAAAACAGCAAATTAAAGATGACTAAATAACACACCAAACTGCATTTCTAAATGATTGCCAGTTACGTTCGTTATTTATAAATATTGGCTATAATTAACTTTGAGAATAAACAAGATTCGACTATTAACTCATTAAATATTTACCTACAACTTCAATTGTTAAGAAGAGAATAATTTGTAAACATTAATAATGGATTACTCGTAAGTATTACTGTTTTTTTCTGTTGTTTTAACCCAGAATTTTACCATTTAGTTAATTTATTAAAATGTATATCCCCCAACTTAACAGTAATTATGAAGTCATTTTAATTATTCATATATTATGCATTCCTCAATTTTGCAAACGTAAGAGTGTAAACTTTCACCTGTTTAACAAACCAATTTAAAATGCAAGGAGCATTTTTTATTTTTAGAAATGCTGTATAAACTGCATACAACATTAATAGTATACCACTTGGGCAAAAACAAGATAATGTCAGTTATATTAAATACTCGAACCTATGAAAATTACAAGGGTGGCAATATTAGATTTTCGTGAAAATCAAATATGTAGCTTTAAAGCCAAGTTGGTAGGTACATGTTCTAATAGCATAACCTGTTAAAATTTTCAAATAGAGGATTTTTGTAAAAAATGTCATTGTTTTTATAAATCTTGCTTTAACTTACCTAATCTAATCAAAACATACTGATATCCGCAAAGTTTAATCTAACCACGATGCATAGAAACATTAGTAGCCGGTAATTCTACGTTTAAAATAGCACACACAACTAATTTAAAACCATATTCAATTGTGTAACATACAGTAGCGTAGTCCTAGAAATGTACATGCCTACCTCCCTTCAATTAGTTTTTTTTTAATTCCAGAATCGTTTCAGTACAGTCGGTTTGTTCATTGTTAATAGTTTTAGCAATTATCATTACAACTTTTCCCTTTCGTGATGGAGTAACGTGAAAACGCTATTTATTATACAGTGTGATCTCGTAAAGTTTTGATTAATTAACGATATAAAAAGGTGAACCTCGTTCAATTGTAATGAAGCTTGACAGTTCGACTTGATGAACGTCATACAGCAAATTTCTACATGTTTGTGATTGTATATGGCAAACTAATTTTTAGGAAAGATTTGATTTGTCTTTGATTTTTAACGGAACGACATTTTCGTTAGACTAATTTGTTCTTCTGTATACGCTGGGGAAATCTGAGTTGATTTGCAATTTGTGACTTTTGACTTGATCAAATATTGATCACAAAAAGAAAACATTACTTCTGGGAGTTACACCACAATGAAAGTCAGATCTTGCACAACGCTTGAAGGTTTTATCAAAACTCATCTTCATGACTTTTGATCTGTCATGAAAGGTCAGATAATAGCATGGAAGGAATCTTTTTGGTCTTTGATAGCAAACAGGTGTAATGTAACAACATGTTGCAGTTTTCAGAAATTACAAGAAAACCTTTAAACCACAGACAAACACTTATGTGAAACCTTAAGTTATAGAAAAACTTAAATCAGTTTGATTGTCTTAGGGTTTTTAAAAGCCAAACAATTGCCAGAACACCAAATTAATCATTCCATATTGTAGGAACGGTATGCCAAAAAACAGAAAAAATCAATGGATAACAAGGTTATGACAATGTTCAGATTTAAATTAATAAAGAACAAGACACTGACTGTTTAAATCAAACTATAGACAATCGATACTCAATAGAAGGGTATCAAGAAATCGGCTTAATTTAGACTTAACCTGAAGAAAAAAATAAAATCATCAAACCAAACAAAAGATAGCAAACAAATAACAAAATAATTTAATCACAAAACTAACAAAAATAGTAGCTCAAAGAAAACGGAACAAGAAAACTAATTTAGAATAAATAATAACTAAGAATTTTCTGCACAAAATTGATTCCAATATCTTCAAAAGACCAAAAGTTATAGTATCAATCAATCAATCAACTTGGGATGCACAATCCAAACCTAAAAATGGCAAGTTGGTCAGGTGTTCTTTTTTAATCAATCAAAACACTTTTCAAGCTTTTGGAAGAGCAATACAATGCAAACTATTATAGAATAAAAAATGATAAAATAGAAGTAAACTTTATCTGAAAAGAAGTCAGATTTATAAAACCGATCATAAGGGTTAACCATGTAACAATAAACTTGAGGTTAATTTAGATTTGAAATTAATGATAAGCCAATCCGCGGAGCAACAAACCTATTAAATTTCGATTTATTTGCAAAGCCTGCTGAAAGTGAGTTTTTATTTTTGTTATTGAGTCAAAACCATTTTGTAGAATAAATTTTCACTTCACCATAGCCGTTTTCGAAGATTTTCTCTGTTACCTTTCTTTGCTCCTTCTGGACCTCAGTTTAACCTACCAACCAAAGTGGCATTAGTAAGTGTCATAAAACAATCTTGACTTGTCGACTTGATATCTTCAGCTGGAACAGCTTGGTTGGTACATCTTGGAACAGAGGCGTCAGGTTTCTCTTAACACCCGAAGCTTTCATTCAATTCAATTCAAATAAATGTGTTAAATGCATCATGTAGACTAGCATTTCCAAATCGACGTGCCGGAAATAATGCATTGCTTACACGTTCAACAAACCTATGGAAAATTGACTAGAATTGACTCGAATAGAATTGAGTGCGTTTGTAGATGTAGGGAAAATATTTGGCAGATTTCACGATTTTAGCAAACCGTATTGCCATGTATACCCTAAACTTGGTAGAAAAAAGACTGGCTCAATAGCAAGGACTGATCTTACTTAAGATCTAATCAGACACCCAATGAAGGCCACATCAGAAGAAGTCACATCTTGAAGATACTTATTTTAAATTTCCTTCAATTGAGATGAAAGACACTGAAACAGTCTGACGAGAATTTTGGAGATATATCAGTTTCTTGAACTCACAAGATGACGTTTTAGCAAAACTTCCTTATACTTACTCCAGAAATTGTCTTCTGGAACTTTTTATATTAACATTGTCATATTTTTCTTTAACAAATCTAAAAATTAAAATTGCATAGATCAAACTCAGTGTTAACAAATTCACAGGGTGCAAACTATATTCTAACCTATCGTTTAGACTGCAAATGTTTTATAATTTTTTTAATGTTATCATCTATTAATAAGTCTACCTAAACAATATCCAACTTGAAATTTCAAACACACTAAATCCTTTTATTGATTTATCAGCCCTGGAAACATCCGTTTCATGCTTAGTATCTGTGTGCAATGTACACAAAAATTTACTTTGGATCGATTGTGCATTATAAAGATTTTCAGATTAAATTCCAGGTTTAAGATTAGATACAACCGGATCCTATATAAGAACTTGTGAAAATATAATAATATGCGATTGCGCATAAATATGTAAAAAAACCGATCGTCAAAATTCAATAACATAAGTATTACTAGTAGTACTAAATTAAAATCAATAATTCAATCCTTGCGACAGTCAATTTAATTTGAACTTTACATAACCTACATTCATCATTTGTTAACTTTGTATTACTCTTTAATGAACTTTTTACATTTTCTTTTATATAATCTACATCTTCAGACATGCATCTTAATTATTTAAATAATTTACTGTTAAGTAATTACGTTGTATAATAATTACTTTTACTATTTACTCACTTAAAATGCTTAAAAATACCATTGCTCATTATACTTCCGAGCAAAAATTATTGTGACATAATATTCATCCAGAACCTTGTTCATATTTGCTAGTCTTTTATGAAATTACGTTTTAATGTTGAACGTTTCCTTGTCTTTTCCTTTTTCTTTTGTTTATTATACTTAATAGAGAAGGAAAACAGTTTACATTTCACCCATCAAATGAAAGATTTGAGACGAATTGTCTACAAATTTTTAAACTTATCTTGTCAATTTACAAAAGTATTACAAAAGTGCAAATAAATGATTTCACGTCTTTTGTTTATTTAGAGGCAGACAGTTTCCGTTTAGTCTTAGCGAATGACTTTTGTGTAACGTAAGTTGAAGAAAGATTCACGGCAATAGTAGGTATAATACTATACAAAAGCTACCCTTAGAACTACATAGGTCAAGAAAATAATTTTTTTTTGCTAGAGAGAATTAATTACAAACTAGAGAACCAATTTCAGTATTTAGGGAATATTTTCAGAAACTTACCAATTGTTCGAAAAAGGCTTTAGAGGAATAAGCACGTTAGAATGAATCAACTGGAACATTATAGTACACCTGCGTCGGTAAAAGAAACCTACCAGAGCTAAATTCTGAAGAATATCCAGACGAGTTTCTATATATATTGCTGATGGTACCATATTGTTCAATAATCTTAAGTTTTGGGGTTATGTTAACACCAACAGATAACATAGAATTCAAAGAACTGTTTGCAAATAATGTAGAAAGCTCTGTAGAATTGGAACACCAATTCTGGGTAAACCTACAAATCTTTGGATAATATGTCTTTCTTGTAGCTAATAAAGCTTTTGGTTTGATTTAAATAAATATTATAATTAGCACATTCTAATCACTTAATCAGTATCAAGTTTTGATGTCCTTGATCCCACTGTGGCACTTACACACTACATGTCTTTTACTCAGCTTCTTATTTAGACGAAGATCGAAGTGGTTGTTCCCATCCAAGTTGCGTTTCTACTCTCAAAAGATTCAGACAGGAATTGAGAACAACCGGCTCAAAACTGGAGAAATGAAAACATTACGAAATTCGTGATTGCTATATCACGATCTTTATCTTTATTAATGGTATCGTTCCTTTGGTTACATGTGCACGAACCCACTGGATTCAGGTAATTATCATTCAAGTTTTTGGCATTAGAGAGCGTGCAAAACCGGACAAAATTAGGGGCACTAGACAAAATTATTTTTTGCTCGCTAAGAAAAAAACATCCTTGCACATAAACTTGGATAAAAAACAAGAGACAAACTGGACGAACAAATTCGATACATCACCGAGAATTGTAAAAATACCAAATATTCACTGAAAACTAAGAAATTTGAGAATACGACAGAACGAAGTTTTGGGAAGAAATTGATTTGCTTTTTTTTTGGCGCGTTTTTAATATTTGTAAAAGAATTAGTCATATACGGTGATGGGTTACATTTATACTTGAGTTTGGATTCTGCTACCATACCCGATCATAATTAAAATCTCTATACGCTTTTCACATTAATGAAACAATTGCATAGCATACTTTACGTATTTTCGTGATTATCTCTTTTGTTTTTGGTAATAGTGTAGGGGGAGGCCTTTTCTCTGAAGTAATTAAGTAGAAACTGATGTCAAAAGTAGGCAATCGAAAGTTTACTTATTAAAATATGGAACTTTTTTTAATGCACTTTTCCAAAGCACGCGCTAAAGCATTGGTCACACCGTAAATGACGATTTACTTGGCAAGCGTCGAATACTAAGTTGGCCTATGAGGACAGTGCAATGAAATTGTTAAAAGTATAAATAAATATCTCTCCTTGTCCTTGAAGAGTTGTCAAACATAATTATTTCAATAAAAAAAAAACAATAAACAAAAAAATACAGAGGTAACTATTTTTGAATAAATGATCCCGTTTTCGGTTTTTCCTTTTTATTATGTTTACCCAATTCTTAATATCTTGAAAAAAAATGGGAAAATATTATCTTTGTTATAGGCTAAAGGAAAGAATTGGACTAAAATGTTATAAATCATACAGTGACACCAATGGAAGTGGACTACAGCCCCTATAACGCCCCTTGTAGATCTCCCATTGTCTTCTTAAACCACGTGCAATAGATTACAAAATTGATATCTTACAGACTTACAAGTTCTTCTTTTGGAGGAAGGGGGCACCAACTACGCTGGTCATATGCCCGCGTGGATTCCATTGTAGAGCCTTCCTGACTCTAAGTTCATACCCACGCCAGTTCTGTATGCGCTTATTTACATCAACTGCAAAAGTCGTTACTGTTTTGTCATTAACGTTATTTGAAATATTCTTCTCATTTCTCTAAAACACAAACTTTTCCAGGACTTCCATGAAAGTTCTCTGAAAATTTCATGCACCTATTCTAGTTTATTACTATTCAAAGGCTGGGATTTGTTTCATTCACATCGATCTGTCTTTTACAGTATAGTCATTGTCAAAAAAAACGTTTCTTGTTTTATCTGCTGCAGATAAATGATTTGAAGTTAGCTACAATATTCATTGTACAGTTTTTCTAATAATTAATTCAATTGTTCAAATAAAAACAAACTCAGAGCTATTAAAGAATAACACAATTGTTGGGACTTTTTTTCAAAATTAGAAAACTAATATGAAGATGAACAACAATAACAATGAAGCAGAACCAATCACAACTATACAGAAAATTGTAAAATCGTCAGATCTAGAAATCTACCATTACCTCTGGCAATGGTGGTTGCAGCTGTTCACCTTCTTTTCCGCCATATTTACAACATTTAGAACCATCTGTTGGTTTATGGTTTTTGCCAATAGTGTTTTTTCTAAAAGTCAGATTTAAACAATTAAGATTTAGTAAAAACCATCTCAAGACTCTCCGTGACTTTTTCTTTATTCATTTTTTCCTGGACTTTCCCTGGTTTCCAGCTTAACGCCAAACCCTGCTAGAATCCAAAACCACATAGCTAATAACCTTATTGTTAACATCATGTCACCTTTTGATGTAAAATTCGTTAAATTTCTAACCTAAAAAAATCATAGCTGAGCATGCATTATAAAAATGATGTAGTGACATTGGATTGTCATTTTCTTTACTTGTATATTCTTTTGTTTTCTATTACCATCATTTTACACTTCTTGTCTATATACATCAATTTTTATATTTGTTTATTTGCTCGCTGTATCTGTTTATACTTTTTTGACATTTTAGCATTTCAGTGCTTGCTTTTATTTTGTTGTTTGCCCTGTTTCTTATTGTTTTTGTGTCTATTGCTGTTCTTAATGTCTTGTTTGTTGTACGTTATTCATTTACATTTTCTACTAGTCTTCTTTATTTTTCTTTGTTGGTACCATAAAATGATCTGTTCTTCTTCTATTATTTATATTCAAGTATAAAATCTCCACAGATGCATCTTCCTCAAGTTCCGAGACCTAATAGAATTATATTGTCTAGTGGAAATGGCACTAAGGAGATGTAAGCAAACAAAATACTGCATTTACAAATCTAAAACAAGTTTACATTTTCAAGTGTTCTTTCAAAATATTACTCTTGCACACTGATGACTAGTGCTGGCAGATTATGCAATTTCCATAAACATAGTGAATATTTGGTTAGGTATGTGCTGGTGGAAACCACGATGAAATCATGCATGAGTGGTGCCGAGCACAAGAGCTTAATAATAATTAGTGGTGGCATTAACATATGGTTGTTTACCTGATAACAAAAATTGACCTGCATGGTGAACTATTAGCATTATTAGTAAAAAATATTAAAAATCAAATTCCAATTAGCTGGTCATCAGTTCCACCTATGTAATTCTGCAAGATCTGCCAGCTCTAATAACTAACAAAACACAATATTAACAATAAATTGAAGCTTTGCAGTTGTTTTTAAAGTGCTCTTTTTGTCAGCCAACTTGGCATTAAAGATCTACAAACTGAATTGTCATTTACGGTACAACCAAATGTTTTAGTGCATGAAAAGGAAAGTGAATGTTGCATGCCAAGTTGGCTGACGATGAGAGTTACATTTTAAGTTTCCTCTTAATGGTTTTGGTAGAGGAAACCCTTACTGTTTACATGTAAATCTTTCAATTTCTATTCATAAAAATAAAATGCGAGTAGTCTTTTTTTAAAACTTTTATTATATAGGTAAAAGCTGTACCTAAGAGAAAAAAGATAAATTACAAATTAAATACCAAAAGTATTGTTCCACAATTACTATTGCACAAGGAATACAGGAATACCTTAACTACACCAGTCGTATACCGTATTAAGGCTAGTTGCGACCTATCAATATTAATAGTAACAATACTATACAAAACACTGACATTCATCCAAATTCTAAGTCATCATAAATATAACCTTATTTAATTAACTTAACTATTGCTTTCATTTTACAAATGCATACATATCACAACCTACACTTGCATCTTCGTAAGAAAACTTATAAAGTAAATTTACAATTCTAAATAATACTAAAATGATCCAATACGAAGATACAGGAATAAAGGTGGAATGTTGCACATGGAACACACTCCATACTCAGCAGTAAATACTTGACAAAACTGAGTAAGGAGATAATGAGCTGCTTACATCACTTGTAAAATTTGGCTTGCTTCAAATGCAGTGCCAGGAAGAAGGATCACAGGACTGGAGACATGCCCAGCTTCAACACATACCATATTTGGATACTCGTCATCACCAAAATCTCCCATATCTTTAGCATGATCGATCCAAGGATTCCAAATAACAGTATCAGGAAAGTTATATTTTTGAATTCTCATCTTACGACCTGAGACTACATTAGTAATAATGTGCTCTTGAGGTGTATTCTGATAAATACGATCTGTCCATTCCCCTATAGTGACCACATCTCGACCTTCTTGGTACACTGTATTTTCACGAGTTTTGTCTATGAAAGTACAACCATGTAAACCGGTAATTTGGCACCTTCTGACATCAGGAACTTTAAAGTAAGTATGTAACAACATATTGAAGCTGAAAGTCAAATCTTTACTGGGATTGTATACAGCTATGTTGAAATGCAATTCCTTTTCTCTCAAAATAAGGCGATAGGTTAATCTGAACCTGTAAAAATACAAGTTGGTGTAGTATTTGTATATTATGAAAGTCAAAACAGCAACTTACGGATAGTTCCACATTGAGCGTGTGAAGTCGTTGTCCATTATAGAAAATATTGCTTCTACGTCACCACTTGCAAGACGTTCGGGGGCCTTTTCCAGACTCCAACGGACGATTCTTGCAAAACCATGTTGTGGGCCAAATGTCCATGGACCAAATTGAGCTGTAAAAATCAATAAACAAAATATTAATTTGACACAGTCTTTCAATTAGTATTGATAATCAAACTCAGTCTTATCCAAATCAAGCATATAGCTATTAAAATAAGAAATGTGATGATTTTTAATATTTTTTTTGAAAAGAGTGAAATTTGGTTTACCTGTGTGTAACTTGGGATGCTGAGAATATTGAACGTATCAAGTTAAACTTGAAAAAATCAAAATTGAGGTTATATGAATTTAAATAACTATTAATTTAAGTGTAAGCAACTTTGGCTTTTAAATGAAGTGATTTTAGACAGTTGGAACAAGCTCATGTGATTTTAGACATAATCGAAACTTACACACGAGTGGAGATCAATGATACCATATTGTTAAAATGAAGAGAAAATATGAGCATCCAGATTGTAGCTGTGATGCCTTGAAACTTTACAATAAACACTTAAAAAAAGATAGAAGTTTCATGTTTTTTAAAGACATTTAATATTAGTCCATAAACTACCAAAAACCTTGACTACTAAGATAATTGCTTTGTAAAAAATCAGGTAAGTTTCTCAAATGGAATCTAAAATTGCTTAGCTGGCAAAGTAAAACAATCAAAGACAACTCTTTCCAATAAAATAAGTAAATTGAGCCAATCGCAAAGGTATCTACTGAAAAGATTGTTCTTTAGTTTACTGCTCTTCAATACTATTATTACTCAGTTTTACTGCATATTCTTGATGTTTTTCAATCTTTCCTTTATTTTGTTTTGCTGTGACTAGTCGGTCAGTACTGGCAGGCAACAGAAAAGCTGGTAAACATCAGATATCATTAAAGACTGGAGAAACAAAACATCTTTAAACTTCCATTAGTTGGAATATTAAGTTTGTTTTTTTGTTTTGCTGTGACTAGCTGGCCAGTACAGAAACAAAAAAGCCAATAGTCATCAAACTTTTTTATTAGCTGTGAAGTCCGGTAGATCTATCAAATTCTTAATTTATTTATAGTAAAAACATTATATGTAGCATACATTTAATTTCTCTATTGTACAAATGAATCAAATAACATGTAAAACCTATATCGATATCAAAATATATTTTGCAAAACTCAAACATCACAAAATGAAATGTAAGTATTTGTAATTGTAACACTAAAAAAATATCTTGAACATAAAGTTGCAGCAGTTTAGAACAATGATCGGTGAGTACTGCTCCAGGTTTACTCTTGGATAAAGAAAACTTATAGTTTTTTTTGCACCTTCTCAAAGCTTTCGATGTGCAAAACTTTCCCAACAATAAGTAGATAACAAAATCTAATAAACATTCATTTTTATTTGCACATGGTATGCTACCACCTAAAAATGTCCATGTTCTGCTAATAACTAATGACTGACATCACTCTACAATTAACTAGTAATAGTCAACATCAAATTTGACTTTGACATTAATATTGATAATTACCAACCACAATTTCCATAACATTGCAATGTTGAAAACAATACCTGCTTGACTACATTATTCGTTAGACACACGACATATAGCATTATTCTAATGCACGCACATGTCAAATTATAGAAGTATTAAATATGTTAGAAAATAAACTGAAATAAATTCCTAATTTCAATTTGCTTGTCACATAGATGGTATGTCTAAGCTAAACATTGCATTCATCCACGAGCACACAAATGGTAGGAACTGACTTTAGACTACATGAAAATAAGACATGCAATACAAAGGTTCTCCAACAGGAAAATCTAAACAAATTTCAAATGAAAATAATAATAATAGTAATATCAATAATAAAGATAGATACTTTCTACAAAATGAAGAAATTAAAAATAATTGCAGTCACGATAATGTTCCTAAAATAAATAATTAGCAATCTTTTCAAGGTCAAGGTTAATTATGCAATTATATCTTTAAGCTATGAATTATATCGTGTAAGTAAATATAAATGTTACAAATCATGGTACATGACAAAGCAAATGACCACTAAAATGTGAAAGAAATATTCATAAATACTGAAAATACAATCTAAAACAAGTAGAAAATAAAAAAGAAATACAAAAATAGTTGATATAAAAAAAATAGAAAACATAACCAAACTTTTTCATCAAATATTATTTATAAATTTAAACAAAAGATGCATATGCAGGCATAGTTTCATACATGATGAGCTAAATATTTTTTTCAATTTTAAATCAAAAATCAAGAATATGAACACCACTGCTAAACTATTATAATCGAGAGAAAACAAAACAAAATTAGAAAATTACGATTTGAGAAGTTTAACGAGATGTACATCGATACTATATTACAGATATCATACTGTTTTTATAATGACATATTTTAGTTGATATAAAGGTTAAATTTATAATGTTTGCTTACCCAGTTGCAATAGCAACATTGCCAACAAGGCTACTAGTTACTAATCTCTGTAAGAATCGCAGCCCCCACTGTCCTCAGATGGGTTATGATACAGTAACTGTTTAATTTATGTTCAACTATGCCTTTTAATACAAATTATGTTATAATAAACCTAAATATAAACCATAATCCACTTAAATACATTTATTTTAAGCATTTTCTAGATAAATAACGATAAAAGATACAAAACTTGAATATAAAATAAAAGAAAAACTATTGCTTTTGTGGTTGGCTGTACATTTGAGAATGGTTGGTTATGCTTGACAGGTTTGTAAAAAACTTTCTTACAAGTCTTTACATTTATCTTTAAAGAAATAATGATATTTTCATATTATATTCATCTCGTTCTAAAATACATAAACAAAATAAGTATAAAAACAAATGAAAAATAAAAACAAAGAAAATGGTATTTTTTTTAAAATAAGATTTCTTTTGTGATACCCAAACAATAATTTAAATAATGGGAGATCATTAACAGTTTATTAGTTTTATGAAACAAATAATTTAAATGAGCCACTTACGGAATACAAATGGTATGCCTCCACGAATTGGCTTTTTTCCATCGAACACAGCTTGCTTACTAAAATTATAAAAAAAAAAGCTAGTAATGATTAAAAATAATTACTTGACTTTTATTACCTTACAAACAACTGTTCTTGATTATTCACTCTCCAAGATACAACAGTAGCTCCTAAAAAGTACATTAACAATTTCAAAAAAAAAACAATAACAGTACTTGAAAATTTAGGTTAAGTTGCGCTTATGACGATGTTATTAAAACAACTTTCAATACAACGCATTCTATATATGAATATATTTTTGATATCAATTGAATTATTTTTTACTAACCGTGTAAGTTAATCGTACACGTAGTATTATTTCCTCTATCAAGTACCACAACACTTGTAGCGGCCATGACCAAACTTCCACGGCCCGAAGCCGGTGACGCGCTTTCCCTATTCCTCTTACCCGCAAAAGTGCACCTTTTCAATTTCTCTACCTGCGCGGTCACTTGGCAGGTGCTAAGTCCCTCTGTTGGTAGCAAAAAAATAGTGCAATGGTCATTAAATGTGGAAGGTTTTCGTTAATATTTCCGATTTAGCTTGCGCTTTAACTGATCGTGCATGAAGAAGAACGGACGCGACTAGTTTTTCATTCATCTTTACAAAAAACAAAATTATTCCTCGTCTGGGCGGAATAGCTGCAACATTCTACAGCGCCCTCTATTGTAGTCAAGACGATCTATGGTGGACGCAAATTATAACGCCGGTATTACAGATGTAAGAAGATATACTAATTAGAATTCTTATACTTACCAATAGATGGCGCTTTTAAGAATACCGGATAATGCGGGGCGGGAACAGCTTGTTTGTTCATAATATTAATTATATAATCATGTGGTATTTTTAATGGCACACGTAGTATAGAAAATAATCACTTTTTCTATAGTTTCCTTTATTAAACATTTCTCAAATATTCATAAAACAAAATTTATAATAATGCCAATATTACAAAATTTATAAAGACATCCATAATAATTATGCTGCAGTAGTACTGTTTAATTACTGCTGTTCGTACAGGATTATTTTTTATTACAATAAAACCTAATAAAATGTAAGCAGAGGAAACTGTAGAACAGAAATGCTTGAAAATGGAAAGTAGGCAGCACCTTATGCATGCAACGAAAGCTTCATAATGCACAGGATCGAATATGTTCCACATATTCTAGGTTTTTAAACAGATATTGCTATAGTAAATATCTCAGGATATATGGGTCATATAGCCACATTGGTAGTTAGGATGGTAGTAGATAAATAAATTGTAATTGAGTAAAATGCTGTGTAAATCAGCTAAACATAATTTTATTTTATATTAACCAATGAACACATTGTCATAATAAGATAAAAACAGATTGCGCCATTTACAGTACAGGTGAATACGAAGACAAATGAGTAATAACAGTATTGAGAGCAGCATAGAGGCACCTCCAGTGTATGAAATAAGTGTAAGTAATACTACTCGTAATAATAGGAGGCACGCTCGCTTACACATCAGATCGCCATAAGAACAACAAGCACCAACGGTCATAAAAAGTTGATGTATAATGGCGTAATCTGGTGTTTGCTAATATTATAGATACACACGGATATAAATAAATAGGATTTAATATTCAAAGGTACCTTTAAGGCTAGATGAGATCACTAGAGCACTATCGCTATACGCAGGCCGTACAATGGACAGTGTGTCAGTCGATTCATCTGGCATGCAACAGAACTGAATGCAAGAAAGCACTGTCACAGCACGGAGAGCCCGCTTGTCAGCGGAATTCCTATTAGATTGTACATCAGAATATTTCTATCACTTTTTATAATTTGACATTTAATATAATAGTACTTGTAATTTAATTAATATTGCTCATTCATGTACTTACGTTAAAAGTATTACATATTATATATATTTTTATATATTAGCTATATAATTCCGATTGGATTGTACACATAATTTGTTTGATGTTTATTTCATAAAAAATGACACAATTCGAATATCAAGTCATATGTAAAATAACGAGATATAGAACATTTAATATAAATATGATCTGATAACAGAACTACATGAATACACTCTTTTGATGTAACATCTAATCTACAACATATCTTATCTGCTACGTTCTACCATAACACTGCATGCATTATGAGAACGGCCCGACCCAGCCAGCAGGGTCGATGCACGTACATATGTAGAAAAAATGAGCACTTGCAGAGTTATTATTTTGATTTGACACAGTATATATAGGATAGAATCACACAGGCATTGGCGGCCATAAAGACTGTCCGTGTTGTATTCGTACACAGTCAACCCCTACAGTCGCTTGCAACCCATTTATATAAACTATAACATTAAGAAGAATAAATAAGTAACTCTTTGGTAAATCACTCTGCACAAGTGATTATCTACTATAAAAAAAAATACTGATCAGCCGCTTGAAGACTACAGTTCTTGGACAGCTACTTCTCTGTCTAGTACACACACATTATGAATAGATAGTGATGACTTCTTGTCCGCCTCCACGAACCATTAAAACACGTTCTAGACCTTCTGTTAATACTTCTAGAAATTCCATATCTGCAAAAAAAATTAATCTGGTTAGATCAGGTTCATTTAAAAAAAACATTGATTATAAAACGAACAGATTAATTAACTTAATTATGTTTTGTATCGTTTCAGTATGTCTTTTTAAGGAAACAATTTATTAATAAAAAGGTATAACTAGAATTTTAATAGAGACAATTTGTGTAAATGGTGCAGTCACTGGATTTTATCACTACACTAATACTGTGCAATAATATGGAAATAATCGTAAGCTCAAGATGCAAAGAATATATAATTAGAATAACTTTTTCGTGGTATGTAGTTTTTCGAAGATTGTTGTTCATTATCTCAGAACACAAAAATACTTGTTATCATTTCCAAAGTAATATAGGTTTTTAAAATTTTTCAGGTGCAATTTGATGTACCTAATACGGTTATTCTAGATTCGTTGTTTGTATTATTTATAAAACATCATATTACGCAAGGTGTTTTTGAAATGATTGGAATAATTTATCGAGCTGATTCTTAAATCAAAATTACAATTAATTTTGTATGTACACTTATATCTAAAGTGCATCTGTAGAGAGGACATTACAGTTTGTCACTGTATGAAGAGGGTACAATATGGAAATTAAGCTTTACTTTGTGAAATTCTCAGGTAGATATATGACCCTAATCTGATAATGATAACAGAACAAAGTGTTAGAATGTTCTATAGTTTTAAAGCATTTAGTATAGAGAAAAAGTGTTAGATGATATCAACTGATATAAATAATTCAAGGTATTTTGGAAATGACTGCATTAAGTTAAAGATGGTTTTTTTTTTTGTTGGGAATATACAGTGTGTCCACATTTTAATGCTCACTATTGGGACCTCAGAAATTGTAAGAGATACGAAGTTGGTTAAATTAAAAAAGATTTGGCTATTTTGGAGATCAGTTTACTTATGTTTTTGTTTTTTCAAAAAAGTTCACGGCTTACTAGATATTTGCTAAAAACGAAATTATCTTATTTTCTTTAAAATGAAATATCTCAGAAACAAGCAAAGATAGAAAAGAACAGCAAAGAGGGTGTTTTAGAGAATTTACTCCGAAACACAAAAAAAATTATTTTCGCAACTGTCTTTTGTTATACTTCGGCGGTGAAACGTAAATCCAAATTTTTTCTAATGAATCGCGTACTTGATTTCTATATTACTGAACTGTACGCCTTAAATGCTTTTCAGTGATGCATGGTTTGACATAGCTATTCTTTTGTTTTACCGAGTTATGAAGTGAAAATCATTTTTCATCATAGTGTGCCATTTAACACACAAAGTGGTAGAGTTTTATCAAAGAAATTCATTATTATTATGCAAAAATTGCTAAAACAAAATAAATACGTTTTTATGGGGCATTAGATGCTTAGCTGATGCTATCTGTGAATGCTCAGTAAAGTATCTTAAAAGCGTCTTTTGTTTTGTTTTAGCAATTGTTACATAACAAATGTAATTTATCTGACAAAAATCAATGATTTTCATATGTTTAAAGCCATGGCACACTAAGTGAGAAATGCTTTTTATTTAAATGAAAATATGATAATTTCGATTTTAGCAAATATCTAGTAAGCCGTGAACTTTTTTGAAAAAACAAAAGCATAAGTAAACTGATTTCCAAAATAGCCAAATCTTTTCTAATTTAACCGACTTCGTATCTCTTACATTTTCCGAGATCCCAATAGTGAGCATCGAAATGTGGACACACTATAAAAAGAGTATTTTTATTATTCTGGAAACACTATATTTCCAAGATACCGGATGTCAAAATTTTATAGAAGAGTTTTTCTTTTTTACAGTATTTTAGAAAGGTGAGATGAAATCTTCTGGATGGTCTACTATTCTATGAGATACTCTCAATTCAGAGTTTAATTAGAATTTCTCGATTTCTTTGTTTATGTTTATTATTATTACCATACTGTTTTATAAGTATTTATAGTCTAATCATCATGGACAGAGACTAAGTGGGGAAATGGACAAAATTTTAAATATCCCTTATCTCAAAAACGGCATGTTTCCGAATTATATGCTTATAGAAATTTCTTTTTAAATAATATACCTATTTGGACAAAGAATATATGCTATGATTCAATACATTTATCGAAACGCAACTCGAAGTAACGCAACAAAAGAGCCGTCCAAAGCAGTCCCGACATATTTGTAAATCCCTGATATGTTAAGACATCTGAGAGAGTATTGGAAGTAATACGTGGGCGATTTACGCGTTTCATCCAAGCAATTTAAACAGCTGTCAATCTAAATATTTATCTTCTTTATCTTCAGACTTTTCTCTTGAAATGGTTTTATCTGATTTTCGAAAATGCTATATCACAAATTTTATCAACATCAAGTGAATGCTATAATAAGACTTGAAATAGCACTACTATTCCATTACATAGTATAATATGATATGGAAAATTTTAAAGTAAATGCCGTGCATGGAAAATACGTTGATAACAGGTCCGTAGTCAGACCAAAGTCTTAGGACGTACTCGTTTTCTTATTATTTTGCGAATTGAAGTTCTAATAGGGCATTTTAAAGAAAATAAAAGATAGAAAAATCTACAAAGTTGGAAATATTACGTCATCTTTTTCATATAGTTTTCTACTTGAACTTTTCAATTGGATAATGCCTTTTGTTTTCCAAACTATTTTCTTTCCCGATCTCCTTTTGGCCCATATTGTTTTGTTCAGAACCCCACAAACTACATGTACAAGTTGAGCACCGAACACGGACGAAATTCAAATATTGAGATTTTTCTTTTTATATTACTTTGTTGTTTTCTTCTGGAATGGTAATGAAGGGCGGCAAAATGTTAGGTGCACACGGGCTGTCGAAACCCTAACCATTCTTACATCAGAGAATAACTCATACCTTGAGACTGCAACTGATGAGTTTTATTTGGCTCGTGCCGCTTTAAGAATGTGCGGGTTTTGAAATTTGCTATATTTGCTCGCTTAATCTTCTCAATAGCCGATTTACAGATCGACTCAGAATTTATTAATTAAATATTAGCAAATTCTGTTGTCCCGATTTTGGCTCTTAAATCAGGCCAAACTATTCAGCTGATGTTGTCCATAGGCGTGATAACTGTTTTTTTGTTATAAACCTCAAGAGTGCAATACGGATGAATCCTAGTCAATTATGACTTAGGCATGATCAAATTTTGCGGTGTTGTGGAATCGATAGTACATAGAATCTGATTGGATCGGTCCAAGAAGTCTGAGAGACTTCCAAGAATAAGGCTTTGTTCAATTTTATTTAATTTTCTACTTTTATTCTTTTGATGCCAACTAGAGGAGTATCAAACGAAAGCTGTTACGTGTACCAAACACTGTTTTACTCAAGCAATGTAATCAACCTTTTTTAAACTTATGCTATGAAATCAATAGAGGATCATTTTGCAAAAATTCGATATTTGGTGCCTGCCTTTTTTTCGTCATAAGATGTGGAATTTATTTTAATCACTAATTCGTAAATCGTCAAGGTATTGCTTCCAACACGTCACGTCATTTGCGCTATAAATATTTCAGATTTTAAATACCAATCTCTAACAGAATTTACATTGTTTAATTTATTCTCTGTTTATTTTAGTTTTTGAATTGATTTTTAAAAAGTATAATGTAATTCTTTATAATTTACATTATTTTGATTCAATTAACATATCTTTATGTTGCCCTCTCGTAATAAAAAGTTACCAGCTGCTACTGAGCGTTAGTATACCGACGAAATTTTTCTGTTGGGAATAGATGACAAAATTTATTCCATTTACATCTTTAGGGACGTAAATAAAGAAGAACATTATACAGGGTGTATTCTAAGATATGGACCAAAGGTAGAATGATTTAGTAGTAATTCTTTTTATCAAATTTGAGTGTACTCTAAAAAACGGAATAACTAACAATCTCTTTAGGAGCGAAACATGAATCTTCTTTTAAGAGGTGTGTTTATCCCTTCACTAAGTTTTTACCCTTACCCTTATCTTAAATATCATCTGATGGATAATTGTAAATTAAAACAAGAATTGTCAGAATAAATTATAGCTACGTATTAGGTGAATGAAGGGACATTTCCAGCGCTGCCAAGAGATTTATCGCATGAGCAAATCATTTTGGGCAAATTTATCTGCCTTTGAGAAAATAGTCTTTCTTGAGGGTTTTTGCTAATTTTCTTTTGTGGAGCGAAGTTTTATAATTTTGGCATCATGTGTCTTGGAAACATACTATTTTTTATTATTTTGAGCCATAGACATTAAAATAAAATTTATTGCTAGCCTCTCTAACTTTGATCGACCAAAAATTATGAATACTTACAATTAGATTCTCGCTCCATCTTGGTGTCTTTTGGTGGCCCCGGAAGATTAAGAATGACTAGTTGAGCATCATGAGAGCGATTTACAATTACTTCGTTAAGTTTAACAGCAGTATGCATACGACGAACGTTCGCTTCATCTCTGAAATTTTATTGGGTTTTTAAACAAATTCATCTAAAAATATATTTATACACTGTCTTACGGTGTTATCGTCTTTTTAGTCTCTTCGGCAACAGTTTGTTCTTTTGTATCGTCCATTGCTTCTTTTTCAGAAGTGTCTTCCTTCTCTTTTCCCGATGAGTCGTAATCTTCATTTTTCTCCGTTAGATCAAGCTAGGAAATAATGTACTTATAAAACAGAATTAAAAAGAAAATTACAATAGATACTTCATTTGACGGTTCTGCTTCGGCTTTATTTTCAGCTTTGTTTTCAACCTTGTTATTGGCAGCATCACCTTCAGCACCCGGTTCTTGGAAACGAACTTTGGTTGTTCTCGGATCCATGTTTTGGTGATGATGATCTACTATTGATTGAACCTAAATTGGAAAAACACTTATACTTCTTAAGTCAGATAGTATATAAGCAACACACACATGATGGGGATGTGTGAACTAAAAACATGTTATATTTAAAAATGTATAATTAATCCATAAGGCGAAGAACAATTCAGACAATGAGTAAAGTATTAAAACCATGCATAAAAAGAATAAACCATGAATGTGTGGTAGCGCAACACAATATTATTTGTTACCAGAGGTTCTTTGTCTTCAGTTGTTACTTGATGGAAATCCACTAAAGTCTCTACCTTGCATGTTAAGTACAAAATTTTTGTTAGACATTGACATAAGATTGTATAAAATAATATTTATCGAATGAGAAAACTTACCACTCCTAAACTCTCTTTCTTATTCAAACGCAATTCGCGTAGCATTTGATTACGTTGTTCCATCATAAGCGTACGTTCATACGTATACGCTGAAATATCACTATCCATCTAAAAAAGTAAAAGAAGAGTATGGAAAGAAAATCATTATCTTTTATGTAAAGGGTTTTCCAATAAGAGGTGTTATTTTGAATAGCCCGCTATTTCGGTAGATGTCACTTTTGGAGCTATCATTTTTTGACATTTGACAAGTAGAAACTACGCCATTAATAAATATGGAACGATACACGCTTCAACAACGCATTGAAATTATTAAAATTCACTATAAAAATGGTGAAAATTTGGCAGAGACGGTTCGTAAAACTCGAACATTTTTGGGTCACCGTGAAGCACCTTGTCGGACCGCAATACAGAAATTGGTGAAGAAATTCGAGCTCTTGGGACAAGTTAGTGATGTGAAGAATAAAACCCGTGCACGTCGCTCAAGAACAGCCGAGAATATTGCTGTTGTAGCCGAAAGTGTTAAAGAAAACCCAGGTTTGTCCATTCCTCGTCGTTCTTTGGAATTAGCCATTCCACAAACGTCATTACACCGTATTTTGCATAAAGATTTGGATCTTAAGGCTTATAAAGTCCAGTTAACACAAGAACTCAAGCCGGCCGATCATCAACAACGTCGTGCCTTTGCTGATTGGGTCGTTGAAATGCATGAAAATGATCCAGAATTCCATCGAAAAATCATCTTGAGTGATGAGGCCCATTTCCACCTCGGTGGCTTCGTCAACAAGCAAAATTGTCGGATCTGGGGCTCAGAAAATCCAAGAGTTATTGTTGAAAAGTCTCTCTATCCTCAACGTGTGACTGTTTGGTGCGGTGTATGGTCCGGCGGAGTCATTGGACCTTACTTTTTCGAAAATGAGGCTGGAGCAACAGTTACGGTGACTGGATTGCGCTATCGAGAGATGATTAACGATTTTGTATGGCCGGAATTGGATGGTATTGATCTGGACAACGTTTACTTTCAACAAGACGGCGCTACGTGCCACACAAGCAACGAAACCATTGATCTTTTACGGAAAAAGTTTCCGGACCGTGTTATCTCTCGAAGAGGTGATCACAATTGGCCACCGAGATCTTGTGATTTAACACCTTGCGACTTCTTTCTTTGGGGCCACGTGAAAGAGAAGGTCTACGCCAACAGCCCAGCGTCGATTCAAGACCTCAAAGATGGAATTCGTGAGGCTATCGAGGACATAGGGCAGCCACTTTGCGATTTGGTTATGGAAAATTTCATGAAAAGGATATTGTCCTGTAAGCGTGGTCGTGGTGGTCATTTGCCTGATGTTATTTTCCACTATTAACGGCATACCTTCCTCTTTATAATGAAATAAACATCCGATCATTTATATTAAAAAATGGCACTTTTCTTTGAATATCAAAATAACACCTCTTATTGGAAAACCCTTTATATTCCTTTTACCATTTCGACAACTTCTACTTCTCCTTCAATACGTAAGTGGTACAAGAACGTTTTTAAATCTTTCTTCATTTGAATAGAATTATCTTCCATCTGAGCTACAGTAAAAATGCGCATTTTACAATTCTTCCACGTACGGTGTTGTTTCAACAAGAAAGGCAACAACATTAACAAGCCACCATCGTGAACAATCCACCAAATATCGATATTTCCAACAACTTTTTCTGACGAATCCGGGAAGAAATTAATGCCTTTGGGAACAAGAAGCGCCATACGAGCAGCTGCAACATTTCGGACGGTTTGCAAAAATACTTGCCAAGTACGATCGTCTTCAGATTGACGCCATCCATAAGGCCATCCTAAGATCACTGTGTTAGGTTTTAATCCTCCTAGTCCTGTCGTTTGCACTCTGAAATCTAATATTTAAAAGTTTTATCCACATTAGGAATACCGAACGTACAAGTGGGAGATTCCATCGGTAATGTTTCTAGCAACAAGAATATCTACAAAACCTTTAACTCGTTCTTCGTCCATTATTTTTCCTAAGCTTTGTTTTGCTGCCATCGCTTCACCACAAGAGCGAGTAAAATCGCCACTAATAACGGAAACGCAAACCGTCAAACCTTTCCCTAAAATAAAAAAGACATTCAGTTTTATGTAATGATATAGTAATACCAGTACCGTACCAGCTTTCAACTGGGCAGCAAACGCAAACAGTTTTCTATATTTTGGAACGAGGTCATCTGTAAGTTTCGCTAATATCATAATTTGCGGCCTCCAATTCTTTGTATGTGGCGGCCCTTCTTCTAAACGAAGTAACGAATAACGAGCAGCAGATAAGGCAAGACCTCGGATACCATCACCCCATTCCTTTTCGGCACTATAAAACGAATTGTCTGTTTTAAACAAGATTACGTATTTTATATTTAAGAAATATTACCCTCTGTATTCGATGTACTTATAAATACATCCTGCCATGCCCATAGCAACCAGAGCATAATACCAGGAAGTCATAAACATAACCGCTATACAAAGGGCCAAACCAAGAACGGACAATGACCAATGGTAATATTTAAATCTTGGTCTCCAATTTGGAGTCCGTAAAAGTGTTTGTAGTGCACAAGCTAAATTTACAAATCCGTAGCACATGAGGAAGAACATTGAAAGTAAAGGGGCTAAATAGTCTACATTTCCTAACAGAATTCCGCATTGGCATATCAAAAGCGTTAGTAACAATGCCCTAGTAGGTTCTCCTCGACTGGAGGAAATTGCAAAAGGGCTTAAAAACGGTATTATACCATCTTTGGCGATGGCTTGTAACAAACGCGGCGCGCCCGTGAGCGACTGCAAACCTGCTCCTAAAGTAGAAAGAAAAGAACCTATTAATATAACCCATTGATTGGGCCATGCTATATTGGCCACAACCAGTCTTCCGCCTATGGATACTCCAAATCTGAAAAAACGAATTTTATAATGAAACAGTTCAACCAGTAACCTTATAACTCAACTTATCACGTAATAAGAGATTGTCTACAGTGCCAGCAAATAGCAGCACGCACGATAAATATACCGTAGATGTAGTGATTATGGCACAAATGGTACCAATAGGAATAGATTTTTGGGCATCAGCTAAATCACCTGAACGATTGGATCCAGCCATTATACCAGTAACGGATGGGAAGAATATGCCAATTAAAATGGTAAAAGTCGTGGTTATATCAACTAACACTTGGTTATAAGTTTCTGCGTCCAAACGCTCTGTATCTTCGGGATCGCTTCCACGGGCGATAAATTGGCCTATTTGAAGGAAACTTGCGTGGATGTTGTCTGTAGTAAAATCAAATATTAGTTAAACTACTATTAATACTGAGATTAGATTGTACCTAAAAATACGCCGGACGATAATCCTTTTATACCACGTACTATGGATATATTATTTCGTTTGAAGTAATCATTATTACAATTTTCAATATTATCTACAGCACCACAGAATTGGTTAAATAATAAGCCACCCACGGTCTTGTTACAATCTTGCATTGAAATGTCTTTTAGCAAGCGGTTTCCCAAAACGCACATACTGAAAACATCAAAATCTGTCAGATACATACTTCTTTTCTAATTAAAATGTTTCCACAAAATAATATTATAAATCCATTACTTTACATAACGTGATACAAACGTGCTACATGCCATACTAAAGTGAAGATCATTGTGCTTTAGTTATACTAACAAGAGGTTATCATTTCCATTGATGTTGACAAAAATGCCAATGTACACAGCCAAAATGGAGAAGATCACACATGCAAGTGCTACAGTAGCAAATTTGTTGACAAATTTGACACCGATGAATACGATAGTTCCCATCACCAACAGAAGGCCAGTTCCGTACACCCGGAAATTATTGTACATTGCATTTACATCTTTAGTAAAATCGCCAAAAATTGATAAACCAGGTGCCATGTACGTCTGGAAAAAGTGTATGGGTTAATCTGTTTTATAAATTATTTTAGATAAACTTACCAACACGATCTCAACGGCTCCAACAATATACATAGCTGCGGCTAATGTGGTACCTGTATAAAATAGCATACCCACAGCTCCACCAAATTCTGGACCTAAAGAACGGGATATCATAAAATAACTTCCTCCTCCCGGGACAACTCCGTTTGTAGCGATGGCCGACATGGATATAGCGGTTAACATAGTAACACAACAGCAGATGAAAACAATTAAAAATCCTTGAATAGCACCAGCAGTGCCTACCACCCACGTAAGTCGAATGAAAAGAATTACACCGAATATGTTCTGTATGCAGGGTAGGTAAACACCGATAAGGGTACCCATACGCGCGCCTCCTGCCGCTGGACGCGCATCTGGATCCGAGGACGCCGGAGGGATGGTGTTGGAATAATTAGCAAGGGAGCCGATGAACGTTGAGATTCGGGGACGATCTTCCATCTCCTCCTGTTATTACCATGGCCAATAAGTGGTTTGTTAAATAATAATAATGATAATTTGCAAGGGCGTATATAAGAATTTGTGTTGGGGGAGGGAGGGCTTGCCCCAGAAAACATTACAACATACAGGATGTTAGAAGATTTGTCCAGACAAATCCCTTTGACAATATTTTGTTACACAATGGCTAAATCTATATAGAATAGCATGCTGACTTGGCCTTTAGTAATGATGAAGAGCTGTAGCATTTTTCTCAATGGTAAAGCTTACTCTGCAGACTCAACTAATTCAAATGGATCAGCTTGTTGAAATGTATCGTTGAGTTTAATTAATTCTTTAACATGAATTGCTATCAGGTGTCAAGTGAAGTTTCATGAATAAAATATGTCAGAATGTCTATCGATTTGCTTCAGTCTAATTCTCTAACACTCTGTATATCCCATTGTATGCGATTATGTTACTTATATTTGTGGGGCAGGATCCACCACCCCCTCCTTATATACGCCCTAGGTGACGTGTCTTACCGAATACAGGTAGAGATTGGTCTCGTAGCCCGACATTTTTTCGGCCACAAAAGGCTGTTCGTCGGTGCCATCTCCTGAAACAAAGAATAATTGACGTTAAATCTCTTTCTCCATTTTTCATCTAAACTGTGGACAAAATAAACCTGTTACGGTATAAAATTTTCGTCACCATTCTTTAATGCTTATCGTTAAATTTCTCCCGCGCTTCTAAAATAAACTACCTCAGGGGACAGTTAACAATATGTTCTCAAATGGGATCATTTATCATAAAAAATTGACAAGCCAGGGTTTAATAAGCGGGGAAAAAGATTTATGTGCTCAACGGGCTGTAAATTTTACACAGTTTGATAATTCGCGTATTAATTTAACAACAAAATATCGAGGGAATTTGAATATTACAAATATAGTATAAGCTCAATTTAACTCGAAATTGCTAAAGTTCCTTTCAGAATAAAATTAATGTTTTGGTAGGATATAAGTTGATTACAAAAATGATTCAATGTTTTTAATTACAATCTGGTAGTCGATAGCATTGATTTATAAATTTACTTCATTCATACCAACCCATTTCAATGAAGCTATCAAAGAGTTAACTATGATGCTTTTTGTTAAATATTACTGAGAATTCTAGATTCTGATATTTCCTTTGTAATTAATGATTATTGAGATTTTATAATCATCTACTAGTCTGCAGACTACAAACTGATAACGTGTTTGTGTTGAGTGGTGTAAAAGCTTCTGTGTTTGACTCGTTTGATGTAACCATCAACATGCAACTCAATTTTGTGAGAACCGATTCATTTTGTGTATACGTAACGTGTTTTACAGCGAGACTGTTTGTTATATATATACGCAGGTTTATTAAAGTTACTAACATCAAGTGCTTCCTAGACGCTGTTATGAAGTCATGAACAACACAACCTCCAATAAGAAAGCGGACAATGACCTTTACCCTATTCCAGATGAGAAATATTACAGGTTATGGTTACAACTATTAAATGCAGAAAGTCATTGCCTTAGTCGGAATTGTACAGGATGACAATATTGGTGTAAATGTAGAAGAGAACATAATTATTCTAATGTCATCAAAGCACGAAGGTATTTGCTGTAAGACTTATATGAAAATTCATTTACGGCGATTAGCAAAGCTCACATTAAAACCGGAGTTGCAATTTTAAGTTTGTATGGTTTATCTAAACCGTCTCAGCTTGTATTATGAAATAGTTTATCAGATTCTTGACATTTTAGCTTAAAATATTTAAAGAAAATTTTATTTAAACTGTAATCATGCTGTTATTACAAAATATATAGCAAACTTTATCTATGCAACTTACTTTAGAACCTTCGAACTTGGTGTAGGCGTATCCCAAGTCTTTGAAATTCTATTATCCTCTCTTGCATTATATTAAATTTGTGGAGCTTACATGCAATTTTTAATAACATCAGAATTTTATTTTTAGGCCTTCAACAAAAATTAAAAATAAACCCTCTAATTCTAAAGGACACAGCCCCATTAATCTTCTTGTAGTAGCCGCTATTGTGATTTGATAGTTCTTTTCTTTACTTAAAACTATTGAGAGTACATACATTTCTGTTCTACTTGCACAAATGGCGTTAATTGGCTGTGCTAGATGAAAATGAAGAGAAATGAAAGGAATTTAGATGCAGATTTCCACAATTTAGCATTTACGCTATTGTCACTAATTGTAAATTATTCGAGTCCACACCACTATTTCGAGAGTTACATTTGCATTCGTGTGGTCATTATGCTATTTTAGAGACACCGGGGTTTCCTGTGGTTTTCCTTACTGGTTAGCGTGAATATTCAGGAATTTAATTGCCTATTACAGTTAATTCTTGCCTTTAACCTTCCTAATAACGCCCGTTCATAAAATGAAATACGACGACTTCCTTTTTTCACGACGTGTTGATTGCGGGGTGTTTACTGGCGATATGGAGTGGCCGCCAGACGGTATTAGGTGTACAATGAACACTAGTGGCTGTTAAAAGGAAGGGGCAACGCCTCCTTAAAAACAAGATATCTATTATACGTAGCAATTCTTTGAAAAAACAAAACGTTATTTTTGAAGATTTAATTGTTACTAAATGAAAGCATGTACGAGGGTGGTCTGAAAAGTTTCCGACCTCAACGTGAAGATGGCAGCACTCGTAAATAAAAGCTACTGAATTTCGTTGTTCATCTGTTGACAGTTACTCACCAAAGTTTCAGCCATTTTGGACGCGCAGTTTTTATGTAACAGTCGTTTGAGTGAGTTGATGTGAGTTTTTTTTGTGAAAATGGACAAAATCGAGTATCGAGCTGTCATTAAATACTTGTCTTTGAAAGGCAATACGCCTTCGCAAATAAAAGATGAGTTGGATTCTGTGTATGGGGACTCTGCACATCATTTACCACAGTGAAATTTTGGGCTGCTGAATTTAAACGTGGCCGTAAGAGCTTGGGAGACGATGAACGTTCTGGACGTCCAAAAACTGCAACTACCGACGAAAACATCGCCAAAGTTCACCAAGTGGTGCTAGACGACCGCCGAATTACAGTGAGAGACATAGCAGAGGTTATGAACATGTCAAAAGAACGTGTTTGTCACATATTAAATCAACATTTAGGCATGAGAAAGCTGTCCGCGCGTTGGGTGCCGCGTTTGCTCACGTTAGACCAAAAACGTGTTGGAATGAATATTTCCAACGCTCTTTTGGCGCAGTTTAGGCAAAATAAATCCGAGTTTTGGCGCCGATTAATTACTGTAGATAAAACTTGGATACACCATTATACGCCCGAAACAAAAATACAGTCCAAACAGTGGACTGCAAAGGGGGAACCGGCTCCAAAAAAAAAGCAAAAACTGTTTTTTCGGCTGGGAAAGTGATGGCGACTGTTTTTTTGGGATAGTCATGGAGTTATTTTAATCGATTATCTTCAAAAAGGAAAAATCATTACAGGAGCATACTATGCATCATTACTTGACAAGCTGAAGGCAGAACTTGCGAAAAAACGGCCACATTTGCAGAAAAAGAAAATCCTGTTTCACCAAGACAACGCACCGTCTCACACCTCAGCGGTTGCCATGGCGAAAATCCACGAATTACGGTTTGAACTGCTTGACCATCCGCCTTACTCACCAGATCTAGCCCCAAGCGACTTCTTTTTGTTCCCTCATCTAAAAATTGTGCTCGGAGGACAAAGATTTTCGTCAAATGAAGAGGCAATCACCTTCGTGAACAATTATTTTGCAGAGAAAAATGCCGAGTACTATTTGGACGGGTTATAGAGATGGGAGCATCGCTGGGAGAAGTGTGTAGAGTTACAAGGAGACTATGTTGAAAAATAAAAAAAAATTTTCAGAAAAAATGTTTTGTATCTTTGTTAGGTCGGAAACTTTTCAGACCACCCTCGTATTCAACAAAGTGAAGCAACGTAAAATGGTATTTGCTACATCCTTCTCTGTCACTTGATATAATTTTCTAAACTCAACACAGACACGATATTTTCCATCTCTATTCTTTTGATGTTGACTTTTCTACAACACCTAAAGTCAATATCCTCCATAAAAAATATCTGGAACTAAGCCTATAGATAGCTGGAAATCGATTTCTAATATAAAACTACTAAAATAATCAATACAAAAAATTTTCCTTGTAATTGAACCACTAAGAGTACCTAAGCTCTGAACTTGCTCACCATTAGCTACGGTATAATTGTTTTTATTGTTAATCCCAAAAAAGACAAAGACAAAATTGTTCTTGAGCGCAGAGATTTGTTTCCCATAACTTTAAAATGACATAGGGCCTTTCGATGTATTTAGTGTTTTCGAAAACATAGTCAAGAACAATCTTGGTTTGGGCAAGTTCGTTTCATATAGTTTTGGTTTTTAAAAATTCCCACAAACTCGGCAATGGTTCGTTTTCCGAAGAGTAAGAACGCGAGCATTTGGACCAAAAAATCATGATAACATTAAGTTTCCTACAGCTATAGCTAAAGTTCTTCTTTTCTACAATTCCAATATTTTGCCTTATTACGTTTAAAGAACTTCACTGTAGCTATATCCTGGGCCGAAGACGCTTTGATGGCCACATAGACCAAATCAGGCTCTAACACAAATTGCTTTGCTAGCGTGATGGAGGAATTCAAATGTATAACATTACACCTCTCCTACATAATGTGACAGAATCCATCTTTAGAACATTTCGAAAAATTGTAATCCCCATTTGGCAACTGGAACATTTGACTTTGAAATAAATTTGATACCAAAAGACATACTAGGAAGTTCCCATAGGGGATCTCAAAATTCTTCTATAGTAATTTGGTAGACAGACATGTGATGTGAGGCAACGCGTCTGACAATTCTTTGGAAATCGAGATAGTTGTTAAAATCTTTTTGACCAATGACTTTCTTTCACGAAAATCTTCAAGCTTTTCCATGGAGGATCAACATTATAACCCTGAATGGCCAGTCCATCTTAACAATTGTTCACAATACAGTTTGTTTTTGAAAGAATTTCATCCTCATTTAGCCCATGTCCAAAATCAACAGGCGTACCGATATAATAGCGCATCTTGATTTTGATTAATGTAAATTAAGTTTTAGTTTCAAAACTTCAGTTTTGTTTCCATTTTCATTACATTTTCAAAATATTTGCCGAAGAAGAAACCGTTACTGCCCATACAGGACAATGTTTCTAACTTCACTTCTGTGAAAAATGTTAGTTATTATAAGTAGAATATGCAGTGGACCAAAATAGTTGCAACTATGCTACTGGCATACTGCAAAGCCGTATTATATCATTCATGATCAATAAGCTTTTATTGCTCTGTCATGATGAATCAAACTTAACGTATAAAAAAAAATAAATTCCATCAAAGTTGTTTTGAAAAATAATTAAGTTCGTCGTAATTAATATTGTGCAATCCCGGTATAATCTATTATCAAGTAAATACATAATTTATTAAATATTAACTTTTTAAAGTTGTGCCAAACTGATGTCAGTTACGACAGAAAAAGTAGAAATTTGGATTATACGCCCATCTAAAACAACTTTTTACGGTACGTAAAACCTACCCTCAAAAATTTATTAAGAAAGTTTTTGTACTACTTTTCTGTTCTCAAGCGAAACTTTATTGCGTTTGGAACGTTTTAGGGTATCGACCAAATAATTATTATTGAATCCTATCGTTACAAAAACAGTTTTTATAACGAACTGTTTATTAAACTTAAAAGTCGAGACAAAATTTTAAACATTATTAATAAAAGGTCAACACTTATTCACGAAGAAAATTCTGATTTTTGTTTGTTAAGTTTATAAGTTAAATCATCAACGCTTGAAAGAACAGAACAAAAGAAAGTCGATATGAATGATGTATTAAAAAACATTGTCGATAACTTAATAAGGCATATAAGCGTTAAATAACTAAACCAATTTGTCCAAATCTAGATTTAGCGTATTCAATTATTGATCAGATTGTGTTAAATATTTACATGCTGCTGTGTTGCGAAGTACGCAACGAGGAAATGGAAAAATTGAGGATTGAATTAAAAATTTAGTAAAGGATTTTTTCATTATTAATGACTAGTGGCTTTGAAATCTAGATTGATCTCGAAACAACTCTAATGGAGACGAATCTGAATTTACATCCAACTAGGTCTTTAGTGTCTTAATTAGGTAAAAGGAAATAACAATCGAAAGTGAAAATAAATAGTTAATTGTAATTTAAATATCATACGAGGAAGCATTAGAAGTTTTGGGCACATTGAAACGATAATCTTCATTAATTCGTTTTCCATTTAATTGTGTATTATCAAAGTTATTTTTGTGCTGCAAATCTAGATTAACCAAGAGACAAAAACAGTAAAATAAAAAGGATGAAAGATGCCAAACTCTTGATACAAACCAGTCCATTAAAATGCAAAATTAAGAAGCAGCGATTAAGACAGTTGGAAAGTGTCATATCAGGCAAAGAAAATGGAACAACGGAAATATGAGAGAGAATTCTTAATGCTTCCTGCTAGTTGGGAAAAAGCTGAAAGTAATTTTAGGTAACGCAAACGACTAATATCTGGGTTTAAATAATTTCTAGCTAAAGACACAGATACGGGTTGTTACAAGTGAAATAAAAACTGGCGGTTTTTCGACAGCACTATGTATGCAACAACATCTTTTCTTTCAAATGGCCATATTTGCAATATTGTTAACGGCACATTGAAGCCTAGCGTTCTTTTAGTTGCTAATTCCACAATGCGATAAAAGACCACCAGTGGATAAAAAGACCCATACCCTGACATAATGTTCCAACGAATCTGTACTTTAGAACTCTTGGCCAAGCAAAGGTTATTGTTCAAAAAAATAAGATTTAGTGACTATGCTAAAAATTAGCCTTAAGCAAAAATAAATGACTCCTGCTAGATAACTCAAAGTTGAAGTTGGAATACTACACAAGACAGCCAAAAAGGAATTAAGCACACAATGTCCAAACAGTTTTAACTTATATCAAGTCTAATAGGCACCAGTCTTTAATGTTTTCGTTTATTCAACGCCTAGCCCAACAATCAACTAAAATTCTCTGGACATTAAAAGTAAAACTTACTTATCAAGTATATCCAGTACGAAAATAAACTTAAAATAAATGACTAAGGCAAATATCACAAAATTCCAATCTAGACGTCTTATGGCAAGATTAGCTGCCAACACAATAGCATACAAAAATAATCAAAGTCAAGGTCAAGCCACAGAAAGGGTGCAAAATCAAGATCTAAATTCTGGTAGTTAAAATCTACAAATCATGGAATATCCACAATCGAAGCAAAACCTCACACAATTCAAAAACCAGAATAAATCATAGCACTCTTCAAAATAGGAAAAAGAAGGTTGTAATAAACTCAAAACTCAAACTCACTTAAAAGTGTTTACAAGGGCTTTAGATTTTTAAGTTTTATTGCTCAAATCTGATTAGCCAAAAAATCTTCAGCACTTCCAAAACACAAAGTGTCTCAAAGCAAGTTACAAAAAGAAAACGACTCATATTAATTCTAACGAAAGTCAATAACATTTCGTACGAATTGTCTCAACTACTAAATAGCTATAAATATGGCAAAGTCAACTTGCTGTCTCATTGAATCAGTTATATGAGCTAAGTCTAAAATCTTAAAACACTAGAATGGGATTTTGTATCGGCAACATACACCCAAAACATCTACATGCTCATGCTAGGTCCTACGATAACATCAAGATCTATCATGGTAATATACTAAGGGATGCAACGATAATTTGCAAAAGACAGACAATAGCGCACTGGTAAGACGCAACCTACGGTTGACCACATCTTCACACAAACAATAACACAAATCTAGAAAACCGTACGGTATACCAAACTAAAATTCGGGAAAGATCAGTCTAAAATAACAACACAAATTCAGAATATGTGATATAACAGTAGATCACATCTAATGATGCAACACAAAGGCACCATACACACAAAATACAACTAGAGTCAAGCCAAATCTTGAAATATCTAGCATAACAAATAAACTAAGACACACAAAACCTAGAACACGCGCATGCATTGAGGAAGTCCAAAAGGCCAAATCCCACTTAAGAACATTCCTCGAAACCAAAATATTCTGCTACACTACAAAATACAGTTAATCAGCGTTCAATTGTATAGAATCTCGACCAAAAACCAAACGAAACAAATCAGTAAGAGTCTCAACCGCATCAGAGAAAAGGATTCGGAAAGATAAAACTACATGGTCAAAAACCAAATTACAGGATTATCACAACATAATAAAGCGCAAAATTACCAAGCAAGAATAATTGCAAATCAGGTTCGTGTAGAGTGACAAAACTATTGCATAATTATCACTCTTGGAGACACGCCAAACCGTCACTAGATAGGGAGTGCAAATCTGGTAAGTGAATTCTCAATGGCTAAATGCACGTCTAATTTCAGGAACAGAAAATTTGGTTTATCAAGATAGAAACAGGAACAGAATCAAAATTTTGTCTTTTATTTCTTGGATGCAGTTTCTGTATAGATTGTCATAAATTATAACCATAGACATCCGATAGAAAGTACAGCAACATATACACCCGGGTGAGTTAGTGCTTGTGCAAAGACAAATTAAAAAGCACCAAAAACAAAATCAAATCAAAAAAGGTAAGACTGTACGTCTATAATAATCTGAAGTAGTAAGTTATTGATAATTCCAGAAATGAACGATAGAGCCAACAATATTTATTTAGCTAATTTTAATCAAGGAAATGTAAAAGCAGCAAAAATTTTACCGTATAAAGATTTATCCTGTTAATTTATGATCAAGAACTTGGTTTGTATAAGTCGGGGAATCAGCGTGATCCAACCGGATATGCACGATTATACAGAGATTACTCTCTAAAGAATTAATCCAAATGTAGTTTTGCAAGTGTGAAAATGAGTTTATCCCTCCCTGCTGAAAATGGGAAAACATAATATGATGACCAGTACCCGAGATTAATGGTTGACCTAGAATCAGTGATTTATGAAAATGTGCAAGTGCAGTTTGTTTTCAGTTTTATGTTTCAATTTTCACGTAATATACCTGCATCGTCAAAACAACCATGTAGAGAAATCACTTTTCATATATACAATATAAAGGGTGCCTTGGGTAATATTATACGTGGAACGTACAGGATAAGTTCTAACTGAATAATGGAAATGAGAAAAAACGAAAAATTTGTTTTAAAACACAAACAACGTAATAACTCCTACAACTGTTTTTTGTCTGAAAAAAAAAGCAATTGGAGATTATTTACAAGGCAATCTGTAATCGTCATTAATTTGATTAAGTGGTATACGGCTGTCTATACAATACTAAACAACAAAAAGCTGTTATACAATATCTGATAACCTTTTAATATTAGAGAGTTATTGTTATGGATATTACGATCCACGTTTTCTCTTTCACAAATTCACAACAAACTCGTATTAATTTTAGCACCATAGGGATTTATTATTATAGAACACTTGCGGTAAACACGGGCAGTTAAACTAAAAACAAGTCGACTAAAAGCGACAGTAAAAGAAAAATTGCTTTCCACGAAATTAATTTCTATTATTAAAACGAAGAACTGAGAAAATTCTGAGATTCCTTTTATATAAAGTTAAACTAGAAAGCTGGAAATAATTAACTAAGAAAGAAGAGGAGATAAATATTACGAGTGTTATGACACTTTGATATTTAATGTACCTTGATTATGTATAAAAAAAGGAACAAGTGTGTATGTTCTTTCGTTTGTTAATGTTCCCTTGTTTTATTACAAACTTCAGTTAAGTATCCATCTTTATGCCTTCATTATTTTAAAATATTGTTTTATCGCAGCACTTAAGGAAAGCACTTTGATACTAAAAGATGGAAAACTGAATTATAATTCTCACCGGAAATATTTAAAAGAAGCTCCAAACGACACATCAGGTTTGTGAAATATAATCCGAACTTTTATGGTAAAACAAATCACTCTCAAGATGGCTCTTTAAAACACAAATAAAGAAATTGACTTTGAGAAATGGGGGTGTTTTTGTAAGATAACGGTTTTCTGGTGCGTAATTTTAAGGAATTATTTCGTTTCAATTTAATTTTTTCCAAATCAATACTTGCGGTAGCTTTTTTCTTTTCGCTTTTTTGCTACAAAATATACAAATTATTCATAACAGGTTATCACTTATCACAGACCATATCTTATTATCACTGGCGTAACTTTCAGTATACACCATAAAACGTTTACTGTCGACCAGGATAAAAAGGGGTATACAAAGAAGAGAAGGTCTCGCTTTTACTGTAGGCTGGGAATTTAAACGATAATTTGTTTTTCCATTTTTCTTGGCGTCGCCATACTCATACTTATCAGAGAAAGATAAAAAAAATGGAGAAGAGAAAAGTTGAAATGTCGTATATATTCTTTCATAATTGTCAAATACAGTTGAACTAAAAAGGTAATTTTTTAGATAGTGTTTGAATCAGAATTTTGAGCAAGTCAGTTCTCAAGATTCTCCATGTTATTGAATCAATCTTTTAGAAACTCGACAGTTTTCAAATAATCTTATACAAATCTTAATCAAAGATTTCTCAAATTAAGATACAACTACACACGCTTTTATAGATCTCATTTCTTGCAAAAGTCATAAGCAGTTACTAACAGGACCAAATAAGTTTCTCTTCCACCTTTTGTTTCGGCAGTCTTGATCCTTCCAAATGAATTTGGAGCACTATTCAGGCTACGCTTCAAGTTTTAATTGATTTCTGCTTTGACCAAAATCAATTTTATACCAGGTTGTCATTTTGGCCATTTTTGGCTTTAAAAATTCCATGTAGTATCCACAAAAGTCTTAAGAATATTTCTTTGAAACCCAAGTGTGGTAATATTCTGCGCAGTATCCTATGGTTGTCAAATATCACTACCAGTTCTGCAAAACTCTGACATTCTTCCCTTTATAAATTATTTTCTAGTACTGCATACGTTTAGTTCTATTCCCAACACGTTTTGCTTTGTTTTTGTTGTACTGCTACAGTTTTTGTCTCACCAGTCATCCCAGAGTTTTTTTTGTCCTTTACTCTTAAATATCTGTTCTTCCACATTATGGTGTCCAATACCAAATGATTATAAATAAATAGTGCGAAAAAATCTGTCATAACAGTTATTTTTTGCAAAATGAGACTGCATTGACTAATAAAAGTCTTTTGTGCGTATTAGTAAATCTTTACCATTATTGTCAACTACAATGCTTAAATTTCTCAGTGGCGTTATGTAATATGTCTGGTGTAATTGATGTAGTTGCCTCGGGAAACCATCTTGTTAGAAAATTGATGATTTGAGTTAAACAAATTTTGAGGTATCGCCGAGAAAAGAAATCTCTCTCATGTTCAAAAATCTCTTGGAGGTTTTGTTTGGCCTAAATTCTATAGCTATGTTTGTTGATTCTTTTAGCTGCTAAATGCCAAATTAGATGCAAAATTTGGTTCTGTTTCTATCTGCTGTAAGCAATCGCTAAGAAAATGATGTAAATCCAAGAAGAATTTCGTTTATTATGATACAGGGAATATCAATTTTGGCAACAACATTCACCGTTTGTAAGGATCGTCTTGGCCTTCCCGTTCATTTTTCTTCCTATTGTCGAATCAAATTGCTATGAGGTTCCTACCTGTCTTAAAAACGTACTTGAGCAAGAATTCTTGCACCATTTTGCATAGATCGAAATAGAAGAATTAGGCATCAATTAAAAAATATAATAAGCTAGCTAGATACTTAAGTTTTCTAAATTTGTTTTCCGAAAGGGATGCATCTAAGCCGAAGGTGAAAAAAAGACAGGTTTCTATTAATCTAGAAGATTTAGTTAAAGTTCTTCGACTTAGGTATTAACTGAGTGACAACAGATACTAAAAATAGTTGAAAGTCAGGTTCTGTGCAAAGCAACAGTTTATACAGAACCTTCTAAATTGTGCTAACAATATATGTTTGTCAGTCCCATCACTAATTGCCGTATGGTCTAATGTACTACATTTTATAGTGCTGGTTTCAGCTGCTCAAAAGTTTTTGATGATGCAGGGATCTTAAAGGCTTTTCTTTAGTATGTACGAAACATACGAAATAAAAGGCTTGTTGCAACATAAATCTCAATATATCCCTGACTGTCACGAGTTTGCGCAGAGGAAATCTTTTTCGGACAAAATACAACTAGTTTGAGAGTTATGTTGGAACAAACCTAAAATAATTTTCTGCTGAATATTCAGAGTTATAGGAAGTGTCTTGAACCACCATAAGGACGATGATTCCGAGAAATTGTTTTCTATCTTCTTTTACCTCTCGCAAAATTTTCATTTTGACTTACTCGAACGGTTACAGTTTTTGCATATAGTTCCTCTTTAGGTACTAGCTAAGAACATTGATTATTTTATTATCAAATATTTTTGATTTTTAACCCCGTCACATGTTACGCCAATGTTTTATTCGATATCAATTTTATATACAAAGGTTGATTTTCTTTTTAAATCTTTTCCTTATACTTTCTTATGTGGGTTTTCTAACACTTTTAGTGTTCTACAGAGGATCAATCTTTTTTTATCGTCGACAAATTTATACAAAAAAATGATAACAAGTTTGGTCTCCACAAACTTTAATTAAATGTTGTCAAAGTTTCACGCACAATGTCCAAAAAATAATAAAACTATTAATCTCGTTGAATAATTCGGTCAGGACAAAAAATTTAATCCTCGTATAATAACGCTTCTTTGTTAATTCTAGCAGATTACCAGAAACTCCCGCAGCTTTTGCGAATACAAAGCGAACATTGCAACGCATCTGTTTCAATGCGGGAAATATCGTGCGACAATAGGGGAGAGAGATAAGGAATGAGAGATGGTAGCGCGTAACAAAACCGAGACATTTGCATTCGTATAAACTGCATTAACGGGAGTACTATTTTAACTTTACGAGGTATCTATAGTTCTGGGTAGTGATTACAATGCAAAGTAGGTTTTACTACCGCTGCAAAAGTTATTTAATAATGAATACCCTAGGGGTTGCGTCATTTAGCAACATGGGATAACTAATTAGGGCCTATACCCGTAATGAAATTGTGGCAAATTTCTAACAATTGAAACAATTAACAGTTTGGGAAAGTGTGCGGTCAAAATACTACTGACCCCGTTATAACTAATGTCCGTCTCTGTTCAAGAATAGATTTAGACACTAAATGTGCGATAAAGGGAGGATTGGAACCCGAAAGCATTGATAATTTGTGTGTTAACTTTGTCGTTAATGAAATTTAAATTAAATTTAAATCTTTTGGCTACGTTTAAGTATGATGACGTAATTAAAGTAATGAACATGTAGAGTGCCAAATTCTAAACACTTGTATGTCAGATTAACACTAATAGAGTTTTCAACTTGAATGTGGTGCCCATATGCTGTTTAGAAACAGCTGATTTAACTTTAATGGACATACACATATGACTCTTACACAATTTTTATGAAAACGATAGTTACATGTGTCTTTAAGACAGTATTTAATACTGATAAGAGATACCAAAGGAATCAATACTCAATTAGTGACTTCTTAAAAAATGAATAAAAGGCCAAAAAAAGTAACTCGAAATTCTGAAATGTGAAATGTGGAAATTCAGATGTATTTCTCCTACAAAAACAAAATATTTTTCAAAACAATATGTCAAGAAATTCCGAAATTGGTCAATAAGTGGCTGCTCAAAAACTTTGAAAATTTTGATTAGAATAAAGAGGATTGAGAAATAAATTAATAAATCTGGGAATTTAAACAAAAATAGGAATTTAAAAGTATGGTGACTTCTTTTGCCCATCTATGTATTTTCAACGTAGTACTGTGCCGATTGTTTACAACGTTTCAAATTTGGAAAAATCCGCCAGTTTTGGTTTTTAGAAACTTGCGGTGATTAAAACTCAAGAAAAGGAGTTTCCAACAACTTTAATCACTTTACTGAAGTGTTTAGCTTACGCTTCTATTGTTGACCATTGTTTTTAGAAGTTCTCGTTATAACTTATGTCGTTACACTTTGACAGTTTCAATTACTACTACCGAGCCAACATAATCTTTCACCGATCTTACTTTATGGTAAGAACACACAATCTTCTCTGTGGACATCTGTTTCGCTAAAGCAGAGCAGTTATAGCAGTCGGCCCATCTCCCACTGGATTAATTGGCATAATTCGTAAGTTTTGCAATTTTGACTTTTCAAACTTTGCTTGAATAACTACAAAAAGCATTTTCTCTCTGTATGGAAACACATAGGGACCTAGTTTTGCTCAAGCAGATTTGGGCAATATCAGCAAATAGACTATATAATTTGAAAATTCAGCGTGAAAGTTTGAGCGGCTGAAATACTTCACATGAGACTGATCTTATTGAAACACTGACAGATAGTGGTAATGTGATTAAAATTAGAATATAAATAAAATCGACAAATTCTCTTGGAATATATTATCTCCTGTCACCAAATTATGATGACTCAAATGAGTTCTATAGGGCAGTTAGCACACAAACTCCAATCTTTTAGCTAATGAACTCGTTCTTATTGTTTGATAAATAGCCAATGAGGCATGCAAAAAGATAAGTTGAGTTGATTTATTACTTATTTATTATTATAAGAGTAACCATATTAGACAGCCTAATTTGCCCTAGACTATGTATCAGGTGCAGTTTGTGACTTGCGCATAAAACGGTTTTGTCACGGGCCAGTTTGGCTACTAAGTAAGAATTTTAATTTTCTCTATTTTTATTGCAGAAAGCGCTTAATTAAAGCAATCAGAACAAAAACTAATACAGTGCCATTTTGCAAACATCGAGAACCATCAAGATTGAAGGAAAATTCATTTGAAGAACGTGGCAAAATTTAACATCCTCCTTGACAAGGTACTGCTTCAAAGTTTAAGAATCAATGCAAACTGCAGAAGAGTCTCGTTCCAATGGTATTGGTCTTTCGGAAGGTAAATATTTAATATGAATATATCGTCAAATAAAATAAAATTTTACTTTTAACAGATACCAATAGATGAATGGTATGTTATCATAAAATCATTTGATTGGATCAAATGATTGGTTTTCTGCAACACTTTACACATCAAGAATTGCGTTCATCCATTGAAGAACTAAGTATGTAAACGAAAATAAAAATTTGCTAAAAGTTTGGCTAGAAATTGTCCAATTGCTCCACTGTTTTAATAAAACAAGGCTATCTGAGTTTTTTGTTTTGATCTTCATCATAGAGCAATAAAGCCTCTTCAAGAAATGAACCAACATAGTAAAGGAGATTAAAGCAAGATATCTACCATACAGCACAACTTCCTTGTGCTGCAAAAACTGATCACTGCTTATCTTAAAGAAATCTTACCTAGATCGAATTTTTTTAGAAGTTGAATCTTTACTAATTTAGGTATTCTGTTCTGATTGCCATTTGATTGCTCCGGCAAAATTCCAAGAACTATAAATATGAAACGAAATCTTGAGCCCCCACCTTGCACTAGAGTAGAGTTATTTTTCCAACCTTTAAGTGTCTTCCATTCAATATTTCTTTCACAGTTGCAATTTTTTGTAAAAGATTCCATGTGCAAGATTCCAATAGTAGAAGGGTCTACATTTTATATACAATAATTCTTCACAAGTGGTGCTTCCAGCGGGAGTATCAAAGTTAGCAAGATAAGGAAACCAGACATTCCTACTTATTTATTTTTGGGCAAAATTGTAGCGTTACGGTCCTATAGATTTCAGTGTTAATCTCCAAGCACTGGCCATGTTATCTAGTTAAGTATTATGAGTCATGATTTGGCAGAACTATTCAAAATCTTATACTATATTAACATCTATTAGTCTAATAATAAATTGCCCAATGCGTTTCTATTGAAACAGTCATGCAATTCTATTCAAAATATCTCATAGATTTTTTATTTTTGGTAAGCTGAAAATCAATCAAGCTGTGCATGTTTAACATCGATTAAATAAAATAGAAATATTTTAGGTTATGTTTTTAAAATCTATAAGTAACGGTAGACAATTAATTGCTTTAACCAAAGAAAATATTTTCTATAATATTTAAAAAATTTAAGTTAACATAACGGAGGAATTTTATGTATTTTTACGAAAGTAAGGATAAGTTTATATATATAACTTTGAAAGTTTTTTCTTCAACCTTCTTTCTTATTTTATATTTTCCGAATACGCTTCTACTTGAGAACTCTTAACGCTACCCAGAAATTTATAAAGGAAGTGCTTTTGTTCAAACGCGAATTTTGATGAAATTGGTTCACTAACTTTAGGCTCTATTATGGGTCCGATGATAGTAGCCACCCCCGTGAAACGCTTCATTTAACCGCTGTTACGCTTCAACTGACCATTGATCAATTTCTCGTTTTCTTATTATTTTCACTTCAAGCACTTTCACTCAAAACGTTTTAGAGGGGATCATACTAAAAATAAAATTCAAGATGCTTTGAAGACTCTTAATCGTCTCATCAGAAGGGGATACAAAAGCTGTTCAGAAAATTACCAAAATAGTTTCGGATTTTCTTTAAATGTTACGCCTCACTTTCTAAACATTTTGGGAACATTACTAAATTACCAGTTAATGGAAAATAAGGCTTATTGTTGCATACAGTTTTTCTTTGAACAGTCATATTTTGCACCGTATAAATAATTCTAGTATAAATCACAGCTTTATTGAGGATGACATACACTATCGATCATAAATGTTTGTTTGTTCAAGAAAATCTAACATACGTATTTGATGAGCTAATAGATAATAAAACTCTTTGGATCTTATTCTGACTGCAAAGTTATTTTACAAGAATTCTATGGAGGAGAAAGAAACTCATGACATTTCTGTCCAGTTTTTTCTGCAATAACTCAATTAGGCTAAATTCAGAACATCATCAAAACAACCCCATATCATTATGCGTCACAAAAGACGCCAGAAATATTATAAAAATACTCTTCGTTTTGTCCACTTTTTGTGTCACGTAGCCAATCCAATCTCTTACGGAATGTAAACATTATCTTATTATTATTTTGATATTTGCAATACCAATGGGTTCGTCTGCTATCTCCGGAGTAATACATTTGCCAGTACTAATCATCTTTCAATCTTCTCTAGAAGTTGTGACCCTGTTTGTAATATTGTTTACCAGTTTCAGATTTCTGAATGCTATAGTCAACTGTTTTTTTGATTTCGGCATGCTTAATATAGAGAAACTCACAAGAAAAGATATTTTGGAAATCGTAAACAATAAATGTTTTTTTCTGCAAATGCTAAAAGCAAACTAAACTGCTAAAGCATCGAGTAACCAACTATAAAGAAAGAAAAGTACTATTACCATAGCTACCAATAATCAATAATAATAATAATAATAATAAATCATCTTACTACTGGTGGATAAATATTTATGAAAGGTAAAGAAAGCGTCATCGTCAACTTTGATTTTCCAGGTCTTCAATGGCTTGCATTCCTCTACGATCTAAGAAGTGAAAGTTATGTAAAAAATGTATCATCTCTTGTTATTAACAAAGTGGTGATTGGAAAACATACAGCTCCAACGCTAAATGCATAAAAATTAAAAAACGTCACTGTTTAAGATTGGCGATGTTTCCGGTAGTTCTGAAGATTTAAAATCAATGATTAATAAGGACAGAAAGAAAGCAATTGCACATCTAAAGTAGATAAAAATTGGCCAAAGTAGAAAAAAAAATCGCAGAATACAATTTATCCTAAATTATTTTTTGTTTTGTATTAATGCTAACCAAATTTGGACGAATCAACAACCGATAGACCTTTCTATTCCAATAACGTTACTATATGGTAAATAAATCTACAATTCATCAACAAGGCAATTAAGAAAATCAGAGGATTTTAAAATTAAAACAACGAATTAAAAACAATAGATGGACAGTGTAGATATACTGTTGGGAATGAAAATAGTAAAAGACATCTAACTGCTTAGGGCACACTACTACTCTTGTCAAATTACTTGGAGCACACCAGAATCTCTTGCCGTTTGTTACAAGGATGAAGCCCAATTAATAATGTTCATGCTTGTATCACAGCACATGGGCATCTAAGAACTGTTGCAGCACCCCTGAAGCACATAGTTTAATGTAAAGAAAAAGTAAAAAATGAGAGATCAAACTGTTTTGATTGCTGAAAGGAAATTCCCCACAACGATTAAAATGATAGGATTAGGGCAACTGGAAGGCCAAAACAATTTTTTTTTAATTTCTAAGACTATTCAGAGTTGGAGATTTTGGAAATGATATAGCTTGTCTTGTATTTCTCTTTGTTCCAATAGGACAAAGATTCTGCCGAGGAGGCCCTCAAGGATTCAAAGGATGGTTCAAGACCTTACAAGGATAGGAAACTTGTAAGAATCTAAAGGTCTAGAAAAATGTGCGCATTCGCAAAAACTCGCAACTCTAGGAATCTATCAAGAACTCACAGCTCTACATAAACTTGAAAAATCATAACAATCTCAATACTTCAACAAAATTCAAAAATTAATCTGCAAAAAACGTAGAGATATGTAAATGTGACAACTCAAGAAGATAAGAATTTAGGAAGAGACACATCCTGCCGAAATTCACTGTATTGAGTGCAAATAGCTCCAATTTAAGATCAGTCATTGATTATGAAGAAAAGTTCTTTAATATGGTATACAAACAGGTGTGTCTTGAGATTTCTTTTGCCTCATTGTAGATTCTTGTTGAAAAAATGCATACAAATCTAGAAACCAATGGTAGTGAGGGTCCTGCGTAAGACCATGCCATTGGACCTCCAAATCTGAAAGTACGCTGTCGCTGAGGTTGCTTTTTATGTATCTGATCTAAGATAAATAACTTTCATTGCTTAGCTCATATCAGAATGACAGTCTCTGCATTTTTCAGGTTTCATGTCAAGAATGCTTACAACTTTTGCCTTGTCATTTTCCGACATCTAGAGCCTAAGTACAACAACAATTTACACATTTCACGATCAAATAACATTTTGTCGAAAAAGAATTTTTTTGCTTCTCTAAATCTTAGATGAAACGGTTTGTTGTAGGGTAGAAACAAAATTTGATATATCGTATTGAAACAATTCTAGGTATTCGAAGTAGAGCGAAAGTGAAATGCTGAAGTCATTTTGTCTTGCTAACAAATGCAAGTTTCCAGGTTTCCAGTTTTCCTTTAGGTGTTACCTCCCCCGAAGGATTTACTCACAGATGGGTTATATAAAAAAAATATCCCAAAGGAATTTCCATTCTGCTTGGAAGAATAACCGAAAAATTGTTGAATCTAAAAAGTTAAACAAGAATCTTTTTCAATTTAATTCTTTTATTCCAACTTTCCATTGTTATTATAATTATGTAGTAAAATAATTAAAATTACTAAAAGTAACATCAGCAAACATTTTGTAAATTTGATAATTAATAAACCTGTTTGTGAAACAAAACCTTTCTTAGCCGCCTCCATTAATTGCCGTAAATCCCCTTAAATTAAAATTTAATTAAAACAGCAATTTTTTAAAAATTCTTTTCTTGTAAATATAATATGTAACCCGTAAATTTAACGAGACTCATGTAAAAACAAAACCTGTAGAGTCGTAGATTTCCAGCTTAATTAACAACCACAGTTTCAAATTAACAAACCGCAATTGTGAGACTAAATAACGAACTAACCCCAAGGGAGAATAATTGGCCTGTAGGTGTAAGTTAATTCGGCCATCACCAAACCCCCGCATAATAAATAATTTAACGAAATTATTTATCGGACAAATTACGTGCTCTGCAAGTTCTTCTTTTAATTTCACTTTTTCTGAAATATGTATAATCAAATTTCGATGTTAATTAAAACTTTTTTGTTGTATCAATTGGGGGAGAATAAAATAAAAGAGAAAACCTCACGCTCTTTGGAATAAAACTTGAAAAAAAGTTGAATAAAATATTTTTTATTAATTAAAAGTTTTGCAGCGCACGCGGGAATATAAAAGCAAACAGAGAATTTAAGACAAAAAGTATGACCAACGGAATAAAAAATTAATGGAAAATGAGATGAAGAATAACTGAAACGAGTCAGGTCGAGTTAACCTGGTTTTATTAACGTAAGCATTCGTGGCCTCTTGGATATCAAACGGAAAAAAGTAATTAGTAGGCACTACGATAATCAAAATTTAATTAATTATAATTGATTAATTATTTCAGTTTCGAATTTCTGGACAAAATTCTTTCATAACTATTAATGGAGATAAAATAAAAATAGCACCTGCAAAATGAAGCTTTCATACTATTAGTATCTCCCAAATTAAATTATCATACAGCTAATTGCAGATAATATTAAGTTAAGTTAGGTCAAGTACATACATAAATATTCACTCACATTTAGGGTTACTATCATTATTATCTCTAACTGTAAATTATCATTAATTTCATTACTTTCAAAGAAGCTCTTACTGGATATGCGAGGTGTCCATTTAACAAGGGTCACAAATGGCAAAAAAATAGAATTGAACAATGTGCAAGAAGTGAAATCCATTTGGGGAGAAACCTTTTAATGAAAACTGTCAAAGCCCTTGTGTATACTGTGTGCTGTGAAGAAGTAGACTGCAGAGGACGTCCAAAAGTGCATCAATAAAATTTACGATATCGTTTTAGAGGATTTCTGATTAAGGTGTCTCTAATTGTCATGATTGCGAGTATCTCAAATGAATGGGCATATCATATCCTAACAGCAGAATTAAGTATGAAAAAGCTATCGGTAAATGAACGCTGAGTTTGGTAAGACCTACTCAAATGCAAATTCTATTTGTCAATTTTCGGTTCACTACTATACACAAGAAAAACAACAGCGGTCAAAACAATGGAAGCAAAGAAAGTAAAGTCTTTTTTGTCTATCAGGAAAAGTTACGGCTTTCGATTTTTGGGATACCAAGGGGATATCTTCCAAATTTTATAAACCATGACATCTAAATTAATCCAAATGATTTTATTGAAACGCTATTGCCAATTTACGAATTTACACAGAATTAAGTTGAAGCTGTTCTCAAGGGCAGATTAACAAAATGTGTCAACATCATTGTAGAATGTAAGACCAATTATTATGACTAGTTTATACTCGAATGAGTGAGGAGGGTTAGATCGAGTTGCATCCAAAAATCTGTCCGCAAGAAAAGAGAATCCTGTCGAAAATGGTAACAAGTACATAAATGTTTGCCCGAAAAAATTTTCTCTAACTTGACTGTCAATCTTTATTGTTTCCTGAAAGCAATCCTATCTTACAACTATTACAGGAAAGTGGGGAAGAAACTTTCTTAATGATATAATCCTTAAAGCTAGCATGAAGAAGTTAAAAAGTAAGAAGTTTTGTAAAATCTCCTAAATAGTTATCTTGGTAATTAAAAATACAAATTAGAAAAAAAACAAGACAGTACTTAGATATTAATTTTATTATTTGATGTCTTACACAAATTATTTCAAGTAAGAGATTCTAAAAGTAATCACTACATATATTTTAGAGATTAGAAAAAGATATCTAATTCTAATGGTGTAACTTAAGCCACAAATTACCAATTTGAAACTTTTGACGTAAAATCAATAGAAGAGTAAAACGAATTACTTACTTCAATCGGGTTTTTAAATTTTTATATAGTTGACTAGCTAATGTTTTTAACGCATAAAATAGGTATTTAAGTATTAAAAATTCCCCCTAGTCGTTCCATACCATCATCTTGCAAACGTACAGTCGTCCACAAAAGTAATATTCCAATTAGAGATAAATAAATAGAGATACTGATTCTAATTACGAACAATTCTAACTAGATATCATTGAATCTATCTACAAAAAGCGTATAAAACTACATTTCTTACTTGTTTCTGTCTTCTCTTTACGACGGTGAAGATTTCGAGTCGATAAAACGTACCGTTCAAAACTAAAGAATTAACAAAATTTCGAAATTCATATCTCTAAAGATTATTTGGTCATTATAGTCGAATACAAAGGCAAAGTGCATAAAGGCTTGAAAGAGTAACATTAATTACCCAAAAATAACGGCGCTAGAGAAAACCAAAAAAAGAACGGAACCCAGGATTTAAAGGTCCCTATGTAAAATTTCGGAATTTGCACAGGATCACATATACGGTACTAAGGTACAATTGTAGAGTCTGTTTTGTTACCCATTCCACGATGCAAAATTTCTCAATTTCTCTAGAACCTCGAATAACTACTTCAGAAAAGTTCAGAAGAAGGCAAATTACATTATTTCCTTCTAATCAACTGGTATCTATCTAGGTTTGTTGTTTCAATTGTATCCTACTGTAAAAAAAATAATCCAGCTTGATAGGACCATGCTTTACCGAGTTACGGATTTTCTAAGTGTGTATCTAGGTATGCCATGAAAAAAGTTGAAAAATTAACCAAATCAGCCAGGTTTTTTTCTAATAGGTAGAGAAGCACTTCCAGATCACAATCTTGTATTCATCAGATCATTCAGGCGGTTTTGGTGAAACTTGTAAGATTTGCCAAAATTTGGAGTTTCATGGTTTATAACTCGGGAAGTGTTTTTATTCACCAATAATACTAGCAAATCTACGTAGAACAGAGGAAGTAGAAAATTGGCTTTTAGGACATCAGAAGAACATAATAAAACAACATGGTTTCCCAAAGTCGTTTCGATATCTTTAAAAATTGAAACCAAATCTAAAACTGCCTGTTCATAAAGTTCCAACCGATTCTGTGCTTCTTTAATAGAAGAATCTTATGCTTCGCACCTACTTTTCAAGTTTGGTCGAAATCGGTCCACCTTATTTATTCTTCCGATTTTCCGTTTTCAAAAAGTGCAATTTTCATATTCCTTTATTCACCTTCTATTGGATAATTAATGAAAAGCCGCAAAAACCAAAATAGGACCTTTGCGTGTAATGCTTATTATAGCTCTTCTATCATTGAAAGGTGTCACTGCATTTGATTGTTTTATCGCTTTGAGAGTTACAAATTACTTTATAATTTTTCATTATTTAAAATGCTAATAGACAAATCGACAAATAACAAATGTTTACTGTCGCCTGTAATAATGGACGTTATGACGTATTTCAGAAAGAACCTCAAAATGAGCGCGGACGGCTCAAATCGGTGGTCGCAAATGTGCGAGTGAGAGAACACTAATGTGCTGTAACTTCGGTTTAAAGTGCTATAAGCATTAAGCAATGAGAAACTGTAAATAAATTTATGGAATTTCTGAAAAGAATTTAAACAAGACACCATACTCTTAAACAAATAACCTTTCTAGAACAACTTAAAATGTTTCTTTTTAATGACAGAGGGAAAGAGAGAGAAAGTGCGAGAGAAGGAACTTGTTTTTTTATCTGCGCAACAAACTTGAACGTTGCACGCAAGTATTTGATATACCGATCTTATCTTATATAGTGGCTATCACACAAAAATTATTAGAATTTTCTACAAAATAGCGTTCTGTCACTATTTTAAAATTTGGAACAGAAATCTCTTGTTTAAAATGTTTCTGATACAAAATAAACATCGACCTATTTGACCGCTTTTCGAAAACTACCAAAAATATCGCCATAAATTAATTTGTTCGTTACTTTCTAGACAGAGTGTATTTTTATAAACAGATATGTACTTATTCTAATTTTCCAAACAATATCGCTTTGATAACATAATGATTTTTAAATTTAATAATGCATTAAAGAATTACGTTGAGAACTAAACAATAATTTAATATTGAATAATTTCATGATGATTAAAAATGTCAGCTGATTAGTAGATAAGTGTCTAATTTTAAAAATATTTATTTACAATTCCAGCTCTAACAATTATGTATTAGTGCAATGCAAATACCATTTTTAATATTGAGATGAAAAATAAGTAAATCCTTTTGATTCAGACACAAATTCTTTTTTACTAGTACATGAAATAATTAAAAAACGAAAAGAATAAAATACTGAAGCCAATTTTGAAAATGCAAGAGAAATCCAAATATTATACAAAATTATGAATATTAAATGAAACACTTGGTTAAAACATCAGGTAAAAGTAATAACAAAATATGAAATCAAACTCAAAACAGTAGAGGTTGCAATCATGACCATCAAGTTGGTTTGCTTAGAATTTTTTCTTTTTCTCCATTAAAATAGTTTTTCAAAACTAGAGTGAGATTTTGTTAAATTCGATTTAGTAATTACAATGAAAACTCAATAGTAAGACTGATGCGAGAAAAGTTTTGCAAGCTTGGAATTCAAATGACACGGTGCTGGTCCAATGGAAATGGAACATGTTTGGATTTAATTCTAGTCTACTGCAGGTTCCCTTTGTCTAAAGCATTAAAATCACTCATCTAAATGGAAGACTGAGACGAGATATAGAGATTGTCTTTTAATGCTGATACACAGAAGGAATCTCATAAATGGTAAGAGATACCAAATCGGCTAAGTTAGATCTATCTTGGAAATAAAGATTAAATAAATCTACAATTTACTAGTTTTGGCATTATTCATTTGTTTGTCATGAAATGTTATCAAATCTTGCAATTGTCTTTGGGATAATTAACAAGCCGAAAATTTATTTTTAGAAATGATTGCCTTTTTGATGTCAACTGTGCAATCGAAATCGATTTTGTATTCGATCTGAACATAACAAGGATATTACATTTTGGTTTTCTTGGTCTCCCTGTATAATACTTCAATAAACATTCTTAAAAAACACGAATACTATCAAATTTAAAAATATTTGGCCGAAGTAAATTTATTATCATAGTCTACTGTTTGGTTAACGAGCATTATGAAACTAGGCAGATAAAGAGTAAATAAATAATTGAGGATGCCATACAAGATGATCAAATTATTTGGATTTATTTAATATTAATATTTAAACACGCAAATAAATATTTGTATGTACGAAAGTGGAGATTTACAATTGATTTCTATGTCACGAAGCCTGATGCTGCCTGTAGAAAGTTAATTGTTTTCTAAATTCATATTATTTATATATATATATATATATATATATTATACAATATTTTACATCGTTAGGCATAATAGACATAATAAGTCTTCTGTAAAAAATTCTATTTTGCCATTCGTAATAACTTCAACGTAAACTCACTATAACCTCTTATGCTATATCAATGCTTAGTATTACTATTATGTAACTTCTTACATAAGTACATTGGTATAATGTGATTTTTGGAGAATAATACACTGATTAACATTAAATAAAATTAAAACACTTAATATCACAGATATTAAAGTATATTTAGTGCATTTTGGTATTATTCTCATAGCTTTGTTTTTTATGTTTCTGTAGTCTACTTATTACAATTTAATACAGAGCTGCGATACTCACAATGAAAACTTATGATAATGAGTGACTTACATACTAACAATATTCTAGTGTTACACTAATAATATTGTTGTATCAGCAAAATTGAGAAGGGGCGCATAACTTATGACAGCGGTTTTCTTTGAAAAATTAGAGAATTAATGTAAAAACAGACTTAATATTAAACGAAAATGTTTTTATTTAGTAAAGAACGAATGAGTAATCGTAATAATAAAAGACCTAACAATATTAATAATGTACGTCGAGAAGCGTGAAGTACATACGTACATTTAACATGGTTTTTGTTTCAGCCTACTAGCACACGTTTATGTGAGAATCTTAATACTTCTACAGAAATGACTAATTGGATATATATGCAGACTACACTGAGTTCTGTATCTCATGTTTCTCGTATTATTGCTTACAATTCTCAGACTGAGATAACATTTAAATTAAATAAAAACAATGATACTGCTAGCATACCAAAATAAGTGACTAATAAGTTGTTTTCAATTTTGAATTTGTGCATACAACTTTTGAATGGGATATATCTATGTATACCGCTTGGAAACTTTTAAAGTAGACATAGTAAACGTAAGATCACGCGGAAAGGAATAATAAGTATGTACTTAACATTACATAATTGGAGGAAGCCAAGAAAGTGCGCTTCTAACTGGCAATACTTTACACATCAGTCTGTGTATTTCAATCATGTGGCTATGTGTATCTAGTTTTCACTGATGTTAAGTATTATTCCTTTTTGTGAGCTCTTTTGGATTTTGCAATGTCTAGTTTAGTATGTCATAGTATGCTTCATTGTTTTAGCAAAAATTCTGATGGCTTTGTAAAATCGCCAACAGTAATCGTGTTCTAATTTCTAAGAGTAGACAAAATATTTGCTAGAACCCACATCAAAAAGGAAGATTGTATTACTACTAAAGCCAAATTTACAAAAAAAAGTGGGACGGAAAGAAATGTAGTCTACACCAGATTAGTCTTTACATTAGTTATTTAAGCAAGACTATTTTTCCTTTGTTTCTTGTTGCAAAGATCGCTACATTAGTAATTCATTGGAAAAGTTTTATTAGGAAAAATCAGATGACACAAGGTTTTGCAAATTCGGCAGGAAAGAAGTGAAGATCTCGAAATATGAATTGTTTCTGACGACTACCAGGCGTTCGCAGATGATAACATGATCTTATTGGCAGGTCGTCTGTGAATAAATTCAAGAAGAAATGAAAACTGGATAGGCAAAGAAGAACAAACTGCAACGCGATACAAAAAGAAAATCAGGACATGTTTATAAGTACGACAAGTCGGTTCTACAGGATGCACAACAGATAGCGTATAGGGCAACTATACGGTAGATATCTAGGATAATGTACTATATCCAATACATAATGTCAATATTTGTATAGAGGAGAGAAAGAGAGACTACAGAGTAAACAAAATGTACAGATTCTAAAGAACGAGGAGTAGCACTCGTGAAAGACTTGGCACATTCATCGGAAAGGAAGGAGATTAGTTACTCTCTAGAGATACTACAAACAGTAGGAGAAGATGTGGTGCTAACTGTCTACTGTCTAGTTTACAAGAATCTAAATAGGTCCAGTCTTTAAATTAACAATTAAGAAAAAAAAGCGAAGCCAACAAAACGTGATCGACTAGGTACAATATTTAAATATTATATCACTAGGTAATCATATCTTGCCCGTGCTGTTATTCCCTTGTGTGACTTTCAAAGAGTTTACGATCAGGTATGCTCTACCAAGAACTATGAAGCTGTATAGCGCTCAGCAAAATCTTATAGAAACAGGAACATCAACGGAAGAAGTTCTGGAAAAATTCGACGTCCTTCATTTAATAATATCTAATAAGATCTCTTTACTACCCTATACCTTTTCAGTAATTAAAGTTCTTGAAGAAATTCCATATCTGATAGTTCAAAACTTATCAAAAGTGTGCATTTACTTTTTCCGGCCACTGTACTATAGATCTAGAGATATTTCCGAAAGCAGATAAATCTAAAAGTGCCAATACAAAATGTAAAAGAATACTATCGTTGCTCGATTTTATTTCTTGAATCAATTTTTTTATCAACTGTTTAAATGAACGGTTTGCAAAACATGTACGTAAGTTATTCATCAGTTAAAAGCCCGCATTTTAAAAAGACTACACCATGCCCAGTTTTGACAAAAGATTAAAATAATTAAACTATAAGGAGAAGTCAAAATAATCTTATTCTTAACTATCCAACAAACTGATACGAATAACATTTAGGTTATGATTGTTATTCTGTTTCAGTTTGCAATTCGCAAAAAGATAACTAATTTTCACTCACTTACCAGGATATACAATATTTAAAAGATGTTTATTTTAACTACTTGACGAAACTGAGGATTCTTCAGTAAACAAGGCGGCAACATAATTATTGATTATGGTGGCGTCGGCATGTAAGACTTGAAGATACTAACTTAAAAAATTTGGAGGTAAATTTGAATTGATGAATTCGCCTCATCATTGTCTAATTAACTTGAAGATATGAAATTATATTTTAAAACAATAATATATATGTCATAAACGATCTTAATAATCAATTTTCTAAACAAAATAAGAATGAACATACAAAGCAATTTGTGTTTCTCTGTAACTACTAGTAACTAGAATTTAAAAAATAATAATTGTTATAAATTGCATTGCGTCATGCTTTATCATCAATAGAATGAAAAGCATCATACGTTACAAAAATAATTCCAACTGTAATTACTTTATCAATTAATCTACTTTAAAGTTCTTAAAACAGTATAATCTTTTCATTCGATATGTGGGAAGAAAAATTAGTCACACTGTAAACACAAAAAAATTCCTACTGCTTGTTTTGTGATATTTGGAAGAATGAATGTGAAATAAAAGCTTTTGCAACATGAAATATTTCCTGTGTTATTACTTTTCTCCCCTAGTTATAAAAGAAAATAAAACTACTGTAATTGGGTTAAAAGTAAAACTATTACCATTTAAAATAAACGTTAATTCCTTTTTCTCTTTATAACCTTCTAACTTTCACTTTTCATTGATACATCCGCAATAAGTCTCATATCTATTTATCTATAGATAAGTTTAGAGCTATTTGCAGTAAAAACATGTAAATAAACTGGAAGATCAAAATATTGATGTAGTATTATTATAATATACTGCAAATAAGGACATTGGATTTATTTTAAGATGGCTCTGTAAATTGTGCCATATAAAATTTACAATTTATCAGAGTCAAATCAATAAAGAAATGACAATACAACTATGTAGTACATACTATTAAGCTATACCTCTTAACATCCTTCCCGTGATCTTCTAGCAACTAAAAACTTTGGTATCAAATATAAAACTTTTAAACTTAAATCTCCCCAAATTATTTTTTAATGATGCGATAAGATTACTAGAAAAAATTATAAATCTTAGATATTAGATAAAACTTCAATATTGGGAAAAAGATTATCTAGAAGATAATTTACACATTACTTAGAACGTCCTGTCATCATTATGTTCTTGATATCCAAACCTTAATGAAAGAGTCGAGACTGGTCAAAAACTAAAGCGTTAGTATTCTATACCCTTTGAACATTATATTATGACCATCAAACCTTTGCTTGAACCAGAATTTGGAGTCTTACCATTTTATTCAGTAAGCAGAAAATAAGAAAATTCTCAGACCGTTAAACTGACTTCATGATGACTGATGTTTGACAAATTATTTTTCTGCAGCTGACCCTGCAGTAGTTTACAATCATATACGTTGATACACACATAATTTTTGAAAAAATTAAATCATTTCGAATTTTAAACTTTAAAATTAAAAAAGTAAATAATAAAATAAAAACTTCTCTCTTATAACAATCCTCTTTTCAAACGAAACTATAATTTATTTCTTTTCTAGTTTCCACTTAAAAACATTAAAAAATTTTATAAAACCTTGTTTAAAAATTGAGAAAAACTTTTTTAAGTCCCACTTAGTTAAAAGCTTTATACGAAGAGCTTTTTAAAATTGTATTGGGCTCCGACAAATGAAAAAGCCGATTTCATTAAAATTTTGTTTTCAAATTAGAAAATATGCCATTAAAGATAAAATCAAAGTACTGGCTTAAATTTTCTTAGAAATGTCTCTCATTTGTTTCTTAGAATTTATTAGCAATAATAATAAGTTCAATACAGTGTGTCCCTATTTCGATGCTCACTATTGGGATCTCGGAAATTGTAAGAGATACGAAGTCGGTTAAATTAGAAAAGTTTTGGCTATTTTGGAGATCAGTTTACTTATGCTTTTGTTTTTTCAAAAAAGTTCACGACTTACTAGATATTTGCTAAAAACGAAATTATCTTATTTTCTTTAAAGTGAAATATCTCAGGAACGAACAAAGATAAAAAAGAACAGCAAAGAGGGTGTTTTAGAGAATTTACTCCGAAACACAAAAAATTATTTTCGCAATTATTTTTTTTTTATTTCGGCGGTGAAACGTAAATCCAAATTTTTTTCTAATGGAACGCCTACTTGATTTCCATATTACTGAACTGCATGCCTTAAATGCTTTTCAGTGATACATGGTTTGACATAGCTGTTCTTTTGTTTTACCGAGTTATGAAGTGAAAATCATTTTTCATCATGATCATGACATCTAACACACAAAGTCATAGAGTTTTTTCAAAGAAATTCATTTGTTATGCAAAAATTGCTAAAACAAAATAAATACGCTGATGCTATCTGTGAATGCTTAGTAAATTATCTTAAACGCGTCTTTTGTTTTGTTTTAGCAATTGTTACATAACAAATGTAATTTATCTGACAAAAACCAATAATTTTCATATGTTTAAAGCCATGGCACACTAAGTGGGAAATGCTTTTTATTCAAAAAAAAAATAAGATAATTTCGTTTTTAGCAAATATCTAGTAAGCCGTGAACTTTTTTGAAAAAACAAAAGCATAAGTAAACTAATCTCCAAAATAGCCAAAACTTTTCTAATTTAACCGACTTCGTATCTCTTACAATTTCCGAGATCCCAATAGTGAGCATCGAAATAGGGACACCTGTATAAATAATAGCATGCGAATTGAAGCTTCGGTATAATGCAGCGGAAACAACAACATAATATTGATTCGGCGTTCAGCGGAAGTAAACTAACGATAAAATGATATTATGAAAATTACTCGTAAGTGATATGAATTCTAAGAATAACATGAGAAAATAAATTTTTAAAACTTGTGATTGAAAGGTAATACACGTACGCTCTCTAGTGACTAACATTTTAAAACTTCAATCTCTACAAAACAGTCATAAATCATCCTTGAAAATAATACCCCAGTAAAAAAACTGGGCATCACAAATATATCCAATTGATTCCGGTTTTATAAGTTGGTTATTTTTTATATTGCCTTCCCTTAATAAAAAGTTACGAACCACTACTATCAAAAGTGCAAGTTAAAGGCGTATAAGACTTTTAAATGTCTGGGTTTAATTATTAATGGTGCCTGTGTTAAAATAAATGAAGTTTGTTGAAAAGAAACAAGTTGCAGAATCATTATCTTGGCTATTATGCACGAGTTAGTAAAGAAAGATTGAGCACTAAATAAAAAATGGAAGGGAGCAAATACTAAATGAGTTCTAACGGTGAATTTAAAGAAGTAATCGTGATACCTTTTAACAAATAAGGTACAATCATGAAGCTACATAGATAGATACTAAAGGAAAGTCAGGGGTTGGCAATTCGTCAGAATGTAACTGTAATTGGCTTGATGTCGCGATTTAAGATTGAGGATATTTTTTGATTATTTCCTGATTGGCCTTGACAGGTAACTATTGCAAAATAGGATTTTGCAAAAGATTGAGAATCCGAATATTATAATGCGAAATTGATAAAAGGTGCTTAAATGCTAATCATCTCAATTAAACAAAATTAAATAGTTTCGCCATTAACGATAATTCTCAGACAGGGCAGCATTTTATTTAGTTAGTTATGAGTTTATGTTAAGGTACATATACATATACGAGGTGTTCTTTAGAATCTACTGAACGACTCATAACGTGTATGTTTATTCAGCATCTATAACAAGTAATGTAGACCTTTCGTTTTCCTTAATAGTGTAAGAAAATAGCGGGACTGCAATGCTTATAAATCAAGAATATTCTTGGCTGTAAAAGTAAGAAATTTAACATGAATCTCTTTACTTCTCTCTCTCGTAACAAAATAAACGAACATTAGTATAACTGTATGGTTATTTGTGAAAATATCAAAAAAATTTACATATATAGAGAAAATTGAACAAAACGATTAGTCTCTAAAATTATTTCTTTAATTATACAGAGTGCTCCATAAAAGTATACCAAACCGATATTTTATTTTCATAATAGAATGTCCAATACATTTTTGTATTTTCTTACTTTTGAAGATATAGCGCCACAAGATCTAAAATTGTTTGAATGTTATTCAATTGTCTTTTGAAACATTTTTTCAAACTTATCGATTCACCCAGATACAAACAGTATTTTATGTCTGATGTCCGTTTTTGCTATACAGGATGATCGAGAAAATTTCTACATTTTTGTTATATTATTTTATTTATTGTTCATTTTAATTTATTTGTACATAAATCTTGTTTAATTGTTGGGCAACTCTTGTACTTTAAGTAAAAGTGGCATAGTTTCGTTAGAGCCCACTAGATGTAAACTTCTGAAGAAGAGCATGTAGTACTCGTGTAGTACCTTATTTGGTGTGGGATCCTTCAGATTGTATTTGTGCTTTTTGGTATTATTGCAAGTCGTATCAACGAGTTTTGTGGAGTTTTGAATTGAACTTTTGAGTTTCTTGCAAAGAGGATTTCCAGCTATTGTCTGCTTTTTGTGCAGTCTAGGTTTAGAGATGTGATGCCAAAATGACATTCAAGGGTATTTGCCTCCCACTATAATTAAAATTGTGGCCGTAAATTGCCATTGCCATACCAAGCAAACTAAAATAAAGAACTCGTGTCTTAATGACCTTGTATTGCAACAATCGGGTTCCGGCTGTCAGAATTTCTATCTTTGTAGCAGGAATTAAAGTGTATTGATATAAAGATTCTGGTAGTCTAATTTAATTCTAAATGCCATCAAAAAGTTTGTAGTAGGAAGTTGTCAATTTTGGGCCAAATATTACATGCAAACTATAAATGTACAAGGTGCCTATCAAAATGTTAGGAATGTAAAACAGGATTGAGTGATGAGTTGTATGCTGGAAATTCCTCTGAGAACTAAATTTTAGTTGACGGCACAATAATCATATGACCAAAAACAACATTTATAGTAAATGAACGATAATAGTTAACTCAAGCTTGATTTTCACTTTAATGTTGATAGTAATCATCATTTTGTGGAGGTTAATTCTCGACATAAGTTAATTTGGTGACGTTGAAAACAATGGCTGCTTGATCGCATTTTGTTTTAAACTATTAGTCATTTCGCAGTTAATCAGACAGTTCAAATCATCTCCTAATCAAATATTAAAAAGATGACAGTTATAGATACACCATATGCAATAATTCATTATAAAAAAGCCTTCTTTACGCCGGCATACCGGCTTTAGCCGGGTCACGTCGCGACTCTTTTTAACCCTCTTGGAGTAGAAGCAGGTCTATTAACCTTCTTAAAGAAGTACCTACAAACAATGGTAGGGCTATGCCATCCAACGGGTTCCCCAAAATCAGGCTTTGCCCTACATTGCCTTTCTTAATAAAGTGAAATTACGAACAAGGATCGAGGTAAGCCCACCCAAGGCTACCTCTTGTGGTTCAAAGTCAGACCCTAGTGCTAAATACCAAGATGGGTCGCACAATACATAAAGTTGGACGAAATTTTACTTTCTGTAAGAACTTGTTTTCTGTGAGTTGTGGCGCAGCATTTCCTCCCGATAAAAAAAAGGTGAAAATTAAAATTGCAGATGAAAATTATTCTTTGAATATTCAGGATTAGCTACTGGTATGTGGTATCAAAGTAAAATTGAAGTGAATTTTAAAAAATTATGGAAATTGCGGTTTGAAATCACATAATGATTTTTAGAGATCAAAATCAAGGCGAGTCAAGAGATTTTGGGAATGAACAATTGAACAATTCCTGGGTTAGACTTCAACCTTGCAAACTATATACATATCACACCTTTATGGAATAGTTGAAAATATTGCTAGAAGGTACAATTTCCACCATATTTTTATCGTAATATCTTTCCGTCCATTGATCGTTGAAACGCTACATATTTTGAGAGCCGAACGTATTTTTTCACTTCTGGAAGAAGATGCGGAACTGAAAATCTCGTTTTCGCTTCAGAAACCTGTTTATAGAGAGAAACAAGAAAATGACAAAACAATTGTGAATTAGAATAGATTCTAAAAAAATCTTCAGTATTTCAAGATCTTTTTTAAAAACAATTAATTCGAAAACGTGCTATTAACAGAACAAAAACATCACAAAAACAGTTGAATTTATAGAAAACATGACTAAGACGTATACTATTGAACTGGACAGTGTATCTATAAATATTTTAATTATTTTTTATGATTTCAATATTATAATAGTAAAATTGGAATCGTTTGAATGGCTGGAAAATACCGACCAAAGGAAAAGTCAAGGTTACTGTGATGTTTGAATGTTTTGCAAAGTTCTTGGTAAAACAAATCTGTTACTATTATGCAAACGCAACCGGTTTTTTGTTTCTAAAAGAAAATTCCTTCTAAAAATGAAAATGATGGCTAAAAAATGCTTTTGTCTATTAGAATTAAAGTGGAATTTAATTCATAAAATCCTACTCGTATCCTTTTCGTACTTTCAATGAAAAGGAGATGAAACATTTCTAAAGGATTTTTTCTATTTATGGCTACGAAAGTTGGAAATTCTAAATCGTTTTGCAGGTCGTCTTTATAATCGAACTTTAGAGGGTTTTGCTGAGCGAAGCTTTAGGGTAAATACCTACTTATGCACAATGTTAACATTTTTTGCTTGTGCTTGTGCTTAAATCTTAAGTAGATAAAAGAGATAGTTTTGGTTTTACAATTGAAATCAAGAAGATTTTCTCTAAAACCTACTTTAAACTATAACTAATATAAACGAAAACCTGTAACAAACAATAAGTTTGTTTGACTGTCTCTAAAATCAATTAGAACCACTTAACACTTACCCATTGCAATTAAATAATCGTATTGTATTTAAATGAAAATCCCAACGGGTAATGACACAAGCATGCAAGCACTAATTTTAATCCTTCATTTTGTCTAAAAGGAAACTTCACTCTTTTTCGGTCATTTTTCTTAAGATGATGAGGACAAATTATCGGCACAATAATTTTTTAAGATGAAACAATTAAAAACAAGGTCATTAAAAAGCGTTAAACTGATTACTGTATTTTAAACCCATGCGGAAGCTTTTACTACCACAATAGCTAATTACTGTCACGCAATGTCCAAGACAAATTACCGGATATTTAACTAATACCAAAATTGATAAAATGATAATATATCCATCAAAATGAGAATTCACCGTTAACAATTATTTTTGTTTACATGAAAATTGAATGTTTTCCACTAAAGCACTGTAATTTAAAGTGACAATCGTAAACCTCGCAATTGTTCCTCGTTAATTAATAGCACAACCGCACATATGCGCAGCTCGTCGAACAATATTTGTGGCCACTTTATGAGCAACTAACGAAGTTAAAGATCTGCAGAATCGAAGTGGAGTTAAACGTCTTTTAATATAATTCCATTGATTAAAACTCCAACAATAAAGTCTTTTGATAAGAACAGTAAACTAACAATGAATTTCAAGAGCATGCGTATATAACGTTTTCGCATACAGTTTAAGTAAATAAGCTTAGGGTTAGTTGTATAACTTTAAACCTTGACCCTTATATAACTTCATACTGCAATTTTGAAGATAAGCACACAGAACGGCCTAGAAAGTAAACATTCTAAAAGAGGAAACACTTTCCTAAGAAAATATTTCCGGAAAGTTCTTAAGAGTTTGCCGGGAAAAAAATTTTAAACTCGATTCTGTCGAACTTGTTACAAAACTGATCTACCTCTTTTCAATGAAAAACAAAAGAAGATCTCACAAAAGAATTTTATTCAAATATAAATCTTACACGGTTCTTTAGTATAATCTCACAAAGGAAGCGTTAAAAGAAGGGTGTTCGACTGCAAAATGCCTGAAGCTACCTGTAAACAGCACCTTACAGATAAATTACTGTTTTAGACCTTATTTATACGAAAAATGAATCAAACACTTGAGAAAACCTGAATGGAAAACTGTGAAAGGCAATTTTTTCCTTAAATTAGTTAAATTAAAATTCATGCAGAAACATGGAAATATAATACAACATCGTACCCATAAAATGAAATTGTCGACGTCTCTTAAGTCTGTATTTCTTTTTATAAGAAGAAAGTTTTTTCAATACAAGAATTTTCCTCAAATCTAGCAAAAATAGTTGCAAAATAAAATATGTCAAATAAAAAGGAGTTCAAACGGACTATTGATTACCCAAATAAAACAATGCAAAGGAAGAAGTAAGGTCAAAGAGAATAATAGGCAGGAATCCTGAAAAGAAGACAATCACAACTACAAACAAGAACAAATTTATGCTTGTAAGAGGGTCAACTAAAAACGATAGAGACAAATCAAGGGTTCGCAAAAAAACAAATAAAAGGGTTCAAAAGACGAGAATTCACAAGCAAAAAGTTTACAAATAGAGAATACTGTTTTAACATAATTTTACATTCTAATGACCTTTTTGTTATGAGAATTCAAGAATTCCTTCAACTGTGAAACCAGCAAGAGCAATAAGATCCTAATTAATATTTTAATCTTAAATTGTTTATTCTCTTTTCGAAAATATCAAGCTTCCATAATACTGAAATTGAATTTAATATTGTATGAGAAAATCTTCAACAAATCTAGTGGTTGTTGACACTCGATGAAATCTCATTAAGAAAGTCTATGAGAAATCTTAATAAATGTACACTCAGATTATAAGCTAGTCAAGTTTCATCAGTATGTACTAGTTGGGACACGTTGGTATTATCTTTCAAGCCTGTGATATGGCCACTAATACCACGTTTTCAAATCAATCTTCGTCAAGTCTGCTGTATTTTAATATTTGAGTTTCCACAAGTTTTAAGACAGCCATAATTTTGAGAAGTGAACTTTTTTGGTTTTTGTTCGATTTTTGAAAATGTAGAATGCTTCGCGACTCAAGAAAATTCACATTGAAAAGCTTATACTATCTCTTGTTTCATTAATCGAAAAGGTTACAAAAAGATGATCAAATGAAGAGATATAAAAAGCACTGAAGGAAGCGTATTAGAGTAGGAATTTGATACAACGTATCAAGTACTTCTCTTATTAAACCAAGCTTCTGCTAACTTTGCATTAATAACATTATAATGATAAAATAGGCTAGATGGTACGATAAAGCTGGGCTTGTTGGGTTTTTGAGACTGATTTTTATTTTAGGCCAATTAAGGGCAGAGGGAATTGTCCATAGACGATTGACCGTAACTCAAATTAAGTAGACGAGCGTTGACATTAACAATGATCGTTTATTCGAGAAGCTCCAGTAAAATCTGTTCGTCCAGACGTTAAAAAAGTGAGAGAATCCAAAAAGGAATATTTTCAAATGTGTTTTTATATCTGTACACTAAAATTCAGAAAATCTTCAATCTGTATAAAAATTGAGCAAAGAATACATCTTGATATGAGTCAGACAGTGGTTCAAATAAACCATGTGTCTGCTAGTCAGTATTGTTGGGTGGATTAGGTTCTTGGAAATAATCAAGTTTCTTGAGTTATATCAAAAATATCTTTTTCGGGCCACAAGTACTTAAATGAAAGATCTTAAGAATTTTGGCCTCTGCAAGGCTCGAATTGCTAAGAACTAGATAAAACCATACTGAGGGAATGATCATATAAGATATAGCTGGAGTGTGTCGTACGATATACTAATAACTGACCGTGAACGTTTCATTCTATCAGTGTAGTTTCTACAGAAACTTCAATTTGAATCATTTTCGGGGAATTAATTCTAATTGTAAGATATGGTCGAACACAAAAAATAGTGAGAGATCTGAAACCTTGAAAACCTGAAATTCTTCGCTATTATATTACCCTAGAGAAATTGCAGTACCTTAAAGTTACAGTTCGTATTTAAAAAACATTCGCACATTTTGTTTAGTTAGACTTTTTCTCTCAAGTTAGTTTTTGCTGATACATCTGTTTCTATAGTAGTCTGCTCGGTCATGGGGAGCAAGTTTGTCACCTCCTTCTCTTATGTGAATGTTTAGTGACAAAAACAGAATAAGTTGAGAAAAGATTGATTTTCTTATTTTTTCTGAATTACATATTGCAAGACCATGGCATCCTCTGCATTTCATATATATAGCCGTGGAAATAGTATCCGTCGTTTCTTTAATGATTTCTATGAGCGTATGAATTTGAACCAAATGGACTTGCAGTAAATACAAAACCAAATTCTATTGGTAAACATTTTTGATATCTCAAATCGAATCGCCATTATAAAAGCTGCATTTATAGCACAATCCTTCTCTTCTTTCAGTTTTTAAAAGTATGCTAGGTATAATTTTTGATAAATACATTTTAGTAGAAAGTTATTTAATTCCATGGTGATAAAAAATCATACTAGGCACTTAAGATGTTAAGACGGCGACAAATACTAAGTACATTGCACTTTCCATTTTTGATATTCTTGTAGGTCCTTTTTGATCCAAACCTACATTACCATAGAAAGCATTAAACCTTCACATAATAAGCCTCAAAATTTGAAAAGAACCTCGATGATTTCTTACGTCAGATATGGGCAACGTCATAAAACACAGCTTTTAGTAAAGCAAGATATTTTAACATAAGAATATTTCAAAGAGCAGTATGATTCTGATAAACAGCAATTTTAATTCAGTCTGGATTTTGGAACAATGACCACTACAGAATTACAAATATCCACTGTCATCAAACAGGTAGGCTGATAGAAGCGTTAACTCTAAGCAAGAAGGTAAGGTTCTATTTGAAACTGAGTAAAGATTACAGTTCAGAAAACTAAACTTATCTCATTATCTGTCTGGACACAACACCATGAAATGCTTTAATGCCAAAAGATGTCAAAATCATGTTACTCTTTTCAGCACGCAAGTATGGTCATTTCAATTTCAAAGTATTTGGGAAAAAAGATCTCATTACGTTGTAATGAAATAATTTAGAATTTTTTTACCTAATTACTAAAATCTCAGCAGCGACAGCACCATAATCTTTGCGAACACACCTTTCGAACTAAGTATCATAACATAACTTAAAACCTATCATTATATTGCCATGTCAAAATTGAAATATATCTGGTTTGTCTTGACTTTTTTGATATATCTTTCTGTTATTTCTTTATTAGTTCAAAAAGTGAAATCTTTAATTAATTACATTCAGTAACAATTTTGTGCATTGCTATTGGTTTTCAGACTTTAATGAGCTTTTGGGTATTTTTCTTCATCTATATACTATGTAAAGTTTTGATTTACTCATTTCTTACAGTCCTCCACAATTTCTTTCTGCACTCTATGGCAGAAGAATATTTCCCATGATCAGTGGCCAACTATGAAGTGTCAAAAACTGTGATTTATGATTTTTGACCAATTTTGAAAGATTAGGAATTGACCATGGGAAACATATTTTCAGTATGAGAGACAAAGAATGACAAAACGAAAACTTAGAAAAAAAAGTATACCAAAACATCAGACGCAACATTTATACTGATCTCTGATTTTCAATTACTGAACAAAAAACAGTTACCAAATTAATAAAAACATTTCAGTATATCTATCTAGAATCTAGAATTTATTGATAATTAATAATATTACATGAAGCAATTATCCCCTTTAAGTCGTTGCATCTTATTTGAGAAAATTAATGCATGGGAAGCAGTATTTAAACAACCGTAGACATACGTTTAATTACTCAACTTCAATTAATTAACATTATGTGTAGAGGATCAAAGCACTTTATAATAACATATTGTGCTATGAAATATGCATTTTGCATAAAATTAAAGCTTTATAGTTGACATAATAACGTACCGAATAATTAAGCAATTCACACAATAATTGTCGTTCCTTTATTTTATTGGGTACTTTCCATTTATTATTTTTGTTATTTAAAACAACTGACATGTAATAAACACATAGTTGATCATCAAAAGCGTATTATCAAATACATTCGTTTTGGGAAGTTCAAATAGTTCAAAAGCTTCTTTCACGTTTAAAGCCTCATTTTTATTTTCATTCTCCAAATAATAATAATTTACCCTTTCAGTTTTATCTCAAATTTTCTTTTGTGGCTGCGTGAAAGGTAATTTAGATTCCGTTTGAAGACAACTATAATTTGTAAGCTGAAATTAGTTTTAGAATCATAAATCAAATAGCAGGAACATTCCTGGAATTTAAATCGTTTGTTGTTGATTACGGTAGAAAAGACCAGTTTTAAAGATTTAGACTATTTTTTAAATTCTGTTCCAGTTTCTTATAAATTTCTCTTTTTTCTTCCTTTAACGTATATTAAGAAAAAAAGGCGCCACTTTCTTTACAAATTAAGAAGAGTATAAAACCATTTGGTATCAATTTCTGTCTAACAAATTAAGTTAGAAAATCGATTAATTTTGTATTTGTATTATAAGGGGTTTTGAAAAGACTTGTAAATAATGGGAAAAACAATTTAAATAAATTTGAATTTAAAAATTTTTCACAGAGAACAAAAGAGTTTAATGCTAGATGTATCATTGCTTGTCTGCTCGATACCATGAAGAATCTATTTCAAACAACATGATCAACGCATTGACATTTTCACTTTTTCTTGACACGCGGTTAGAACAATTTATCCTTTTGGTTTGAAGTCGTGCAATTTTGAACTTTTTAAGACCCACTGGTTCAATTCAAAAAAGACCGAGCTGAAGTGGTTAATCTATAAATAAAATCATTAATAAATCAATGTTTTTTATTCTTCTTCTGGAAACGGCTGTTTTGCGAACTTGAAGACTCTTCAACTAAGAACAGAGATTTTAGCGTGAAATCTACCATAAACTATAGCAAATATCTTCTATGGATCTTGTATCAGTTAGACAGCTTGAGAACTGATTTAGTATCCGAGAATATAAGTACACCTTATGAATTCAGGATTGCCAAAATGTTGGAAAGCACGGTTGTGTTACCAAAACCATAACTTCCTGCATTTGCAAACTAGAAGGTGACTCCTCGTTCTAGATTTTTCCACAGTTGATCAAAGAAGTCTAATTGACAAAAATATTTTGACTGCATCGAAAGAGTAAATCTCGATTGATCATAAACTCGTTTTCGTCCAGTCTATGCCGAACTCCATCTTCAAGCCAGAATTAGAAATGGAGGTGTCAAGGCCTTTTATTTGCACTATACAAGTGACTATTTTGAAAGATTTAAAATCAATGACCAAAAACAGAAGGTAGTATTGCGTTTGACATTGGATGAACACATACTGTTAAAGAACCCCAATTGGCCCAAAATCCCAGCCTTGCCCGGTTCAACAACCTAATAGGTCAATTTCCAGAAACTTTTTCAAAGTGTGGACATACGCAATATAAAAGTATACGTATCGCCGAAATTGTACGAAAACGATATGACTTGATTTAAGCGCAGCAGAGATCATCAGGAGTTACTTTTGATAAATTCGCAGCCCACTAACAGCCATTAAGGTTTTGTCGTCTGAACATGATCTACAGATCAAAATGATACCGTCATCTATATGAAAGGTTTATTGAAAAAGGAACAACCATAACAAACGTAAAATCAGATAAAATAATTATTTTAAGAATTTAAATCAAAAATAAGTCGTGAAGTCAATATTGGGCATTGTGGGAAAAACAATTGATCAAATAATTATTCAATAACAAACCGAAACCATTTTTGTCAAAAACATGTTATGTTAATAAGTGTTTTCAAGATATTTCAATAAAAAATCAGAAACACTCAGTAAAATGAATCATGTTGAATGGGGAAAAAGTTTTCTTTAGCTTTCGCTTTCAAAAGATTTGGCAGATTTGCAAGTTTTCTTTATAAATAAAGAAAACCAAAAGACTAATAGCAAAGAGAGGAATATTGATCAACTTTTCTTACTTATCTTCTGTTATAACTAGCGAATTAGATTTCCACAGTTTTTAATTTTTATCTGATATTAACCTTTACATAACAAAGGTAATTTTCAGATTTTATAAAGGATTTATACTGTTTATTTTATAAAAAAAATCTTTTAAAACTTCCCAACTTAACTTTCAAACCTTCGAGAAAAAAATTATTACGACTATTACGTTCGAGTTTCAAAGTGGAATAATATAGCTTGGAGCTTTCATTCTAAGAAATGAATAAAATATCTTCTCAAGCCAAAGAAGTTTCTAGTTCTTGTTCAGGTTTGAAATAAAAAGCACTTACATGGTTACGTTTCCAATTTTCAGAAACAAACCCCTAAGCTACAAAACAATAGAAAATTAGAAGTTTCCTTTTTATTGAACGTAAAGTTTACTTCCAAACACCTGTTTTCTTCAAATGTATTTTAGACATAATATGGAATTTATTTAAAGATACTAAAAAAGAAAAAAAAGAGCAACGTAATAATCTAATATTCCAATGTCGTACAGGTTTTCTACCCTTGTAGATGCAATCGGAATTTAAAGTATTTAAAATGAATTAAGTACAAATCGTTTTAGTATTTTTTCCATGGGCATACAGAATTTTAAGTTTGAAGATCCATGGGTTTAACTAAATCCCGCTTCATCGCATCATTTATTATTCTGTTTTCAACCAGATACCTATTCATATTTTGAATCCTGTCAGCTGTTGTTCGCAATAATTCCTTTCAGAGTCCCTTCTCACGATAAATTCGTATGCGGCGTGAATGCTGCTCGTTACTTTTTTCAGTCTGTCAAGTTTCATTTTTTGATGGCAGGCTATTATTTTGGACATGTTCATATCCCAACACCATTGAAATTCATGAAATTCTTGTATTAATCTTAATTATTATTTGATAAGTTTCTCCCCTGATAAATAAAATGGAATCAATATCCGGACGTCCCTTGGGTTCGTGATCGTAATAGACAACAGTATCATGGCAGCTAAGACATCTTTATATCCTTAATCTGGGTCACATTTGATCATTTTGTGTTAGTAGATATATCTCGTCTTAGTTCCCATTAATTCATTAGCCTGGATTGTTAAAGGATTATTATTCTAATCAGGATTCCCATAAATTTGCCTAAACCAATCCGACAACAATAATTTATTAAACAAGGTCTCGTCGTCTTCTTTGTTGACTGTAAACACGAGTAGATTTCACTTTATAAAATTCTGTATACCATCATGAATTCATTAATGTAATCTTATCATGGTATTAGCCACGCTGTACCAAAATGGAATTAATACACGTGGCTGTTGAAATTAGTTTAACAAAGTTTGTACTCACCCCTGCCAGTATATGATTTATGTAGGTAGAGCACACAAAAAGTATTTATGGCCGAAACTATAGATTCGTGTAAATAATTAACTATCTAGTAGAGCCATCTAAATAAAAGGTGGCTTATTAATTAGAAAACTTAAAAAATGTATGCACACACAGGGTAGAACAATATTAACTCTAAATTAAATTAAATGTAACCTCGACACCCTAAAGGTAGACGAGCTCAGAATTATGTATGTATGTAAATGAAATCTTCCGCAGCCTTAAATACTGTAAATGCTGAATTAAGTACCTCTAGTACCTCAAAGTTTCAGCTTATAACTCTTGAAGCAGAGGTAACAAGTATTAAACCTGCACTTAACAAAAGAAGTCTCTAAGGTGACTGACGTTAGAGCTATTAACTTAAAATTTATTATTTTTAAAATACCCTACTTTATCCTTTGTGGTTGCTCTTGCTTACAAAGGATGTTTCTAGTAGCAAACAATTTTTTATAGACAAAATCATCAAATGTATAAAATTGGATGAATAAGTTTGTTTGCTGATTTCACCTCTACCACGGTTGGTAAACAATTAAAAACGTTGTTATGATGATAAAAGGCATTTTAGAAATAAATCATAAGTGACATCACAAACTACAAATTTTGATGATGATGTTTCTGAGATTTTGGTTTCTTTGGATATTGGTTTCTTTGTTTTCTCAATCTAACTTGTTCAAAACCAAACGTCTTCGGTAAAAATAATTAAAAAAAGTATCAAATTTAGACAAAGTCCAAAAAATGTCAAAAGAGTCATGTCCAAAGGTTGGTTAAGACCGTCAGAATTCGAAAGCAAAACAAAATACAATCTAGACGATGTTTTCTGAGCAAGCCTTTAGAGGTGTAACTGAAAGATGAATGCGATCTTTTATTAAAATTGTCAGACCCAAGGAGTTTTGCAGTTACAGTCTTTCACACTACACTGGCTATAATGGCTCTCTAGTAGTTTTTTAGTTCGAGACATCAGTTAAAAGTGTTTTTCCAAAATTAACCGCATTTTTCTAAATTCTAAAAATATTCTACCGCAATCCTAAGCTAGTCCGATTTATCATCTTTTTAAATTTCTGACTTCTAAGCTAAGTTGTTTTTTTTGCACACTTCAAATATTCCTCTTTAGGTAGTCTTTGATTCACTTTGGTGGTAGTTAGTTGTAATTGTGTTTTTGTACAATACATCGAGACCAATTGTCGAGCTTTGCACTTTTATCTACTGAAAGTGATCTTTCTGAGAATTTAAATGTGGAAGAGATATTCGATCAGTTTGCTAATGTAAAAGTGAGGCGAATACGTTTGTAAAAAATTGTTGTTTTTAGTTTTTAAATAAACTTTAGACGTGAAAGCTTTTCAAGGAATGAATAACACACTTTTCGACGATTAAATAAGAATGTTGTGGTATGACCCAAGAAACGAAACAGGTATTTCATTAATAAGTTTTATTTGTTTACATTTGTAACTTATTTAAATAAATAAAATTATTAAGCTTAAGATGTTATTAAATTTAACCTCAGCTCCTGCAAGTTATTAGTAAATGTTGATATACTTTGACAAAAAGTGCTGAAAATAAATCACGAATTGCTGGCAGAAGGAAAACGCTCTCTCAGAATTAAACAGAATATTCCTCTGTGGGTTTTATAATACGCTTCTTTTAGAGCTTTAAATTAATGCTTAAAATTAATGTCTTCTTCACTAAAACTTTCTAGATGTTAATTGACAATACAATCTAACGATTAGTGTTAATTAAAAAATTTTCTAATACACACAACCTTTTGGACCAATTTAATAATTCATTATTAACTTAAGTCTTAACTGTAAATGTAACAAATGTTTAGCTTTCACATCTAAAATTTATTTAAAAACCGAAAATATTATAATCCCCGGAACCGCTTAGGTAAAGATTCAATGATGCGGAACTTATTGCGATAGGCGCCCTGCAGAGAGCCTGCTTTGGCATGAAAGTAATGGCGATGTTGTAGAATGGGTTGCCTACACAACTGTAAATACCTTATAATTGGTTATAGCCCTGTCCATTTTCTTTTTTGGGGCAGTGTACATGTTATTTGTGTTACTTTCATTTTTCCGAAACCGGGGAAAAATTAAAACTAATTTTTGCCAACTCCTTATGATACATGAAGCAATTTTACAGCTTGTATACTAAAATTTCGCAAATATCTCCGAGCTTGCAAAAAGAAGCGAGTACATTAGGGGGGCAGGGGGCGCCAAAGTATATTTCATCACGCAGGCGCTAGAACCCTCAGCTACGGGCCTGAGTGTTGGAATTTTCTTTTACACATAAAGCTTGTAGATATGATGAAGTAAAACAATTTGTGCCTTTGAATTTGAACACAGAACGAAATTGCAACCACCCTGTAGTGGATAGATTAACGCTATTATATGAATTTTATGTGACAGCATTTGTTTCATCTCAGTATCAATTTGTTAAATTAAATTATTCAGACAAATTGTAAAAAAAATAATTTTCTTCTACAATCAAAACAAAAAGTTTAGAAGAAAAATGCACTTAATAATTCAAAAATCAAACATTCATACTACAAAAATTATTTTACTGTAAATTAAACGACAGATAAATAAAAATTATTATCTCGTTTTTGTTTTCATTGCTACTGCTAGAGTGTTTCAGCACAAAATAATTTGCCGACGTATTAAAGGAAATAATACAATAAGCCAATTTGCTCGCGACTCGATCAATATTCTGTAATATTTTAAAAGGGTGGTAGAATGAAAAATTGAAACAAAAGAAGAATTATTTGTGAGTTAATGCTCCGATGCAAATAATATGATTAAATTGAAAATATCCTCTTTCATTTATTTTACAGATCGTTTGATACATCAAGTTTTATTAATATAATAAAATTTATTCATAAAGTTAAATTGGAGCATTCGATAAAAAACGCTTTTTGATGTTTTCACGAGTTTTTTCAGAAAAAATTGTTATTTTTACTAGGAAATATTTGAATGTTTACTATCTCTGTTTCGTGGTTAACCAAGTTTGCATACTACTAGTTTAATTGATTCAATAAGGACCCTCGTAATACGAGTTAAAGCTATATCTAGATCTACATTCCAGATGATCCTGGAAGTAGTAAGATCTGCACATCCGCAAATAACCAATTTAATTACAGTCTTATCTAAACTAAGCTGTTTAATACTAAAAACAAACAGACACTGCCGCATCCTTGTACCGAAATGCCAATTAAATAAGCGGAATTGGCTGGGAAAGATATTATAAAGTGATGCTACAAAAAATTAAACTAAATAACCATTATAATTAGAAGTAATTGGATAAAAAAGAAATTTTTGTTTTTGTTAACTTGTTTTGTTTTAATTAAACCGAGACATTCGCTTTTATTAACACTTTAAATCTACATTACCAAAAAAATAATTCGTTCTGGTTTCATAATTTTACTTGTACAAAAGTAAATCTTAAAGTTGCGCTGGAACGGTTTATGGAGGTTTACCATTATCATTAACTGATTTATCTATTTCTCAAAATTTCTACAAAACATTGTTCATGTTGACAAGGTATTGTATTTATTTTTGTTATCTACCACCAGTAAACGAACTGACCCAACGTTCTTCCATGATAGTAAAACAGTACTTACAAGTTGCTTTTAATAGTTTTACAAAGAGAAATATAATAAAGCTTGAAACATTAAAGAAAAACAGTTATGCCATCAAAAGAATTGTAACCTAAGGTCAAAAGTTATACGTAGATAAGCTATTGAAAAAAGTGTGGATGTTGGGAAAAAGTTCGATAAATTAAATATCAAAAAAAAAGCAAAAGATTTAATAGGAAATTGTTGTGTTCACTAAAAAAAACAGTCAAAGTACTGAAAATGCACAAAAACATAAGATGACATCAGAACAGAGACCTTTAAGTATATAAAATACTAGATTAAAAGCTGTTTTGTAACATTTCTAAAAACATCTATTCGAATAGTGTTCAGTCAGCTTAAATATAGAATTTGCATAAACCAATAGCACAAAACCAATCATACTAAGGTACCCAATCTTACCAATTGTCATTTCAGTCAAAACAAACCTCACCTAACAAGAACATCAATTGCATTGTTATAAGTATTGTAACATAAGAGTATTTACCAAAAGAGGATTGGCTAAAACGGACTTATTTTAAAAAAGTTTGAAGGAAAACTCAAAAATGAAATAATACTCTGTCATCTGCAAATTGGTCAACTCGGTAATTTTGTTGGCAAATAGAAAGTCAGAGCCAAAAATTACAAAGTACACAAAATAAAGCGTGAAAATTCTAAAATGAATTTTTTTAACAAAAACCTGTAATATTTAACCAAACTAATCTATTCCCCAATGGATTCGTCTAGGTTAGGTTAAATATGAACTTCAAGTTCGTAATGTCAGTTGCATGATTTCTTCACATTGTTTCGAGGCTTTTCATCTATAGCTCATCAGTGGCAAGATATTTTGTTTTGCTGTATGGGCAAATTAAAAAAAATAACTCTGCTGAACATATCAATGCAAAATACTTACACCTTAGGTTTCAAAAATGATGTCAATGTGAATTACGATGATGTCAAAATTGTGCAAATTTCCTCTGCCATTAAAGTAGTAGAACAACCACTGGCCTATCTAGTCACGCATACTTGACCAAATTCTTGTCCGAAATTGGATTTTCAAAAGATATCGAAATGATTCCAGATTCTGTCACTAAACGTCGTGGAGAAATGAGCAAAATTCGACTTCAAATTGTTTAAGCGGTATACACACAAATACCCAAGATCGCTTTCATTAGGAAAAGATTATTTTGAAGGAAAAAAAAGAGCATACTGTAGTTTCCTAAACTTCCGACAAAGGCAGAAGTATTTCGTTTTTAGGTTGGTCGTCCCGCAGAACCAGCGTCCCGTATTGTTTCCCGAAGGGGTGTTTCGTTGGTAAACCGCTGACTTAAAACAAATGCGTATACCTAAAACAGAAATAAACAAACAACAAATAAAACGTTCAATAAAGATGGAACTTTTTCAAGGCAATGATTTGTATTGACTCAATATATGAGTAGGGTAGGCACGATTTTCGATTGTTTTTTGGTTAAAATATTTTGAACGATCAAATTTTTAAACCGTCGTCGTACATAATCGCTGACTTTTGCAAAATCTTCTCCCTTTGTTTGATACCTCGAAGTTCTAGCTGCAAAAAAGTTCATATGACTGTCCCCCAAAAATGGTCAACTTGATGATCAAATTTCTAAAATACCGGAGAAACTCAACTATTTTGAAACAATGGAAGGTAGCATGTTAATAGCATTTGACGCCTTAAACACGAATCCAAAAAAGGGGTTCACTTCGAAATAATGTGAAGAAACCACGTATCTCATGGTACGAATTTCGAGCTCAGAAAAACGCTTATTTGACCTACCTTAGCGAAATCCTTTGGGAAATAGATTCTATGGGTCACATATTATTGCTTTTCGTTGGGAAATCCCAGTTTAGAGTTTTGATGTAGAATTTCTGTCCAAGGACCTTATTATTTTGTAAGACTAAACATTAGCCAGCGATGCTGGGTGAAAGCTTAGTCCATCAAGTGGATACCAAGAAATAGTGATCAGTCGAAAACACCATGATTTATAAAATGGAAATTTATGCACAATAATCAAAACAATCCTTTTCTTTCTTTTTCCAAGCAAAAGGCCGTTTATGTCAAGAAATGTCTGTAAAAGCAATAGCCAACTTTTCATAAATTTTAAAAAACTGGAAATTGAACATTTTAGACTATTGTTTTGCCCTACCAGCAGTTTAAATCTCTCCATTATCTTCATAATACTTAGAACTCTTGAAGAAAACCAAATTAGATTGCCAGCAAGTTCAAATACTTTGCTTGAAAGATTACTTCGAATAGTCTTTATATTATTTTTAAAATGTTTATTAAATGTAATAACTGAACTTCCATGAGGGGCTTTAAAAAAGTCTTTTTGGCACTTTGATTTGCCCTCCATTATATTCAGCCAAAACAGAGAAATATTAGAGGTAATCGAACTGAAAGGTTAATTACATAAATTCTAATACAAGAATAAGCACTTAGTATTTGCATCGGTTTGCAATTTTGCTCATTATAGTTCTTCTACGAGAGAACACAATCAGTCACCGAACATGACATACCGAATAAAATACCAATCTAAATATGACACAGATAAAAACGTTACATGAAGATTCCATCGTCAAAATAGGATTTAGAAATGTAACACTCAAAAGCTCTGAAAATATTTCTTCAACAAATAAGAAATGCAAAATCAATATTAAAATTTATCCAGTACTTTTTATGAAATATTCTATTCAACTCAATTAAGTGGTTCTGATGTGTAGGTTGGAAAAATTAAATTTTACCAATACCAACCCTAAAAAGAACAGGCGTCATTTCAAAAGCTTTCAATTATGCAAATCAAAAACCGGATAATAACACTTTTCTCGTATTCACCAATCGCGCACCGTTGTTGTATTCCCGAATGGGCTTTAATCTTTCAAGCTGTTCGCCATACATCTCGATTGTAATTGATTGATTACTCGACAAAACTCAAAACAGAGGACGCTATTCAATCTAGTTAAATACACGATCTTCACAAATGCGTAGAACTTCGGGTTTGCTTTTTAGGGCACATCCTCGTAATTGAACCCTTATCTTTTTTGTATAAAGTTGTTGGGGAACGAACAGTATTGAGTATAAAACATATTCTAAAGTTGCAAATGGTGTTACTGTTATTTTACTATTTTTAAAAAAAAAATTCAAGTTATATTTACTTTTAAGGTTAAATCTTTATTTAATAAGGTCCCACGTATCTGTCAGCAAAGAAAAGACAAATTTCTCAACTTTGATGGCATTTGAGATTCAATTCCGAATGTCCCAGATGAAGTTATCCCAAATTGAAGGACTCAAAGTTGAACAGGTTAAAACTAATTTGTTGTAAGAAAGTTTACCTTTGGATATAGTAAGAGGAGGAAGTAGAACCTTAAATGGAATTTGATATAATCAAACATGCGGATAGACCAGTAGAATGACAATTAGTTAAATTAGTTTAAAAACGGGTTGTAACATTATTTGTATTTCACGCTATTAACGGGTTTATATTGCGCGGAGGGTTAAATAAGATAGTACGTAGGTATTTTCTAGGTTTAGCTGCGCTTTGGGAGCCTTTCGGGTGGCATATAATACACGGGAGACATGTAGATTTTATCTTTACCAACAGTGCCAGCCTCCTTGTGGAGATTATTTATGTTAGCTTAATTTGGAGTAAGTTTAGTTAGGGTTGACATAATTAATGTGTTGTCAGGTTGTTTAACTTGAGTTAGGTTAATTCATCATTACTTAACTGGAATTTGAAACTCTTGTTCAGTATTGTCAAATAGGGTATTTGTTAAATAAATAAGGGATTTTGATAGATTACTAGATTGGATTACTAGAATTATTATTAATTCACTCCGGATTAAGCTAAATCCTTAGTTACAGACTTGGAAATGAACTTTCAATTTTACCTTAATCGATATTGGATATTTATTGTATTACAAAGTTAAAATGTCTCCTACTTAAATTTGACTTCTACTAAAACAAAGAAAAATGTGAAGGATATATTTTTACTGTTTTAGAGCAACCATCTTTTGTTTTATTTTGATAATAAATGGCTGACTTGAGATGTAACTACTTAAACTGGTTATATCAAAGGAAACTACAATGTTCTCTGTTCAATTGCAACATGGATTGTAGGGTATAAACAACTTTTTTGGCTTCTTCTTAATCTAGATATTACTATTTAAAGACAATCGACCCATCTTCTCATGAAATAAAAAATTCGTCCAAATTGTCGTTCATCTCATTTTAACGAAATGTCTTGCAAAGTCTGATCTTCTAGATAGAGCCAAAAGTTGGGAGCGGAGATTTGTAAACTGCAACCCGTAGATCAAGAAATTTCTTCATGAATAAACACTTATATCTACGTACAGGTTCAGTATGAAAAACTCAAAAGATGGCCAACATGTTACATGGTCATGGTCACTGTCTTTATTAAACATTGATCTATCTCTTTCGATACAAATTGATTGATAGAGGCAATAATGTAAATAGGGTTTGTTCTTCTAGAAATATTACATCGTAACATTTCAAAAATCATTCACTCCAGTCGCAATGTTTTTTAAATTTAAAATCCACATTTTTAAATTTCTTAGTCTCAAGTAAGAACCTTCAAAATTCTTTCAAATCCTGATTTTGTTTAGTAATCTGCAAACTTAAAAAATTGTAATTTTGAAACTTTTTGAGCATCCCCATCTAGTCATCTAATGGTTACTTTTCAAAATTTCTCGATTTCATTCTCTAAGCAGTACTGGCAGTAAAAAATTTTCCTCGCCATTTTTAACCGCAATATCTCAGTTGCCAAAATCTCGGATAACAATGCTCAATTGTTATTGGAATAGTTTTTCGACGTTATCGCATTGTAGAAAAGCTTTCCAATGATATAGAGCTTTATTAGTCTACCCCCTGATGCTTCAGATACTTGTATATTTGAATTTGGTCGGTGAGATTGGCAAACATTAGATATTGAAGCAGTGGCGATTTAAAATTTCCCTAAATCCAGATTCATTTTATAAAAAAATTCAGCAAGGAATATTAATTTTAGATGTATCTAGTTTTCAGAATTTGGAATTCTGATATTTTGACAACTTTGCCAAAAATGTTTTAAGTGTTCAGATATACCAAAACAATGCAATATTGTAACTTCAATGTTTTTGATTGCATTTTGAGTCTCTTAAGACTTCCCAAAATATGTCAAAATCAAAATTTCTTGCTTCTTATTTAACTAAAATGATGAATTTTTTTTACCAAATACTACCTTTTGGAGATTTTCTCCGGGTTTCTACAGTCTTCATTCATTGAATAAAATAATCCTATTCTCTTGAAAATTGTATCGACAACAGTTTATAGATCTTGCTATCTTGAGTGAATCTGACTTTTCCTCAGATCTTCAAAGCCTTTGTGCCCTTTAATTTTAGGACAACAGTGATCCATGGTATACTAAATATAGTACGGCACTTGCAAGTCATGACATGTTTACCACAAGTGACAACATACCTGATTTGCAAATAAAAGTAATTGCCCATCAAAGAAATGACAAATTTCATCGGATGTTGACTTACTCTTATCGTAACGTTGCTGAGAAAGTACATAATATCTTCAGTTCCAGAAATTATTTTAGTGCCTCTAGTCTCAAAAGACCATTAGAATACTTTAATGGTAATATCATTGCTAGAATTTCTCGTAAACTAACAGATACGTACAGCAAAAAAATCAAACACAAACTGTTACTGATAGTGAAATTAGAGCGTTCATAGGTATAGTTATTTTGAACGGTTATGAAAATTACGGGCAAAGCGCTCATAGTGAACTAGTACCAGAGTTAATTACCAGGGACTTTGACTTCATCATGTCGAATATACACATTCAAAATAACAATACTGTTTGCAAAACTAAGGCCACTAACTCAGCATTTGAATAGAAGACAATTCATGAAAAGCGGCCGATTAGAACGAATGCACTCTCTAGATGAAGCTGTGGTGCCTCATAATGGAAGGCATGGGGACAGACAATTCATTAAGGAACAATCAATTTGGTATATTTATAAGTTCTGAGTGGAACTAGGAAGCTTGGCTATGTTTATTGATTTGAGCCCTATCAAAGAACATCTACGAACATTAGCGCTATCTATGCTAAAATACGGTGTTGGAGCTGGTGTAGTTCTGTAGTAGTAGATGCTCTATAAAAAAGTGGCCTACAGAAAAATGTCATATATTTATTGATAATTTCCTTAGTTGAACTGCTTACTGATCAAGGATTTTATAGTAAAAAAATCCTTCAGCGGACAATTCAAAAAGAAGGCCGTAGTTTCTATAATTTCAAAGAAATATCCGACAACAACATGATAATGGCTTAGTATCATTGTGTTTGAACTGTATTGAAATAGAACAGTTTGTGCTCTATATGATAAAATAGACTTTTCACAAATAACTAATATTCTTTGCTAGAAGTCAAACAACCACACATTGTTCACTTATATAATGCTAATATAGGGGGCGTCGACTGCTGTGATCAAAATATAGAGCCGTATCGCATAGCAAATGGTATTTGGATAAAATAAACACTACGATACCTTCACAGAATGAAAAACGCTTTTCTTATCTAAAGATGGAAATATCGGCATTAGATATAATCGTTTTAATTATTATGTGACATGCCCAGAAAAATAGATCAGATGTGCTCAATGTCATAAATGAGCAACAAGTAGGTGCACGAGATGCAAACTATTCTTTGTGGATTATTATACAAAGAAACAATCTTTTTCTTAATATTTCGTTTTTTCCACACATCCTAGTTCGCATTTAAAAAAAATAACAGGCGTAATTAAGTTGAATACCTTTAAGAATCTTTGGGCTAATGAGCACAAGATAAAATTCTCAGATACTAATTTTTCAATTAATATGATATAAGTAGCAGACTATCCAAATGGATAATTTGAAGGGTTCTTATCAACTTGAAAGAAAAAGTGTTTGACCTTTCCAGTTGGATTTAAAGTATCGTCCGTGTATATTTGACGGAAAATCAAAACAGGTTTTAGGTCTGTATAGACTTGAGGAGTCATCTAAAATCTTGTTAGATGCTCACGATAACTCAAGATCTCAAATAGTAACTCTAGTTACACATACCGATTTTTTCCTATTTTATAAAACGTTGTGAAAGACAGCATATGAAGAATATTAAATTTGAGTTGAGTTATCGTTTCTCAAATTTGTTCATATCCTATACCAAATGCCTCTTACCAATACTTAACCCTCCAATGGAAGAAAAAGGCGAGAATGAAAATCGCAATTATCATACTGGAAACTTTTTTGGTATGACACGTAAATGGACAAGCTGCTTACAGAAGTTTTGGGAACTAAACAGTAAATATAAATTTTTATCTATCTGACCATGAAGTCAAAAGTGAAAGAGTCTAAACCATTTTCATTGGTGATATTGGAATAAGAAAACTAACAGTTAAGAAATACCAATCTGTAGTGTTTGCCAATGGTTTTTAAAAGAATCTCTACACCATGACACATATGAAAATTTCTGGATACCCTATACAATCAAAAATGCACTCGTTGCATGTATTTGCAGTAGAAGTGGAAACGGAAAAAAGTTTTCTTCCTTCCTGCAAATATTTGGGGAAGTAATTTGGCTTTGATTACTGTCCACTGTTCATGTCAAACATATTTAAACAATGTAACCATATTAATTATTGCTCTTACAGTCATTTTACACGTTTGTTCTGATTTATACACTAATGGAAAAAATTAAAGGAACAAAAAAACTTTCCAAACTTTTTAGTGATTTTAGAAATAAAATTTTTGAATTTCTTTTTTATGGAAAAGCTTTCTTAAATGTCCGGACATTATTTTCTAAAATGTCCGAAAGCTTTTTTTTTCTAAATTTAAGCGTTGTTTGCAATAAAAATGTGACAAAAGCTCAAAAAATCTTTTTTTCCATTTTAATCATGACTATGAAGTGTTTAGGGGCAATAAACGAGTTTCTTTAATTGTTTTCAAAAGTTTGATTGCTTGAAACAATGAAACGGTTCGCTAGATCGAATTGCAACTTCACAGGGTTTTTGTGGGTATATTGAGCTATAAAAGGCACGCTTAATATTAGTCATTTCATGAATATTCGTGATTTAGCCGTTGATTTTCTAAAAAACCATAAATTACCCCTTTTTTTCTTGTTTTTTCAAATTCATGTCAAGAATGGAAAAAATTCTTTTTCCTGAAGATCGCGGCGGTATCGCGTAGCAAATTTATTCCAGTTTCCAAAACTGCCCTTTAATTTTCTGTACGATCATTGGTTGCTGAGATATCGATGATTAAAGACAAAAGGATCCTTTTCCATTAAAAGTTTGATATCTCGGTGAGAAATGATCGTAACAGGTTTTTAAAAAAGAAAAATTGAAGCTGAATAAACAAGCAGTTCATGCAATGGTTTAGCTAAAACAAATCTTTCCGAGTCCGTGGACAAAAAAAAACAAAAAATTTGCAAAATTTCTTTTGCGCGCTATATCTTAGGATTGCGTGATAACCGTAGCTTCTAAATATTCTTGACTAGAAAATCTGAAAAGGAGAATCTTGAAGCTTCAAAATGCTGTTTTTAAAATCTTGATACGAGCATTTTTCACCGAGATACAGCATTTCTAAAATCACTAAAAAATTTGGGAAATCTTTTTGTTCCTTTAATTTTTTCCATTAGTATACTTTTCTTCAAAAAAGTTTATATAACAAAAAACGTTTTAAAAATGTTATATTTTATTCATTTTTGCAAGTTGACTACAAAGTTTCTTGTTTCGCTTCTTCAAAGGAGATTAGTTTGTAAGTTCTATTAATTTTTATAATGACGGTTATTTCAAGAACCGCAATGGGGCTTTGACCCCTTCAAAGTAAAACAAAAATATAGGAACTAAGTTTTCTAAATTTTCTTAAATTAACAACTTGTATACTGTACTAGCTACGCCAAGGATGTTAAAATAATTGCAGTAATTTCTTGCTGAGTTTATATTTTACAAGGCATAAACTTTACGTATTTCGTTGTTAAATGAGAAGATAAAAGAGAAGATAAAAGTACATTAAATTTTATTGCAACAACGGCAACTATAAAAATGCGTTGTAACAAGAAATTAGATGAATAAACGTTTTTATATAAAATTTATGACACGTTCATTGAATTTATGAAAGGTACAAGAATTCCGAAAATGTTTAATTTCAGCGAATGAAGATTTCCACACTTGATTGTTTAGTGAAACAAAATTAAAATTTCTGGACGTCCAAATTTCTCATTATTATCATTTTTGGGGCATTTGTTTTAATAAGTATCGTGGCATCATAGTAATACTTTTATTAATGAAATCCAGCTGCTAAGAAGTGCTGTAGTTTAATTTTTACTGCTAAATACCAGTATTAATAACGTCAAACGAATTATAATCTATTAAAAGTGGGGTTTTTACTCTAGCATTGAACTTATATAAAATTTAATTGTTTATGTTATTGGTACAGTTGCATTCTTGGAATTTCTATTAAAATTCTTAACTAGATTTTCCAAGCTGCCCCCACTACCTTTTCCATACCTTATTAGTTTGTCTCGGTAGTCGAGATTCGTTAATGAAAGTGTTCTTATAGATTGCATTTCCTAGCTAAATCTAATTTACTCGACGCTGCCCCGCGCTGGTTCTCGTCTTTTATTTATTATACTTCTAATCAGGTGTAACTTTTTTATAAGAAGGAACACACGGAGCCAAATTATAACCTTTTGAAAGAAGGAAGCGGAAGGTTCAGTTGCATCGCATCTCACAATCTGGTCTGTAATAAAGCAACCGGGAACTCCTCGGGTTCTTTTCATTACTTTTTTACATTCCCGTAAAAAATTCCATGAATTTTTCCGATGAACTGATGAGAAATAATAAATTTCTCTGTTTGGTTTTTATACGAGCTAGCCGCAATTTTACACGTTCCTCTTTGGTCAGCAAATAAAATTTTCATTATTTGCAAACGCAACAGCTTCATTTACATCCAACGTTGAGGCGACTAGTTAATTTTAAAATTATTAGCTGGCTAAAATAATTTCAGTCGTCATCAAATTAAGGTTAAAATTGGCAAGAGTTTTCTTTTCCATTATTTATATTTTTGCGATATGCATTAGCTTTCAAAAGACGCATAGGAAATAATACACATAAAAGAGAAAAATTCCATACCATCATTTTTTTCCACATTTCGATGTAGAATATTTGTTATGCACAACATCATGTCTTTTATTAGATTTTGCAGCATTCTGGAATCTTATTTATGTTGATATGACGCAAGTTTTGGCTTTTGGGAAATTATATTGCGGTCAGTGGTTATACGTAAAGCTTGAATTTTATATAGAATTCGTGAACGTAATATTAATATGACCCAAATATTATTGTAATTACGCGAATTAATAAAATGCAAATGAGCAATTAATTAGCAAATAAAATTCGCAAAATGAAATATAATAATTAATGCAATGCGAAATTAAATTAAAACTGAGAATTAATTATTTTGAAATAATCCTACTTTATAATTAAAAGTAACTGCTACCGTGCTATGATAATTAAAATGAATACAACGTAAAAAAGTTTAATTTAAAAATAATCACGGGGTAAAGAAGGACGTCGATTGTTTTTACAATTTGCAGTTCATTCTCATATTTCAGGAAATTGTATTAGAATTATTCATATTGTTTTTACTCTCTTAAATTAAATTTGAATACAGTTGCTGATTTTTATATACAATGGACTAAAAACATATAATGCCCCTTTTTTCTTCTTTAAAGCCAAAATAATATTGAATTTCCATCCAACTATCTAACTATAGCAAAAATGATCGAACAACTTACGTTGTCTGCCTTATATTCTCAAAATTGTGATTTGTAGATATTGTTAAAGGCAACATTTAGTTTATGGAAATGCTGGAACTGCAGATGTTCTAAAAAAAGTGCATGTGCAAAAAAAAGGTTGGCTTTGCTTGGGAAGCTTTTCGACTTATTTTGCTGATATTGATCAAAATATCAAAACTTCCATCTACTCCAATCATTTGAAGCACATAAATATTAAAGACTGCCACTTGCACTTGTATAGTCAATACTTATTCATCCGCTTTGTCTGCTTAGGATAAATTGTTTCCTGGACACAATAAGGTCGATATTTTTAACAGACAGCAAAACAAAAACCATTAGATGTCTTTGATCTTCCATCTCCTGCTTAACTTGGAATCCAAACCAAATTAGATTTACAATACACTTTTCCACTGTCCAATGACCCACCATATTTTACAATCAAGAATCTGCGACTTCTGGCTCTAAGCTTCTCAATGCCTCCCGACTTTCATTTTTCTCTTTCCGCTTTTGTTTTTTATTTGCCTTCATATTCACAGCCAAGAGACTTTATGTGAGCAATGCCTCCTTTTTTTGGTTTGGTTCATTATTCGACTTTCACCTCAACGTCTGTCCCTTTCCTTCTAAAAATGTGGAATGTACTATGGACTAAGAAATTTCAAATTCTTCAATGGAATAAATCAAATAGAATCTAGAAAAATGAGCACACTATACTGGACAGCATAAGGCCGCCCAGTTGCACAAAATCCATACATAGTGAAAACAAATTTCCCACCGTTTTACGATTCTGTTGTTTTTTCTGTGTAAATTTAAGCCAGTTTGATTTTTAAAAGTATAAAAACAAAATGTAAGCTTTATAAATAAACTTACTCCTAGGTTCTTCAACAATAGAGAGTTAATCCTACTTATGGAAACATCAAATAATTCTTACCTGAAAAAAAAGACAATGTTATAATAGTCAAAATCTTTCATATTTAAAAAAACAGTAAACAATATATTTTTGAGGGTTAATACAATCCAAAATCTTTAAAGTTTAAACTTTATAATTTGGAAGCAGCGTGACATAATTTGCAAATTCTAACAATATTTTTTATCTTTTGTCGCTCGCTCACTTATTGCTTATCAGAGTACAGTCTATACAACACGGAAAGAGCAATTGCCGATGCCACTTGGCTCGTATCTGAGCGTAAATCTAATAAGTTCATGAATTATTCGACGATATTTTTCATTTTTACATTTACAACAGAATTTAAATTTTTCTTTAAACACTTCACCCAACAACCGTTATTCTCATTACATTTTCCTACGTTGCAAAGACAAAAGGAACAGCTAAATCAGTTGATTCTATTAGATTTAAATAAAACTGAATTGTAAAAAGTCAGTGATCTAGTTTTCCTTTTGCGGTCGGCAACACCTCTTAAAAGCGCCTATCTTGCCTGTATTGAGCTTTAGTTGCCCACTTCTGCTACCCAACTTCTGTTGCTTAGCATTATAAACAGAATGGCATAACTTCCTTTTACTGTTAATGTTAATTTGAAGGACGTAAAGCTCCCACTAAATTATCCAAGCTTAGTTGAGTTTATGTTGTAAATTTGAATGTTTTCACTTAAGTATATCTATTTTATGTTTCCATTCCATTATAGATGCAATCTGTTCTTCTTTCTTTTGCCCAGATTGTTTAGGTTTAATTCAGGATTTCTAAATTCAATCCAGTCTTGTCTTTCTTTTTTACCTGAATTTTGCAAAGCTGTTACAGATTATTCTTGTATAATCTTCTGTGGGCTAAACCACAGTAACTATATTGCTCCAAGTTGGCTTCCAAACTGGAATAAATTCTGATATCTACTTTTGAATACTATGGATCTCTCTCTTAGTCGACTAATATGTATTCGCAAGGCGAATTCTCCATTGCTTAAACGTTCCTATCTCCTCTGAGCTAGCTTATTGTTAAACTGTCACTTCACGCCAACAACATCGAGGATCATTACCAACAATATGTTTGCCTGCTGCTTGCTCCATTTTTCCAGTGTTTGAGATGTCTGGAGCAACTAATCGCCGTCGGACTACCTTTTTTTCAGATAGCGTTACTCTTTCTGACTGAGAGAAGCTTTCCCTAGGAAATTAATACTAGCGCTTATTGTTTTAGAATAAACATATTTGTTGTATAGTTTTCTAAGAAACAATGAGTTACAGCTTACATCTTTTTAAACCCAAAGATAAATCATTTAATAAGTAACGTATACTAGGTACTTATGTATCCCATCGTAGGCTTTATCCACCAATCTCAAAGGTAAATTCTAACACATGCAAAAGATCCACCATTGTTTCAGTGTCAGAATCTCTCAAGTTCAAGTTTAGAACAACCGGTTTGTTAATATTTATATTTGTGAGTATCATATTGTTGTCCAATTGCTTGCAGAAATAATCTTTCCAAAAATCAAAGTATCACCTTTCTGACTGCCAACAATTATATCGTGCTTGCCAATATAGTCATAGAACATGGTTGTTACCGTTTGATTAATCATTCCTTGAAATATGCAAACTGTCGAAGACTTTGCCACGCCATCACTAATCTTCCAAGCTATATGCCGTTTAAAGTTCTTTGTAATGGTATCTGGCCGTCAGATACCTTTGCTCTTCCATCTGTTCAACCTGAAATCTAAACCAAATTATTAATAAACAACTAGATAACCAAATTATTGGGAAGTAGTATTATTCACGAGAATGGTTCGTCCAAAAATCGAAACTGAAGATTTTCCAAAGCCACTGCTAATCTTCCAAGCTATATGGAGTTCAGCATTAATCGTAATGGCTTTGATTTTGCATCTCCCGTTGATTGTTCACTTTGGGCTTCCCACCCATTATCGTGCAAGTAGCGCCCAAAAAGCTTCAATAGGTTTCGCCTGTGGTACGTTAAGGGGATTTTCTTTGCGGGATACAAATTGTCAGTTATTTACCTTCAACCATTGTGTTGTTGCCTGAGCATAATAACATAAAGCAAAGCCAAAACATAATCTCATCGTTAGCATGATGTAAGTTAATAAAATCAAGTAACTTTAGAAGACAATTTTGACATCAGCATCAACTGCCTGACCTCATAGCTCCAACAAAACACCATGACTTTATCTGAAAACTTTGCCTTCGCTTTATATTTTACATTGTCAGGAGCGTCATTTATGTTATCTGTATAGAATCCAGAATTGCCAAATGTTTCCGGGTTAGCAAATGTAAAATACTTTTCGTCGTCGTCCATAATCTTATTATTGCCGAGTTCGTAAAGAACGGTAATACCTTGATATCCTTTCTAACTAATTAATATTCCTCCGTTTTCAAAATTTTAGGTTATGTCTTGCGAGTTCGCGACTAACAGTCAAAACGACGAGGCAACTTACGTGTAGACGAACCAATGTTGTTTTTGGCAACTTTAACAAGTCTACGTGGCTGGTCAGTTTTTGGTAAATTGTACTCACGAATTGTTTGATGTATTGTTAAAAATGAAATATTCTCATTTCGAGAAACATTAAAAATCTACTTTTTCGGTATTTTGCCAACTAAATGCTTCGTCTTAATTCTAACTTGTAAGCCATAAGGCAAACAGATAACACAAAACTAAAATGTCAATATAAATAAACAGTGTATCCTTGCACTTGCTTCTCCATGGGCTACTAGATAAATTGGTTTTAAAATAAAATAAACTGCATATTATGATTTTTTCTGAAAAATCTTGTGACATATGTTAGATAACCAGTACTATTATTCATGAGAATAATCTTTACAAAAATGAAAGTATTACTTCCTTGTATGGCAATTATTCCGTAAAAAATGCAAACTTGCTACGGATTTCCCAAAGTCAATACTAATTTGCCTAGCTATATACCGTTAAGGATTCCTCGTAATGTTACCTTTGATCTTCCATCTCCTGTTTAATTTGGAATCTAAGCCAAATTATTAATTAAAATCTACCTAATCAGATCGAACAAAAACTACAGTTAAAAATTTGTAGGATAAGGCAATTTAGCTAGAACTATGTTTGTTCTTGGTATTTAATTCATAAAGTCTTCTGCATATAAAATTCTAATTTGTAAACGAAGAACTTCAGTAAATTCAATACGTAACACAAGACCTAAAAAAGTAGAAGAAAGAACGATTTTATAACCTTCCGAAGACAGCTGTAGAAAATGCATAGCGATCCGAACTAGTATTAATTGCATAACAATCCATGTTATTTACATTTGCTCTACATATAATGTGCAAGCTAATGCATTTCAGGATTCTAAAAGAACCCATTAAATACAACGAAACGAGTTCCTAAAATAACTTAATTTGCATATATTTGTGTAACCATTTACAATATTCGTTTACCTTACAACTACGATCTAATGTTAACAAGAAAATATTAACGATTCATTCAAAATTTATTTTGAGATAAATGTAAAATATTTTAAGCTTAAATTAAGAAACAAAGGAAATGTTTATAATTAGAATGTTCAGACGTTTACATTTAACAGTAAATTTCAGTCATGTACTGTAATCCCTTTGATGGATGCTATTGATATTTCACGTAGCTTTCACAAGGTGATGTTTTGATGTCAGCAGTAAACCCCAATTAAAGCAACATTGTCATGTCAAGACCCTCCTATATGTCCAGCTAAGGTCCTCCTGGCAGAACAGGATTACATTTTGCTTTGGAGATCAACAAAGGGACCCAATTAACCCATGTTACCATGTTGGTTTAACGCCGTTTAGTACTATTAAATTTACAAGTCAAATTAGGTTTGTAATTTGTTTTGTTCGTATTTGCTGTCTAGAAATATGAATTGCTAAACACCGACAAAAACGCAACAAAAAAGATAACATTGAACTTGGAAGTATAAATATAAATATTATCGACTGATAGTCAACCCATGACGAGGCATAATGGTGACTAAAATAAATAAGACTATAAGCGACCTAAAAGCAACACATTATTCCATGACAATAGATTTTGTGAGAATAATTCATTACGTTACATTATCTAAAAAACAAAGGAAATCTTTCGTTATATGTGCACAGCTGCTCAGAACTACTTTTGTTCCGCTTTATTACTTGGAAATACTGCGGTTTATAATCTGATTGTTGCAAGAGCTCTTTTTATATACCTGCATTGAAGGTTATTTTCTCTAGAAAACAAAATATCGAAACCTCAACTGATGTTTTCTACAATAAGTTGCGTTTTACGTAATTAAAATTGCTGTTGGGATTGGGATGAAATTTATACGATTCTTCAATAATCACTAACTAACTGTCTTTTTCGTTGTACCACAGGGTGAGGTATAATTTCATAGCCTATCCGTTCAGCAAATAAGATTGTAACCAAATTGGAGAATGTTGGTTTTTCTGAAGACTTAACCTCTTATTATGGGTAGTGGTCTCAGCGGCTTTCAAAGCTCTGAAACGTGAATTGAAAATGTTGATAATTAATTATTAAGAAAAATTATCTCTTGTCATGGAAGTAGCTAGCAAAGTGTTACAAAAAGAGATTTTTTACAGAAAAAAATCTACTTTCTATTCTGCGGAGTTTGCTGTTCAAAAGAACTGCTGTGACCAGCTATTAATGAGTGACATTTGGTCCATCTTTTGTACCTTGGTTAGTTCCGATGTTTGTTTGTACTGTATGCAATAGGTAGCTTCATTCAAAATCACCTGGTGGCATTTTTGGAATAGTTTATAGAAATTTAGTTGACCATGAAGGAACCCAATGCGATTTTACAAACATCAATTTTGAGATAAAGCGTTATCTTCGGATGTGGAGAAGTTTTGAAGCTAAATTGAAATTGGACTAGCCATAAAACAATATCATCGCGCTACCTCTTTTATATTTAATTGTTGGAACAACAGATTTAGGACTAAACATTTTCTCAGCTCTATCGAAAGGAAGTCAAAACAGATAAACGGTAGCAATTTCATATAAATGTCAATCTTTGCAAAGCACTCACTAAATTTAGCAGTGTTGTATTTGAAGTTTTTTGTTGAGTTTTGTTTCATCAATTTCTGAAAAATCAAATCAGCCAATTTCTATATTGTTTTGCCGATATTTCCTTCTTCTTGGTTCATGATCTTCGAATTTTTACATTTCGCATTTGTTTTTGTTGTTTTTATTTTTATTTCCAAAGAAAGTGCAATCATTTCAATCCTTTCGGCAATTAAGCAACCCATAATGTAAGTTTTTCTTAATTTACAACACCAAATACTAGAAAATTAACTAGGAAAATAAAAAATAAACATGACAGACTTGTCTAGAGGGCATTCAAGATTGTCAAATTAAATGAGAACAAATGTCAAATGTAAAAATTTCAAGATCATGAAGCCTTCTATGTTTTTCACGCTCTGTATCTTCCAAACAAATCGACCGAATTCTTGAAAGGTTGACCACCCCCCCCAGGAGGTTGAAGTCTAGGAAGTCAGAAAATGTCCCCCTTCCCAATACAAATCGACTTGTGTTTCGACTTTTCGAAAAATTATTTTCGTGGAAGTTATTCAGTCTGTTTCGTTTTCGTTGGGCCTCCCTGTATATTATTATCAATTAGTTTTAACAACCGTATCAACGATATAGTACTTAAAGTCGAATGTGATAATCCATAAAGGTGATCAGAATTAAAAATAAAGCAATGACAACAAATAAATACGAGAAGTTAGAAATATGTTCCTCCACCACAGAATCAGTACTCGGCTCAAACTATTGACAAGTTCGCCTCCGTCTAGTGCTACAATAACTATATACATTTTCTTATACGCCCAGTGGAAATCCATGAATAATGTATTATTCCCGACTCTTAAAGACATACTGGAAAAAACTTTGGGTAGAATAATATTCAGCTATTTAATAGTAGGTACTATATAATACTTAATTTATAGTAAGTTTCTACGATTGTAACAGAAGTAATTAGTGGTTTTAAAGTTATTTGTTTTTAATCAAATCCGTTTTTTTTAAACGAGTGTGTATGCCCTATCCCACAATTTAAATTTGCCATTGTTTGTATTGCGGTAACACAATATCGATTGATATAAAGCCAGTCCACTCGATAAATAGCACATGGAAACCTCGAAAATTAATGAAACTGCAAATTCTCGGTCACGAAAATAGTATCTGCTGCAATACACTATAAGGTAGCATTCAATTAAGGTTTGCATATTGAAGTTGACGTTAACAATTTGCAAGCATTTTGAACTCGGGAATTTTGTGTACGAGGAATTTAACGAATGTACTCATCGAGTTCTAATTAAAAGTAGTTGTTCAGCATACAAAGTACTGCTAAGAAGATTAAAACGAAGCTGCTGTTATATATAATAGAGTAAACACATTATGAAGCTGTTCATATTTTGTAATTTAACTAGAAGTTCTAAAAGCTCTTTATGTAATTTAATTTTGGGCTGATGTAGAGCATTTTAAAAAAAGATGGATTTAATAATCTAAAATTGAAATTTTATTATTGACGATACGTCCAAATTTGTAGTTTTGTTACTGAATTCAATTTAAGCAATGTTTTCAGTTCGTATAAGGTATTGAGTTCAAATAATTTAAATTGGATTTAAATAATTCAATGTTCAAACTGAACTTCCATTCTATTGAAACAAATAGCCTGCTCGAAAGCAAACTGCGTTAACTAATTTCAACATTGTTAATTCTCGTACATAAACTAATTTGCTAAATACGTTTAAAACAATAATTCGTTGGACAAGATTATTTTTTTAACGACATTAGCTCAATTCTAACAAAGCTTTTACTAATAATAATTTATTTAAATATTGTTTAATTTACATACCGCTTAATTAATGAAGAATGAGTTAAGAGTTTAAATTTCAATTTTGAAGTTGTTTGTTCCTATTCTCTTTCGGAAAAATTGAAAAAATAATTTTCATTTCTTTCTCCTTGCTTGTGTAAATGTCCACATGTTTAATTGTTTGTTTAGGATAGATTGAAATTGTTAATAAAACACGTACCGCGTCAGTCTATAATGTCTACATCTCATCACGTTTTCAATTATGTAAAATTGTGTATTAAACTGGGTCTTAACAAGGTAAATGAGATAGTTACAAAGAAAACACCAATGTATAAATTGTACTGCCACAAACAACTTCATTAATTGCATTTATAAATGCGCCAAATGCAAATTGGACTATACATATATTGAAAATACATAAAAACAAAACCAGGTAGGGATTCAAAGGCAATCTGATCGATATGTTTTGATTCATAAAAATAAACAGAAGAGATTGATTAGCTAATTAATTAAGAGCAAATATGATGGTACGTATCACATTTCAAATTCTACAAACGGTCAGTGTTATTTATTCCTATTGATTATATTACTCAATGCGAATTTGTTTGTTTTAAAACTCTGAAAGGATCATCATTTATCAGTAAAATAAAATTCATTTGTAAACCCCGATTTGCTTTCGCAAAGAAAAATGTGAATCACTGCAGTCAGAGGCGGTAACATATCTATAGTAATCGCGAATTGATTACCAAAAATCTTGTTCGAATTGTACAGATTCCTTTCGAGGTCTATTATTTCTTTTGCCTGAAATTACCTTTCTTTTTTTGCCCTATTTGAATTTCATTCTGGTTCTGTAAACTCTTCTTCAAGTGGAATTTGAAAAAAATACAAAATCTCCTATGTTGTAGTTTTGGGTACTCTCCATACCATTATTTTCACTTACTGCTTTTGATGATTATCTTTCTAGAAAATCTGCACCGTCATAGAATTATCAGCTTTACTGATGCTATTTTCAATTTCTGAAAATTGATTGGGGGGAATTTACATTTGCATAGTCAATAGATTCTGTTCCACATAAATCACTATCACATCACTTTTAAGTGTATTTGCATTCTGACTAATACTATTTCTCTTTACACTTTATTTTCTTTTCCTTTTTCTGCTTGTTGTCGTCGTTTCTTCGAAGTTTCTAAAGTAAATTCACAAATGAATCTATCCAGAAGTGTTGGTGTTCGTTTGGATTTTCTTTAAAACCTGCCTGTATATTTTGACCAGATTTATTTAAATATTTATTTATTTTTCAATGATCTTGGAAATTATGTTTCTAGAACAACTCCTCTGTTTGCTTTCTTCCAATCTTCTAAAACACTCCTCCATACTTGTTTCATTTGTTGGAAGTAGGCCACATATATGAAGTTTGCATTTTCGATGTTTACGTAATTCGATAGATTGTCTCCAGTCATAATTCTTGAACCATTTAAACGTTTACAATAAGGTAACGGAATTTTATTAAAATAATCTTCGAATATGTCTCTGCAGTACCTTCTATGCCTCCCTCCGTCCATTCTGCATATAGAGTTTTGGCTTTGTAAACGATGTATGGAGGGAAAACGTTTCCACTAGAACAAGCAGCAGTGATCACAGTGGTACTGCTTTTGGATGAATCTATCATCCTTATAGCACATTCTATCGAAACGTTTGCAACCCCCGGTTTGTCGCAAAAATTTGTTTCATCATGTTGGTTTTCGGAACACTTTCCAAACTCAAAATATTCTGAAACTGTCTGCCTGTCTAGCCCAACTGTCTTAGTATTCTCGCAAAGTCTCAATATTAATTCTTTGTGCCGGTTTAACTATCAGAATATTCCTTTTTTGTAAAGGAAAACCTAGCTTAGGAGTCCTTGCACAAGAACTTCCTCTTCTTTCTTCTTCAAAGTTGCCGTTGCTAAAATCTTAGTCACTTGTTTCTCAACACCATAACCTTATCAAATGGAGGTTAATTTGTTATTTTGAACGTACGTACGTACTAGGAATCTACTTTATTCCGTTTGACGTACTCATTGAGTGGAGCGTAACAGAATTGCCGGCTTAAGGGCTCGAAGGCTCTCTTCAGATAAGAATGGGAATTTCAGAAATAATGAGATAAGAGGTAAATAATTCCGTGAGAATTACTGTTCTGGTATTCACTTCTACCTATAAGGAAAATTACAGAAAATCTTAGTGAAGAAGAACCTACTACGAGGGTGGTCTGAAAAGTTTCCGACCTCAACGTGAAGATGGCAGCACTCGTAAATAAAAGCTACTGAATTTCGTTGTTCATCTGTTGACAGTTACTCACCAAAGTTTCAGCCATTTTGGACGCGCAGTTTTTATGTAACAGTCGTTTGAGTGAGTTGATGTGAGTTTTTTTGTGAAAATGGACAAAATCGAGTATCGAGCTGTCATTAAATATTTGTCTTTGAAAGGCAATACGCCTTCGCAAATAAAAGATGAGTTGGATTCTGTGTATGGGGACTCTGCACCATCATTTACCACAGTGAAATTTTGGGCTGCTGAATTTAAACGTGGCCGTAAGAGCTTGGGAGACGATGAACGTTCGGGACGTCCAAAAACTGCAACTACCGACGAAAACATCGCCAAAGTTCACCAAATGGTGCTAGACGACCGCCGAATTAAAGTGAGAGAGATAGCAGAGGTTATGAACATGTCAAAAGAACGTGTTTGTCACATATTAAATCAACATTTAGGCATGAGAAAGCTGTCCGCGCGTTGGGTGCCGCGTTTGCTCACGTTAGACCAAAAACGTGTTCGAATGAATATTTCCAACGCTCTTTTGGCGCAGTTTAGGCGAAATAAATCCGAGTTTTGGCGCCGATTAATTACTGTAGATGAAACTTGGATACACCATTATACGCCCGAAACAAAAATACAGTCCAAACAGTGGACTGCAAAGGGGGAACCGGCTCCAAAAAAAGCAAAAACTGTTTTTTCGGCTGGGAAAGTGATGGCGACTGTTTTTTGGGATAGTCATGGAGTTATTTTAATCGATTATCTTCAAAAAGGAAAAACCATTACAGGAGCATACTATGCATCATTACTTGACAAGCTGAAGGCAGAACTTGCGAAAAAACGGCCACATTTGCAGAAAAAGAAAATCCTGTTTCACCAAGACAACGCACCGTCTCACACCTCAGCGGTTGCCATGGAGAAAATCCACGAATTACGGTTTGAACTGCTTGACCATCCGCCTTACTCACCAGATCTAGCCCCAAGCGACTTCTTTTTGTTCCCTCATCTAAAAATTGCGCTCGGAGGACAAAGATTTTCGTCAAATGAAGAGGCAATCACCTTCGTGAACAATTATTTTACGGAGAAAAATGCCGAGTACTATTTGGACGGGTTACAGAGATGGGAGCATCGCTGGGAGAAGTGTGTAGAGTTACAAGGAGACTATGTTGAAAAATAAAAAAAAATTTTCAGAAAAAATGTCTTGTATCTTTGTTAGGTCGGAAACTTTTCAGACCACCCTCGTAGTTTTAAACTCACAAATAAATAGTTCAGTACTAGAAGTGGATAAAATTTTATTTGTCAATGTACTTTTCCATTAATGTCTTCTCTAAAGCAAATATGTAGTAGTATGCTTTTGCAAGAATTTGCCTGTAGTTAGCTAAAAATCTGAATGTTCAGTCTGCTTTTGCGTTTTTATCAACGTCTTTTAGGCCAAATGTATATGTAGAGCTTCTGTATGTAAATGTTTGTGTCTAAACCAATTTTTAGATAACTGTCTTCACATATAAATACTTTGATCGGCGACCTTTATAAAAATAATCTTACAAACCAGAAAAGTAAAAATTGCATAGAATACCATATGTAGGTATTACATCCTAGTGAAAAATTATATTGAATTTAAGAGTAGAACCTTGTTTACCCTTAAACTATTATACAGTGCTTGTTTTAGCCTTTGTTTAAAGTAGAATTCCAGTAAGCGGGCGTACAAAAATCCTAGTACATTTATCTTAATCTCTAGCTAAATCTATTTACGTATTAGAAAACACATCGTGTGAAAAACAAACAAGAAGAGAAGGACGATCTAACAATTTATTATTATTTATTGTGTTCGTCGTTTCTATGTTGGAGTTTATTATAATAAAAACATTTTATGCAAAAGCAGGTTTTATGGACTTGTTTCCAGGACGTTAATTGTGTTTTTATCGCCCTAGGGCACAAAACCACGATTTTAACGCCCAGTTGATATGAAATTTTGAATAAAATTCTGTATGTAACGTTGGCGTGAAAATGCGTTTAGTGTTCTTGTAGGGTTGGACGACTTGGTGGCGCCTCATTTTATAATCTATGCAGCTCGAGAGTTAAATGTGCATCTTACGCCCTTGATAGGTAAACATTAGAATAAGTAGGTAGTGTTGCAGTGATGGGATCTCTCACATATACACTTTACGTAGTGGACTAACGTGAGTACGAACCTGGAATCAGGAAGAAATTTTTCGAGCCTGGGATTGAATTTACAGGGTCATATTGTAGGTAATTGGTGCCCAAAACAACAATTATTTAATTAATTACATCTAGTAATTTGTTTGGAAAAAACGCTAGCATGTTTAGATTTTATTTTTCGATTTTAGTCTTCATATTTGATGTTTTATACTAAGTGATCACTTGAAAAAATGGACCAGTCTCAATATCTTGTAAACAAATGGAGATATCGAAATAAGAAAAAATGCGCGAATTTATTTATGGAAAGTGAATACACTATTAACTCAATCACAAAAGCCGCTGTGTTTTTCCCATACATATTTAAAAATTCTAAATGACACGCTTTGGCTGAAAGCAAAATTTAAATCTAAAATTATAGTGCAATTTTCCAGATAGAAAACATTGTCATCTATAGAGGTCTTTTAACCCTAGGATGTATCAAAATCGAGATATTTGAAAGAAAACAGATTTTCGCACATTTTGTGGTCGTTAGCGTAACCACTAACCGCTTTGCTCTGGTTACTCTGGTTGCCAAAGCAAAACAGAGCATTTTATCCAAAACTCTTGTAAGAGAGATTTGTTTTTTTACGACAGTAAATGTGTGGTTTGGATTCTGCAATTGAAAAAGTGTCAAACTTCAAATAGTCATATTTTGAAAACGTAGTATTTTATACAAAATTATAAAAACAACTGTTTAGAAAATTATAGCTGACATATGCACTCCGTATAATACAAAACACTTTCTAAATTGATGGAAAGAGTTAAAATAGAATCTATGGGCCCAATCATTTTCTTTAAAAAACTTTATTTGAGTTTTTATTGAATTTAAACTTACTTTATCAGCACAAATAATGCTCTTGAGGGGGATCTGATTAAACGCAGGCTTTTAATGCTTTTCATATAGTCTTGTCACTTATTAATGTCATTTGTTTGTTACTGCATTTAATATACTATGTTCTTCACGAGAATATTTCTGATGCTCGAAGCTACGCTTGATGGATTGATAACAGAATTTCGAAAAGTCTTAAGAACTTGATTACAAACCACATCTAACCAAATTGTTTTAAAGAATTAGACCAAACAATAACAATCCTAGTTTCTGTGTATATCTTAATCAAATCAGTTATGTTATGCTCTTAGTCACATCTGTTATATTCATTAAATTGACAGTTTGGGTTTCTAAAACAATCAATTTAAAAATAATTGTGTTATACAACTTGTATCTAAAATCTTTACTTACTGAAGACAATATTTTTGTGCGTAAAAATGGAAATTTTGTGAGTTGGTGTTGAACAGTGTGAAGAACATTAAAATTTATACGAAACTCGCTGTCATGGAGATAAAAGAAAAAAATTTTTTATTTCATTGTAAATTGTAGTTAAATTATTCTTTCTCTACAAGATAGGTTCAAAAGAAACTCAATTTTGAAATCTTGAAACCCAGCGCGTACGTGGTGTACTTATCTGAACTCAGGTTATTGTTGTATCTTGTCCAGACGTACAATTTGGAAACGTGCCAAATGCCAATATCTAGCTTTTGTTTTTAGTATCCAACTACTTTATTGATTTCTTCTTATACAATTGCCATGTGCCTACAACTCGATTATCTTGCCAATCCTCTTGACACTTCGCATGAATCAACCAAAGCTTTCAAGATATTACTAGTTTTTTTAGAGTGTTTTCCTACGGCTTGATTTTCAAGATCGACCTAAAATAACCAAGAAACCTTTCTAGAATATTCTGTTATAATTGTTTAAAAGCATTAATTAATAACAATGTAATAGAAGCAAAATGTAATGCCACAACAAATAAAAAACGAAAGGTTCCGAGTTCCTGCTGAATACATTTAAAAGATTTAATTTCCATTACATGAGATAACAGTCCGTTTTTATCCCTGCCTATTGTTTTCCTTGGTTGTTAGAGATGTAAAGTGCAACGTTCTATTGTTAAAATATTTGATTAATAAATCTGATAAAAGCGAATTTCAATTCCCTTTACAAACCGTTGATTATTTAAATCAAAATACATAATGAACCCGAGCACTATTTGTTTTTGTTGGGAAACTTTATGCTTTGAATACAATGCGAGAGATACCCAACGTCCTTTCAAGGTATAAAGTTCTAACTGGAACTGAATTACATTTTAGACATATTTTACCGGTTAAATACCTTTGTTTTCCGTTTCCCTACCGACGCTCTGTTGCCATACATAACAAACCTTATTTACGAAATATTCTAAGAATTTACTTGCTTACCTTTCCCTTAAATACTTTCTCTATAAAGGACTAAAAAAGTAATATATTTAACCTAAGTAGGCCAAAAGAAAAACAGGAAGAATATTTCATAGGAAAAGTTTGTCGTAGATTAGTTCAAGTTTTCTCGTTCTTGTTTGCGTGCCTTTTACCGCCTACCTTTCAGCTTATCAAACAGAAGAGTTACTCGAATTGTCGTTGATTAATCTTCAGTCACGTAAACTTTCCTAAATGAAAAATATTTTATTCTTCAACTTCGTTTAATACAGGAAGGATAATAACTTACAAGAGAAAACTTTGTAATATAAAACAGAAACGATACACTTATTTGATCAAATTTTCTTTTGTGCGTGCGGGATAAAGGGAATTTTACTTATATTAAATTTCAAATTAAATACGTCGACTGAAAGTAATATTATTTAAGCAGACACAGTAAGATTAATGTCGTTTACAAGACGAGGCGGGTGGATACAAGATACAAAGTCACGATATTATTATTTAATATTAAATATTACACTTATCAGAGCGAACAAATGATATTATCATCAAAAAAATTCATAAATTTAAGCTTGTTATCTCGTGACTCAAAATAAATTATGTTAAGCACAAGATTGAATATGGTAATTGCTTGTTTTAACAACTTTTCCGTTTTCATTTTCTTCGTTTGTACGTGTTATTTAAGTTTGAAAATCATATAATTTAAGCGTTTCTTCCTAGTATTACGTTACGATTTTTTTCATGATTAAAATGTCAGTTTAGCTTAGTAAATAAAAAAATAAATTACATTTAGATAATATGGGCGTCTGACAAGAAACATGTTTCCACAGAATTGATGTAGGATTTATAAACTAATATGTAAACAACACTATACGTATAGAACAAATTAGAATAATTACGAGATTTAGATGGAGCAGCAACATAAGACTTAATTTCAGGCTTATATTAGCTTAACGAGAAAGTGTAAGTTAGAACGGTGAGAAGCCATTTTGCAGAGAAATGAGAAATTTAAAGCTGTGAGCAAAACCTAATAATCAGAAGTGTTTAAGTAAGAGCAAGATAGTATTTTAGAAAAGGCGCAATTTGTCTAGAGAATTTCTAATAATTAAAGGATAAGGAAACAAAGAATATTGGAATTTCACTTTTCTCATTAGGTAAATTAACACAGACTAATTTACAGGCGTAAAAGGAGTAAGCGTAAGGAAATGTGTATAATACAATCTCTAGAAGACTTTAAAAGTGTTGTTTTAGATAAAAAAGATTAAACTAAAAAGTCTCTAAAATGTTTAGCATTTTCTTCAAATTATTTCAATTTATTTTTACTCGCAGTAGGCTGATGAATAACAATAAAATTGTTTTAGAAGCACAAACATATTCCTCTTGAAAGTTTATATAACTCGGCAAAATTCCAAATCAATTTGATAACAAATACAGAAAATACAAAAATGTGCGAAGAGACATGAGACACCCTGTAAATGTAAAATAATCAGAATTTACATGAATTATACTACCAAAGTAGTGAAAACCACACACGCCTATAATAGTATTTGGAAGTTAATGGAATACATACATTATAATAAACCCCCGTTTTACTACCTAGATCAAAGAAAGAAAACTAAGGCAAGGTCTCTCGAGTCTCGGCCATTATTCAATTCTCAAGACTCGAAAATCTTTTCAGTTCTAGGAAATTTTTGAAATTATAGACAATCTATTCATCATAATTCAAATTCAAAAATTAAATAATTGAAAACTTAAATAAATATTTGCTATTTCATAATTTAGTAGTTAGTATACAGGGTGATTCTGAAATAAATATCCTGTTAAAGGTTAAATTTTACTGTTAGTGATTTTTTTCTGTAAACTTCCGAAGAACCAAAAACTTCAATAAGCATTGTGCTACATAGATAAAAATTAGTTGAATTTATTAAATTGAATTAAATACAGAGGTGATAGTTAGTAGTACCTTCCATACGCATGTTTCATTCAAGTAGTATGTGTAATCCATTGCCATTTAAAATGTTTCCTATTCATGTGACTAAATAATAATAAGGGATTAAAATGTTGCTTGTGAGACTGGAGTCTAATTGTTCGTAACAAATTTTGTTATTATTTTTTTACTGTTTTAACGAATTTCCACAACCCTGCATGTTAAACATACTTCAGATTTAAGAAGGGAAAGTTGTAAAATGTCCAGGGGGTAGCTTATGATGGCATTTATTGTTCATTGTGCTACTACAGCTGCACTATTAGTTCCAAGAAAATAGGCATGTCTGGTAAATTTTCGTTCTTGCACTACAACGGTTTAAAAACACCGTAAACTCCTTAACTTTCACTTTTTAAGGCGACAATACAAGAAACACTTTTCTTTTTCTAACCAGAGACGGCTTCAGTTTTTAATATTTAGGAAAATTGTCAAAATTTTCAACTTTCACGGAGCCACTTCGTTTTTTCATTTTTTGTCTTCTTTTAGCCTCACTTATCGCCTATTAAAAGGATACCCTTTATTTCGGAATCACCCTGTATAGTCTGCATATTCTGCGACTATTCTGATATAGTCAAAGAAATTAATAAGAACAATTTATATATTAAATAGAAATTAACAAATAGACATATCGTTATCATAAAGTTGACAAAACAATTGCAAGAATAACTCATCTAATATTGTACGGAAGCCATTAAAATTCCCTCAACACGCAGGGTCAGAGATAGCGTTAATGTCGCTCCAGTAAAACTTAAAATTTGCTTTCTTTTCATCCATCAAAAATAAGAAAGGTTTTAATATCACAATTTTTATTAAAAGCGAATTGAATTAACTCTTCTTTCGGTTTTGGCCGTTAATTAAAGATTTTCTAGATTGTTTAGTTCGTTAATAATTCTAGTTCTAGTCCTTTATTTTATCTTATTTCCAATAATTATAAAATTTGAAAATTAATTCTTGTTTAAAATCAAATTACTTAGCTATAATACTTTGTGAAGTGGAATATCTTTCTGTCCTAGCAAGGCTTTAAAAGCTGACAATAAAATACTGAGCATGTAGCTTACTAGTCGGTAGGTGGTAGCATTGAAGTTGCGCTCACTAATTTAATTTTGTTTCTGTCATTCTTAATTTAGTAAGTTTTTCAAAATGAATAATGCGAATTCTAAGCAAGAAGTTGCAAAATTGGAAGAAAACTCGTTGGAATCTCGTCTTGTGTGCTAGTGACATTAATGATCTCTCTTTTTGATAATCGTAAACTTGTCCATAAGGATTTAGTTCTAGGTAATCAGACAGCCAATAAAGAATTCTGCCTTATTGTACTAGAAGATGCATTATTCTGAGTTTAGAATATTTGTTTGTTTAGTTTAGCATGCACTCCATATTCAAAAGCTTGTCGACTTAAAACATTTGGCAGTTTTCGTAATTTGTTTCCGAGTTGTCCCACATTTATAAAAGAGCATCGATACTGATTGATTGGTTTTATGCTCCGAGTGAAACCATTATAATAATCAAAACTCCATCTTGATGCGACCTTCAGCTTCAGAGATACAAACAAAACTTGAAGAAAAACAACAGACGATTGCCGGTGCCGCGATCTACCAGTGCCGACATCAAGGTCACATATTCATACTATGGTCCGTTACCAAGATCCAGAAGATATTAAAAATAAGCAAAAAAAGGACCTTGGAGAGCTTCCAATTGTGTACTCATCTTGACCATTTTGACGTCCGAAGTCAGTACGACCAACTGTTTCTGGAATTCAGAAAATGTTAAGAAAAATCAAAAAAAGTTCACCGGTTATTTTCTGGTTTGAAAGCATTTTTCCCATCCATTCAAGTTTCATCTCGGTAGCATTTACCGTTCCTGAGATGAAAAAGTGTTAAGCAGTCATCTGAAGAAGTGCAATGGATCACGTTATGCATATTCCTTTTACAGCAGGAACTTCTTAGTGTTGATTAATAATAATCTTTACGCACTCTAATCATGTATCGTAAATTTTATATTGAAAGAATGAATAAATAATCCTAATAATTCCCATAAATCTAGAAGGCTTGACCTCTCTTTGTCTTACAACGTCATTTTCTCTATTTTCATCCTTGTTTCACTTCAAGAATTTTATTTCTTTATTTATTGGATGATAAATGTGAAACTCGGCAGTCTTGCATGAAGGCAACTTGCAATATTGGTGCATACCGAATGCAAAAGCTACACTACCTACAGAATGACGTTCAAATGTACACATTTTTTCATCATATTCTTGTTCATCCACATAAAACGGTTTGGGATAAAATATTGAAACAAATTTTAAAAGGTTTTCCATTTATCTACTTTTGATTTGCAATGGGTAGGATAACGGTGAGTTGCGTCGTCTTCTGTCCAAAAAATTGATTATGAAATACCCTGTACATTTGCCACTTTCATTTTTGGATTCTATACGTCAAGATGAATCCCCCGATATGCGACTCAATATCTTAGATCCAGCCGTAACCAATGGATAGGGAACACTTGCTGATCGATCTTCAAATTTCTTTCTTCGGATATCAGTAGACTATACCTTCAATTGTTTTAAAACCCTCATCTACTTTCTCCAATCTTTTTAGATTTGACAATCAAGTTGGTGGTTTGTGGAGTACAGTCATAAGTAGCTTTTTTTTCGTGACTGGTACTTCAAGGTATAATACGGAAGAAAGATAATAAATAAACTAAAATGGTTCAAAGATGTGGTCAAAATTCGATTTTTTAAAATGCATTAAAGTAAAAACAATCAAACATTGTCTAAACTCAGCTCATACATTGAGTCATTAAGTGCCATTCACGACAAAAACAGTCCCATCTTGATAGGACGTTTCGTTCCGGAGATATCTCGAAAAAGAGGCACCTCTCTCTGTATGGCGGGCTAGGAAAGATTGAACTATACTTACACCAATCTTGTTTAAAGGCTTCTTTCTGACACACACTCAAATCTCGTGGCGATTGAAGGAGGTTTGGTACATTTCGCCATTTTCCAAAAATGGATAGAATCAGCAATCGTCTTTAGTTTTTCAGCAGAATATATCTGGACGTGAAGAATGTAAAAGTTTCTTATTTACAAATCTGGGTTATCTCTTCTCGTTTTTAAGAAAGCAATTTTTCCAATTGAGTTTTGCTCGTTTATCTGTCTGTGTATTTTAGCGGCGAAACCTGGGAAAACAAAAATTATGTACATATTCCGAGGTAGAACAAAACCCCTACATCTCCTTTTAATATCTTTCGAAAATCGAGTTGTGTCTCTTGCTAATGGATTCTTATAGTTGAAAATTTGATGAAGTGCAAACTGGTAGATGGGTCGGTTTTTTCCTAAAGATAGTGCCCATTACTCCCGGTCCCTCGGTTTTGCGCACGTGGACATAAGAGACGTTTGCCGTTTTCGCCACCAGTGGATGCCAACGTCTCTAGCGGTGGTTATCAAAATTTTAGGTCACCACTGAACCAGCATGTTCAAATATAGTGAAAATACGAACGGTAGTTTCCAACTCCACCGACTCTGGTGGTCGAGCTCTCTTATTACTGAATAACATTAAAGAGTTTGCGACCGAAACCTAATGAAAAGTTAAACGAAGTTCGTTAGAACTTCCCGAGTTGGTAGAACAGGTCTTGTAGTGCGCTACGTTGAGAGAAGAACCATTGTAAAGGTATGGAAACATACATTGTTGTAAATATTAGGCTGAATTTTTGTTATTTTGTTGACAAATGTTGACGAAAGATGATATTGTTATTCGTGGATGTGCCGAAATATATTAATAAGCTTTATAGAACGCCTTGAATAGTTAGAAACAATTTTAGAACGTAGAGGTACTTGTTTTGAACAAACTTCCTAAGATAAGTGCACTTTAAAGCAACCTTATCTTTTTTTATAATAGAGCCGAACTTGAATGCATCAGGCTCGCTAATGTTATGGTGTTTTGAAAAAATGTTCAGTGTTCAAATGCGTAATTATCTTGATGGTGGTAATACGCAAGAGCTAAGTGTGTATCTCGATTTCGAAACGTCAGACTATTGCGGACTTCAATCATATCTCGATTGCAAAATTTTCCAAGGCAGGCAACAAATATTTTAAATTAATTTCAGATATAGAATTCGATAACTTGAGCAACATTTGCTTATATCAATTCTAATACAATTTCGTCCGCTTAAGATAAAATAACAGTAACTGATTGTTTTGTCATTGATATTGAAAGTGCAACTCTTTTTCAGCCTGTTTGGTCAGATTTCTGTATTCTAAGACTCGATTAACGACAGCGCAGTTAAGGACTCCATGAAAAGATTCAAGGCACTGAAGCATCTTTGAGCTTGTTATAGATACCAGAAATATCACGAGCTTGCGACAAATAGCAAAAAGATCTTTTTTGCTGTTGATGCAGGAGCTTTGTCCTTCATCTTCATATTGAAGACCATGACAGATGAAAGGGAAACATTATTGGGTAAATATAGAATATAACCGAAATATCTGAGCGAAAACGAGTCTTTGTGGCTTTTGAAATTGTAGACATTGGTTATGAGGTTTAGTCCCATATAAATGAATCATGGATAACTCAGCTCCACATGAGATTTGTACTTTTAACAGAGTGATCCAACAATCATAAAAAAAGCGCCAATTAAAATAGTGCCGTGCAAATAGTCTTTAAGCTTTTCTGAATCTTATTTGGGTTTGAAATGTTTTATCACAGTTTTATTTGCACCATAGATGAACAAAGAACCAAAAAGTGAATACCTAATTTCAAGTTAATTTTTATTGGCACATAAAAACTCTAAAGCTGTGATCTTTATACTGTCGTTTACGGCCGACGCGACGGCGCACGGCAATACAGTGTAGTCACAACAATGGACTTAATAAAATCGACTCTGACTTGCATATTGTAACTTATTAGAAACCAATTCTGTATTAAAAATGCTATTGCTCAAAGACCAGAAGAGTCTTACTTTCACATCTTATATCCTCAGTTACTTTCACTCCATAACTTCGTAGATTCTTTTTCTGACACTAATGTTATTAATTTGTTCAAATCAACCATTTCAAGTCAATTTATGCACTTGTAACTATAGGTTTCATATTTCATATTTGCACTGTCAAACTCGTTTGATATCGTCCAGTGAACGGAGTAATTTGTTCGTGTATGGCATGTGACACGACGCTTTTATGACCACTTATATTGATTAATACGATCTTGTTTTTACAGCAGTACAGAATATATTGACGTATACAGAGTCACTTTGATTGCAGCCTATGTAAGAAACCAAAGAGAAAACGCTGAAGGTAGTTGCTGCAAAATGTACATCAGCGGACTTTTGGTTTTGGGAAGATGTTGATAACGGAAAAAACTACACGTATGTATGTCTTATAGAATCTAATCCTTCAATATCAAAACAACAGTCGGGCAAGTTCCCAAAAACAAATTTGAAGACAATGACGCTGTCTGCATATTCAAACATATTTGGGAATCAAAAATCAAAATCAAAAAAAGTTTACGGTTTTGTCACATCGTATCGCGTCAAAAAAGGAAAAAAGCAGCTGCGTAGGGTTTGTAACTTTTAATGCAGTTTTCAAATGTTGTTAGTCTTGGCAGTTCTAGAGCTTTTTAAACATGTTGGATTCCAAAGGGTATACAAAGATGAAGAGAGAAATACAGTCAGACTGACTTACTTTCAATACCCATGATCTATCTCTACAAGATTCTTGACAGGTGGCCCAGATAAATTACAAGAAAAGAGGTAGCCAAAATGATTCATTGGAATATATGAAAAAGGTCAAAAATTAATGAAGCGGATGAACCAAAAACCAAATCAAAGTGTGTTGAATTACTTTATTTTGCAGGTAAAGTTTCAAAATCCAAGTCTATCCTTGGAATATATAAAAATCTACTTTTGTAGCACATAAAAGGGTGTCCAGTAACATGCTGATTTGTCTGATAATCATAAATAAACTTAAACTATGCAATAATAAAGAAAGTCGTTCTAGGATACAAATCTGAAACTTGTATACTTCATTCTTTTCAGTTTGAAATGCTTCAGTGGGAATTCCGAGCGATGGTCGCAATGAAGAATCTGGGCAATGAATAGTTGAGCAATTCAATTATTTTATTCCATAGTCAACTATGTGTGCATTTTCCATACGGGCTTTTTATAATTATCAATGTTAATTAATGAGAAAACTAGCACAAAACTTACTTCCCTAAGTTAGATATAATAACTGTCTAGATGAACAATCAAAGACAAAAACCTTCAAAGCATTTCAAGCACGAGATAGCTAGTCTTTTATACATTACACTGATGAATTACGAGGGAATCAAACCTTTTCTTTGTTTTATGCCCATTTGACATGTGTACCAGTTATTGATTTGTTTATTTTTATTCATAGAGACAAAAATATTTTAAAAATGAATTTTATATTAAAAAGCAAACACATAAAGAATTTAAAACAATGCACACACAGAAAAAAAATGCAAATAAAGGGTTGTACTTTGAAATTCCGCTATCACTCTTTAGTTCAAATAGAAATTTCAGTGCCAAGTGGTGTTCAATTCAATTTTTGCTGATTACTACCACGGTCGAGCGACAACAATTGACCTGTTTTCGAAAAGAATAAAGAATGGCTAGGGGATTTTTTAGTAAGGCACGATCATTCTTTATATGTCGTTGCTAAGCCTTTCTCTCTAACAGAACTTCCAACGTTTTCGTCAAAACTGCAGAAACTCGACATAACAAACGATAAAATCCCGTAAAAAATCCTCTTAAGGTAAATATGTAACGTTAAAAATCCACCTTCGTCTATATTTTTCGGTTTTAATGTCACAACAAGGCTTTAAATTTTCCACACGCTAAATTCCGTGAAGAAAATATCGTTTGAAACAAAAAGCTTTCTCTATTGTTTTAGCTTCGTGTATATCACGCCGCTCTTTAAAATTAATTAAACATGGGATAACATATGTAGCAGGATATTAATTCTGAACAATTTTCCACTAAAAAACAAGAAAATCTGAACCGGTTAGAGATTAAATACAAATTAAAGATATTGCTTTTTAATAAACTTCAGCGTCATTGAACAATTATGTGATGTATTTCTGAAACAACCTTGGTTTACTGAAGTCTATAAATGGACTATTGAACGTGTACAATTAAATGCTCATGTACCAAATACAACTAGATCAACTCGTATATAAATAACATCGCGTGTAAAACATCCTAAGAGTAAATTCGGTCAGTAAGTTAAGGTTATGTATTGTATCGGTTTCCGATTAAAATCTTCTCTTGCATTTGCATTGCATTGCAAGAATTTTCTACACAGACATTTTTTAGACGCCAATCAATCAAAATTGCAAGATTCACTGCATATTCAAAGCCATGCATAAAAATGTTTTTGTCTTGATTTATTTCTACATTCCTGATTTTATCAAATTATCTAAGGAATTTCTGGTATTAGTAAAGGCAAAGGTAAGGAAAATTGAATTTCGATAAATATTATTTTTTGTGGAGAAACTTTTCAGGAAAAAACATCTAACAAGCATTTCCCGAGCTTTGCTTTCTATATAAAAGACGACTTCCATCAATAAAAGACATCTCTCATTATTTCATTCAAAATATGTTTCAATACTGAAAAAGAAAGTATTTTTCTGCTGAAAATGTCACATATAATGAGGAAGGACGATATGAAACAGACAACAAGGACACGGAATTTTCTTTAATGAATAGAAGCTACAAATAATTTTAAAGAAAGCCATAAGAAAATGTTTTATTCCGTTATAAAAAATAATTATTCTAAACTTATTACATTTAAGATAAAAGAGATAAAATAAAAATTTAATGATTTTCAAAATTGTAGATTCTACCTCAAAACATAAAATGAGATAATATTGTTCACCTATTCTGTCTAATCCCATTTCGTCTAATTTCAGTTCACTTAATGTACCATATGTTCTAATAATGTACTCTCTTTAATTTCAAGGTTAATTGCCCTTAAACATTTTTTACCGTCCAAAACGAGATTGGAACCGAACAAAAAAGATTCAACTAAACGCCGAATTCTCTTTCGGGTTTCTAACCAATTTCACGTAGGTAATACAGTAGTATTTGAAAATACCAAATATTTTGACAAAAGAAATTTTGTTTGAGAAAGTACAAATCAAATGATGAATTTCGAAATTGTCACAATTTACATGCATCAAATTTTCTTAAATCAATCAATAGATTGATGCAGGACTAAAATTGTTCTAGAAGATGTAAAATGTATTAAACCACCCAAAGGATAATTCGTCAATCAAAACCTTACAAGGTTGTTCCAGTCTACACGATTCTACAGCTACAAATCTGAATTCAGATATAAGCTAGACGTTCTTAAATGTTTTCTGATACTAAATTAGCGTTATATCATTTAAGTGAGCAGATTCTAGGCCTGACCTCTATATTTTTTCTGTGTTGGAAAGATGGCATCGGAAGGCAATAGAACTGATGTCAAGTTTGGACTTTGCATGAGTACAGAGGAACTATAACCAACTCACATTGAATACTACTAACAATGAAACCAAAACAAAGCTAAAAAACATTTAATGTACACGAGCAGTACTAGAATCATCTAAGCTAGTCCAAATGTTAAATAAAGTAGATCTTAGGATTATGTGAAACTAGATTACCAGAGAAAGGAGGAATAAAAAATAAAAATAAAAGTTTGCTGTTCTACTCGAGAAAAAAAATGAAGACGGAATGGGAGAAGTGGTCATAATGCTGAATAATGAAGCGAGAAAACGTTCTCGGTATTATGTAGCAGATAGTGATCGAAACGAAATCTTCCATCAACAGCTAACAGAAGCGCTACGTACAGTCAATAATAATGAAGAAAGGCAGACAAAGCTGTCTCCAAAATTACCTGGCAGTAAGAGGAACGTTATTTACGCAAAAAGTAACATGGAAAAGGGTGCCTGCTGAATATCCAAATAATCTGCAAATGTAAGGAGAAACCATCATATACTAATATGCGAAATAAAGATGAAAATACCAGGAAAATAAAAAGACAAGTATTGGGTAGAAACAGATTTAATGTACAAAAACAAAAAAAAAAAAAGAAATTGAAAGGAAGTGAAGAATCCGTTTAGAACAAATAAGAAGGGATATAGAGCAAAATGAGAGGGACATAGAAAGATTCAAAAATATTAAAAGAACAATTCGCAAAGTCCTGAGCTATAATGCAGAGAAAAATAGAAAAAAATAGATAAGCAAAGACACATGGAAGAAAAAAAATAAAAGCTGAACTGAATGAAATAAGAAGAGAGTACAAATAACTAAGCAGGCAAGGAATGACAAAAAGACGTGTACTAACAATACGGGCCAAAAAGCAGAAAAAGAAACAGCAACAAATAAAGCAAAAAAACTATATAAAATCACTAAGCAAACAACAGCTACAATAATAAAAAACCATCATGTAATAGACTAACGACGACAGAAAAACAAGTAGAACGCTGTCAAAAACATTATAAATAACAGTTGGTAGATGTTAAAAATATAGGAATACACACACAAAATGAAAAAGAACAGAGAAAATATCAAGACGAATTAGGAATTAACACAGAAAAACCAAGAAGGAATGAACTTAAAGAGGAGAACTATGAAAAGCTAACATAGATAATGCAATAGAAATACTGCTACCATTCCTAAAAGATATATGAGAAAAGGAATATGTACTAAGAGAAAAAAGTAATAATAAAACTACCTAAAAAAACTCACATAAAAGATTATTGAAACTGAAACAAATAAATAAAATAGACAGAAATAGACAAAAAAAAACAAGACAAGAGAAAGCAAGATCTTAGAAAGAAAAAATCATGTTAGCACAAATAAAAACAAGAATTATAATAGAAAAAACAATAGAAATGAAAAAAACACTGATACTGGTTTTCATAGACTTTAAATAACGTTTGACAGTACAAATCACAAAGCACTATGGAAACTCCTAAGACAGAGGAATACCACAAAAAGTGATACAGTTAATTAAAACGAAGTACGATAAGGCAACATACCAAATACTCCATAAAGGTTACTTAACGGACAACAGAGAAAATAAAAACAAAGATGGATACTGTTGCCCTTACTGTTCAACATATCCCTGGACTGCATACTAAGTCAATAGGAAAAAGCAATAGAAAACATGGAAAAACCTATACAGAACAAAAAGCTAGCAGACCTTTCAGATGCAAATAACATCTGTTTAATGTCATACACAGTAACTGTAACGGACATGCAAAAGATGGCATAAAAACTGAAAAATGAAAGGGCAAAAGTAAACTTTATAATAAACGCGAAAAATCGGTAGGAATGAAAATAGGCACACAACGAAACCAAAAGAAACTGTACATAAGGAGACAAGAAATAAAACAAGTGGAAAGCACAGTGGGGATATTGAAAACTAAAAAATATCTGGGTATCATTATTGCAGATTAGCCAAAACTCAAAAAAAAATATTTAATAGCAATGTCAAGTCGGTGCCAAACATGGTCCATCTCTGAAAAAACTTACAAAGCTTTATAAAGAAAGTATCCTTAAGGTCTTTTGGTCAAATATCATCAAAAATAAAAACCTAACCTTAAAAGCCAGTAGAAGACAAAATTAAAGAACAAACACGGAATTGAAGACGATGAAATTACAAAGCATGTACTGAAAGGACCATAGAGGGACATAGGAATAGAGAAAGACAACAGATCAGCTGGAGAAAAGAAATCAGAAACAACAAAAAATGCTGGAAAAAACTGACAAAGATGACTAAGAACAAGACAAAATGGAAAAGCTCCACAACGGCGTGCCAAATTGTAATTACCATTGTGTGAACGAGCTAACTGTTTGATCTAACAACCGATTTATTGATCTGAACATTGACAACACAAATAATTAACGGATTGCTTCTGACTGTTGTTAAATAATTATTTAGTCCATTGAGAAAAGTAGGGCTGAGCCGATATACTTAGTATGGGAAATGGGCCGATCCTCACAAATTTCTGATACCTGTCGATACCTAAATAAAGCATCTGAAATCCAGATTATTATTGTTGTTAATCAATGCGCGCAGAATTCAAAAAGAATTTCGTCGTTTGCACTCAGGTTTACTGGCTTGATTAGTGTAGTAACTTTGAAACAAATTCAAATGAAGGGTAGCAGTAATAAAGTCGAACACGAACGACCAACGTCATCTTTAGACATCCTGAAACTGAATTTGTTGAAAGTTTCAATTTAATCAAAGACAAATGTCTAAATTTTGGCATTTGTAATGACAAATTTTCTTGTACTTAGGTCACCAAAAGCCTTTTGCTAAATAAGCATGGAATTACACTTAAATGAGCCCAGTGAACTCCTGGAAGGTGATATACGGACGTAGTGAAAACTTCGCAATCTTAAAACAATAGCGACCACTTCTTTATCCATACCAGCTGTGTTTTCTGAACTTAATTTTTAAAGCCGGCTATGGTGAGGCCAACATGTATAGCAACTTATTTTCCTTAAAAAACTTCATTTACTGAAATCTGGTTTTTAATATGGATTCTAGAGAAATTAAAGATTGTTTAGTTGCTACTTCTTTTATCTGAATTTCAGATACAGTATCAGTATTAGAAGTATCGGTATCTGAAAATGACGTCGTCTAACCCTAAATTGCCCTCTTTGTTTCTTTTAATGGATTGTAAGTGAAATATAATATCCTTGGTGACAAATCCAGCAAAATTAGACAGCTGAGTTTTGTGTTGACTTAAGAGCAAAAGTCCTGGTTGTTTTCATGGGATTCACACACGCCCAAATTAAACACTAAAGTACCTTTCGGTAAGAGTATTCAGAAATATTCTTTATGGTCAAAACTATTTGGCCTATCCTTGAACTCCTCGACGGTAAGGCAACATCGGCGACTAGTTTTCATTGATACAGACAAAATTATCCAATTTTAGATGTTTGGACTAAATTCTAGTTTGGTCATCCTACATATTTTGCAGTAATAGTTTGAACCTATTGGAAAAATAGTTCGTTGTTTCTATAAAGACTAGTGAAGTGTAAGTTCTTCCATCTTTAACTCGATCGAATCAACTGGTTGAATTATGGGCAACACCTAAGAAATGTAACTCAAACAAAGCATAGAAATGATCTTTTGAATTGTTTTTTGACAATTTCATAACAGGAAATAAAGTAATAATTCTGTATCGAAACATGGCACAATCTAATTTAACGCCTATGGGAAAATATAAACCTGACGATGGTTTCGGAAAATCGAAACGTCATCTAAGAAGGTTTAACCAAAAAATTAAAATCGAAATACTGATTTTTGGGATTATTTCTAAAACAGTCAGGTCGAATTCCTTTTAAATTATCATTGAGTATTAAAATATGCAACTTGACCCAAATTTAATAGTCCTTGTAGTTAAGCCTCGAATTTGAATAATCCTGTATGCCAACTATTTTAAAATAATAATAAATATAGCATCGGATTTAAGAACATAACCTTATTTATACCATCACACACAGATGTTTTAAATTTGTTTTGGTGTTTATCAAATCTGTTGAGTAATTAACATTCTACGGAAGCAAATATTTTACACAGTAAATCACGTAATTATATAAAAAAAGCAAGAGCAGTTTATCGTTATAAACAAGAAACGCAATAAGAAATGGCAGTGATTTGCAAAAACTTCTTGACCGCGTGTTTTCAAAGTGCATTATAATGTAATGGAACGACGATGATATAGCAAAAATAAGTATTTTGCAAGTAAACATTTTAATGCAACGTAAAGAAGGGTAAGCTAGGAATTTCGATATGGATTTTAATAAAGAACTTTAACAAATTCTCTTCACTTCGAAATGAAATTATTTCCATTCTCCTACCCACCATGGGTAACGTCAACAACATTTGGAATAGTTAATTAAGAAATTATGCGCCATGGAACGAAAAAGGAAGCAATTTAATTCGTTCTATTTGCAATGTTATACTAACTTTCGCAGAATTCCCTATTCCCATTTCAAGTAAATAGAATTTTCCTGGAGAACTCTTGTCGCAATTGCAATTCATAGTTTCCTTTTTATTATTTACAGACAACCCAATAGTGCTAGAGCACTTTTTCGAGTAAACGTCTACATAGATTGAATTATACGTTTTTATTAGGGTGCTTTCTCTGCGGCTTTTAGATATTGTAGGAAACTCGGGTCAGACAGTCAGTTGCTCTTTAATAATAAAACAGGATTGACCAACATAAACTGATATTTATTATTTTCTATGACGTGAACTACAACAAAAACAAAAGTTATTTTTTGCTAAAATAATGATCAAAACTGTATAGTACTAGTCAAACATTTATGAGATAGGTAATTGTTTTAGGTTTTGTTTTGTCTTTCATATACGGGAAGTATTACAATGCAAAAACAGAAAGCTACAAGTTAGAATAATAAATCAACCTTAGTTTCCCTTCTGCCGTTAATTCTAATTATTCTCATCCTAAAACTAAATTAAAATCGAAACGTAGAAACAAATGAAAAAATGTCAATAAATCTTAGTCCCACAGGCGTTACCATTTCCAGAAATCTCGAGTCATAGAAACATACTCCTGTGTACGTGACCAGAGCTCGGACGATTACAGATGGCATTTTTTATTTTCAAGATCGTTCTCTATGGGAATCGAAAGCTGCCGTGAACATTATACAGTTGACGTCTGGTCTATTATTACAGATAATTTTTACTAACTTCTTACAATGAAACTTTCAAAAGAAATAAAAATCTGTTCACCGAAAAGTGAATGAATAAATTAATTTCAAAGTTGTTAATGATATTTTAGTACTCTTCCTTAATTAGCATTTTCTTTTAAAAATTGGCGTGCCTTCTTAATTTTCAGTTTTTATTCTCATTTATAATTAACAATCTAATGTTTATCTCATCCGTAATATGCGCATATTATTTAAATTCTGGAAAAATCTTTCAAAAAATCACTCGCAGTGGGGCTTGTACTTTATTTTATATTTATTCGAAACTGTGAAATATTATGTTATTTTGCTAACCACTGTCGAGGCAACTTAAGAAAATAGTTTTTAATCAGTTTAATCATTGCAAATTGAGAATTTCCACATAAAATGTATCAATAGTAATAGCAGATTGAAGCAAGTAGAGAAACAAAATGTGAAACAAATAACTTTTTTCTCACTAGAAAACTATTCCTATTTTTTATTATCATCTTAATCATCCTGGATGTTGTTTCAGCTGCAGAAAGCATAGTTAGTGTCTTCAAAAGAGGAGATAAGCACTATGTCTGGTACAGAAAGGTAAGAAAGGCCAAAGCAGTGTTCATTTCAGCTGTATCACAAAACTTTGTTCATGGAATCTACTGTAAGGCGACAGACAGCAAGTAAAACTTGGAACAGAGAAAAGTTACAAACAATTTTAGTCTTTTGTAAAACAAACTAGAAATAGTTCTTAGAATATTCAGTATATCAGTATCGGGGGATTTAACGCACCACACGGTAAAGTAGGGCAGAGCGAATAAATTTCATCAAGCAGTTTGAACAGACCAGTTCTCTGTTAAACGATGTTAGAGCAACATTTCGTTTCTCCTGACAAACAGATAGCTTGTACAGGATGAGAAATGAAGATTTCTTATACACTAATGGAAAAAATTAAAAAATTGTTAAAAAATTTTTGACTAAAAGATCTGGAAACTAGCCTTGAGGCTTCAAAATGCTGTTGTTTAAAATCTAGATACGAGCATTTTTCACTGAGATACAGCATTTCCAAAAACAACTAAAAATTTTGGGAAATTTTTTTGTTCTTTTTATTTTTTCCATTAGTGTATGAAATTGAAGGATGCCAACCTTGTTGTTCAACAAGCCTATGCAAAAGAAGAAAACAAAGCGTGGTGCCGTCAATAGATAGAGAACAGTTTGGGGTACCGTTCTATAGTCATATTCCGAGATTTTGGATACAAAAAAAATAATTAGCCCTGTTGGGCAAGAAATACCTTATAAGTGACTAAGAGATCAAAAATGGTACTAGTCTTTTGTTTACCGATAACTATCAAAAAGAAGTCCTTATAGCTAGTGGGTATAAGAACTCCATGACAGATATGGGTTTAACGTTAAAAAATGGATCCTTAATCATTATTCCAGCTTTCATGTTTAGTAAGAATTGGGCATTGGTGAAAAGCCGTGTTTCCGCAAGAAGCGTATCAGAGTGTTCCGACAGTAGACAGCAGAACTCCTTATGGTGAACATTCTTTTGATTTTTAACAGCCTTTCCTGCAAGCATTTTTTATCTAAGTTTTGCAACTTCATTCTCGAGTTATATTAAAAATTTATTTCTGGTCTGAAACAGTAAATGTTACATTTGAAAGATTTCGTATATCTTAATTTTACTCGGAAATAATGCTTCTCGCCAGAAAAAGAACGCAGATTGCAAATTTCATAATTTCTAACTCAGAACTAGTGGCTTGTGACACTTTCGTATCAGTTTTACAAGCTGGTTATTGATGGAACCATAGGCTTCTCTGAATCTCTCAGAGTTTGCTTATAAACCACGCTTTCTACACATTAACTATAATTTGATCGTTTGTTCTTATGAAGACATGAAATGTCATTGGAGTGATTAACAGTCACTAAAGCACTGTGGGAACTTTTACAAAATATGGGATTAAACAAAGGAAAAATACTAAAATGGTAGCAAGAATATTTTGACAGAGCTATAAAATCTAGTACAGTTAGATTAAAACTAAGAAAACATTTTCCAAAGAATTTTTAAAACCAAGATTGACAGAAATTTTCTTTTGTTCAAGCAACTAAAAGAACTTTTACTGCAATACTATAATATCTTACCAAACACATTTATTGCCAATATTTGATGGAAAATTCTTCGTAGAATGTGTTAACATCGGTTTTCATCTTAGTTCTTTTTGGTGAGAATGAAGGGCTAAATAATTATATAGAAAACCCTATTATATATAAAGTTATGACGTAAAATAGCCATCAAAAGCATAAAAGCTGAAATTAATTTTACGACGATATAAATAGTTTGAAACAAGTTATTAGTTTAATCCACCGTTTTATAAATGCTTTCATTGAATGAACATATTTTCCAACATAATTCATTGAAAACATGAGGAGATTACATTATAGTAGGTATGTAGTACAATAAAGTTGTCAATCATTTACGAATATGAATGGAAACACAGGGCTAATAAATGTAAAATACTAATTTTCTGATTTTTGCAAAATTATTTTGAACGAACGCTTTTTCCTTTTAACAGATCAATTTTTAAACTTTCCATTCTTTGTGATTCCTTTAAATTATAATTACTTTATTTTCTCTATTGATTTTATGTTTTTGTTAGTCTCATTTTCGATTTATGAAATTTTGGTTAGATGCAATAGCGTACCTAACAAAATCGGTAGAGGTACTCGGTCTGAAGACTTTCTCTTCCAAGGCATCATGAGACAAAGTAAGATGGTTACACGCAAGGCTTCGTTTCAACGTACATTCATCTCAATAATAATGATCGAATATGGTAGATTTTTTTACTTTTTCTCTCACCTTTTAATGGTTCGGTATATAGGGTGTTCCTCTTCAATGAAACACTCTATATAGTTTGGTATTCATTACTTTAGATTCACTTTTATCTTGGTTCTTTACCAAGATAACCAATACTTTAGATGTCAACTAGATTGTTTTGCTATACAGAGTGATCGACAAAGGTAAATCATAACGTTTTTTCGATTTCTTTAGATGGGACAACTTCCTTCATGATTTTAAATCAGAAGTGTTTTTCTTATATGCAATTCATAATTTTTTTTCTGATGCAAAATGAATTATCATCTTTTCTGCAGATTTTACACTTTTACACTGTCCATCTCTTTTGTGTTCATAAGCATCTGATTTTCTTTTCAAATCTTTCAATTGTAACTCTAAGCAAAAGTTGAAATTTATCAACGCAGAAACTTTTTACTAAGTAAAGATTAGAACCAGTGTCTATAAGAGCAATCAATAGCTATCCGCACACTTGGATTTGTTTGTGATACCGAATTAGTTTGGTTATGCTATTGGTGACATTTGTTGAATCCTTCACGTTGTCTCTCAAATGTAATTTTTTTAGACAAATTGCGATTAGTACATTGATGAGAAACATTCATTCTACATTTTCAGTAAGTATGTGTTGATCGATTTTGTAAGTATTATTATCACTTAGATACCTCAGGCTGAAGTAACTTCATTGTTAATAATAAATCTTTCAGGGTTTTGTGTCGAGCTAATAGTAGTTCCATTCTCAAAGTAAAGTTTTCTACTTGATTCGATAACGGATTTGCATCAATGCCAAAATTGGATTTTTCTGTTACATCATCTCGAAATTGAAAGTTTGTGTTGCCCAAGTTGTTTTCAACCATATCGAATTTCTTATTGTAATATTCGTCCAAATAAACACTAAGTTGTTATTTGGGTCCAGCAAACACAAAATTTCAAAAAGTTACTAACGCTAATAGTACCTTTTCCACTGCTCAATCTGTACTATCTCACTTTTAAACTGTCAGGGAAGGTCTCTTATTGGATATTGAATCAATATTTATTTACAAAATATGTAAAACAACTTCTATAAAAATTAATATTCAATATGTCAGAATACTAACTCCAACCTTAGTAACATCTTGCGATATTTTATATAATAACCACGCTATCTTTTATCGTCCTGCATATCTGGAAAATCAATCGTTGTCAAATAAATTATCTCTGTACACCTGTGAAGTTTGGTATCCTTTGGGGACACCCTCTATAATCATGTTAATTATGATTTTACAAAATAAAATTCTGAGATAAATTGGAACAAATTTAAAAACAGTTTTATTTATTAATTCAAAGAAATTTGTATTTAACATTACGTTCACATTGCATTTTATTGTATAAATTGACCTTTTCAGTAAATACAAAATGCGGTTCACCATCCAAATGCCAATATTTACATTTAAACATTCAGCAATGTAAACTTAAATAAAACGAAGCTGCCGCACATAACAATGCAAAATTGATTTAGACAGGCCTAATATATAATTCAACGCTGTCCTTCAGAAGAAACTTCAGCGACCACGTCAATATTATATTAAGCATCCTTCACAAGAAAATTTGCAGTAAATAAGGTTTTTCTTGCGTTTTAATTATAAAAAACTTAACCTCATTTGACTTTTAAAAGTTCCAGCTAATAAAAGAACAACAACTCGCTTTATTGATTTTATTTAAATTTTGGTGGAATAATATAGAAGGTTGCCGAGAAATTATTATCAGGGTTGGACTGGGCCAACAGGGAAATAAAGAAAATCCGTTGAGACCCTTCTAACGCATAAGCAATCAAATTGTTCTGCTGTTTACATTTAACTCTTAAACTTAATCAAAATACCATTGTGAATACATAAAATAATGAATTTTCAAATCATTTGCTTTTGAGACAATGGAACATGAATTTATAAGTAAGGAGCGACAATATTCCATTATGATTTCGCAGTTCTTTGGAAGATTAAGAAAAAATCATTCGTCTATTAAAATGTAAATTAAATGTCTTAATTATACATAAAGCTGAACGTTCTGAAGCGTTGCTAAAAACCCTCAAAATAATATCAAGTTTTCTACGGTTGGTACTTCAAACTTACTTTTTCAGTTATATCGAACAACCAAATTCTGTTCCTTCTAGAAGAGCAAACTTTATTACTTCTAGTATGCACTTAAGACTTCTGCTATTCCGTTTCTACTAGAAGCATGAAGTTTCAAGCTCGGAGAGTTAAAGTTTTTTTGAGAAAAAGTATAAATAAATTCCACCGAGATCTAAAGGAAAGGCTTTTTAGAACTCAAAGCTTGGAAATATATTTAAGTCATCAATATAAAAATATATCTCTAAAATTAAATCTCCTTTCGGTTTTTTTTATATTTTTTGCCCAACAAATAAAATTTATTACTTAAAGTATTAAAAACACTATTTGTTCTTATTTATATATTGCACAATTTTATATTAAAGTAGCCAAGTACCGGTCACAGCTGGTACGACTTTATAGTAGCAAGGTAACAAAACATTTAATGACATATAAACGACAATTTTATTTTTATTTTATTTGATTTGTAATTCTATTTATTAATACTGCTGTTGAGTATATGTATTTATGCAATGCCAATAATAATGTGTATCTGTATCTGTGTATCGTCCAGACGTCAAGGATACCAAAAGGTATTTCCTTTAAGCACTTTGCACTTCGTAAGAGATGAAAAAAGAAAATCGACTTTTACATTTTGTCCAACAACAGTAAATTGGCAGACGTCAAGGTTTCTAATAGAAATCAGATATTACACGGGTTGGTTGTTACAAAGTCTATATATTTGCTAAAAGATACAAAGGCAGTCAAATTACTATTCGTAATCTGGATAGCATCACTCTTTTTAGTTCAGGCTGACTTGACAAGAAATTGGGTCATTTTTCCGAGTTATTTTCTGTTTGCCTTGTCTATTGTTTAACTTATCGATAATGCAATGCCCCTATATGTTGTTTATTGTTTCGATAGCTTGACTCCCTAATCTATAATTTCTTTATGGAGTAGGTAGTCATACATATCTCCAATCATATTTTTTGCGCTCCAAATTATTGGATTTATTGGATATAATACAGACGACCATAGCGAACTAATTCTTATTTTGTATTTAATCAGCCCCAAAAGCTGTGACAACCAACCCTGATATGCGAATAATTAACACACTTTTTCAAAAGATTTATAGTAACAATACATTCAACCAAATAGAAACTTAACTGCATGCCTAGTGGTAAAAAGAAATAAAGTTTGGAAGTTTTTATAAATTCTTAATCGAGCAGCAAGGCTTTTCGGATACCATCTGAAATGTTACTTCTGTCATCAAATCTTTAGTAAGATCGTCGTCAACACAAAATAGTTGGGCGTACACCTACACATTTAAGTTTAGCTGCAACTGCTGATAAGAGACTTTAAGAATCCGTCGCTAAAAACTTCCACGGCAGTATTCATCAAGCGAGAACACGTTACACCTCTGACATAAGTAACTTCGGCTTCAGGTAAACAACGATGTAAGAGTCAGTTTAGATAATACTGAAAACTTTAAGATGTCAAACCGAGTAGCTTAAGGGTCCTATTTGTTAAGGGGCGCAAAGTAAGGTATTTCACAAGGACTTTCCAATATCTATTTTGGAATTCGTCTGGCTGTTTTGTTTTGGAATATCTTGAGTTTCTTAAACCTGTATTAGTCTTTCCGGATCATTCAAGCCGGTTAAAATTGTCGAGTCTGAGGAACATTTTGTGTCGGCTGGACCTTTTAAGTTGTTTGGTTTTCTTCAATCTAGTTGGATTTTGCGGACAGATCGTTCCTTTCAGACCAGTTGCTTTCTTCTGAACAGTTGAACTTTTTGGGCAAAATTTCTAACATGTATCATTTGTATCCTGCGGTTATCATGTATCATGATATGAGTTTGTACATTTTTTGCAAGCCGATTTGGGACTTGTGTACTCCTAATTAGGGCTGTAGACAACTTAAGACAAATTGGTTGAATTTGTGTCTAACAAAATAAAATATATAACGTTGGTGTATTGGTACTGAAAAGGAAAAATCTGTAAAAAACATTGAAAAATTGAGTTAGGTGACTCGAGTTCAAAAGTTATTTAGATGCAAGCCAGTTTGAATTATTTACATCATTTTGAATTCAAGTATCATTACCATAATAAAATTTTGCGAATTAAAGAACCAAGATCAAAAGGCAAAAAGTAGGCCCAAACTATTTGTCATTGGTTGTAAATGACATTTATGGATTTCTAAAGAGCACGAACTTGCTGTCTGTTACACCAAACCTTATTGACACATTAATACCCTCCACCTGTGTCCTTCCATTTTAGTCCAAAGAGGCTTTCAGAAAAGATCTTGATTTGCGAGAACAAATGGATTTAGTCAGATAGCAGGAGTATACTTACTATTGTGCTGATTAGAGAAATGAAGCATCTTTTGAGTTTATAAAAACAGAATTATTATTTTATGACATTTTGTATCAGTTGGCGAAAAAAAAATATCTTGTTGAGTTTTACTAAATTTAGAACAGTATTTAAGTTTGTTTTGTTAGAAAAAAGATTGAAAGAGTACATTACTTATTTTTGATTTGTGTAGACAAAGGAAGGAAGACATCCTATAGTCTACACAGATGTGTTTTTAATTTATATTGGTTAGAATAATGTAAACGATAACAGCAGTGAGGTTATAGTATTCATATGCAATTAGAAAATTATTATTGGGACATAACTTTATTTAACTATATGACCAAACTCAAATTTTTACGTTAAACCTTTATCGGAACTTCAATTTGCAAAGCAGTTTTCAAACAGAAAAATGACAAAGTTGTTGTTATGAACTTGGCATACTACATATTTAGATTTTAGTCTTCAGATTCTGTGCATTAAGAGGGTGGTTGTACATGCTAAATTTATAATGAGAAGTCTACAGCTAACTAAGCATTTTACAGAAGTCAATAGGACAAAGCCAAGCAGAAAGTACGACAACTAATGATAAAGTGGTAGACCAGTAAGCAAAAGAACGCTAATATCATGGAAAAGGTCAATTACAACATTTTGGCATAGCCCTTGAGAAAACTCATATATTCTTGAGTTTAGGTAAATCTAAATTAAAGAATACCGTCAAAACAGAATTAAGCTAATAATGTGGCGAATAAGGTTTAGGTTTTACCTTGCTCAGTTCTGGTTTTGATTTGTCAGAGGTTCGGTAGATTTTGACCAACTCAATTATGTTTTGACCTATATGTAGATCTGTATTGAGCTTACTGAGACCTTTGATTATACTGTTTTGGAATGACCAAAATCGATGAAATTTTGTCTCATTGTTTCTTATCAAGAAATGACTCACTTAGAAGCAAAGATATGTTGTACTGCAAAAAATGGGTTTACTAGGATTTTGATCAGAATATTACAGAATTATGGCATAAAATTAGTTCTTCTTTACAGGGATGATTGTTTTGTACAAATTTGATTTTTAGATAACCCAATTGTATTCAAATCTAATCTAAACGGTTCTCCATTTCATGTTTACTACATGGAATATTAAGCTTGATTCTTTACAAAGTGGTGTCAGTGTTATATCAAAACCATTCATTGTTAAAAAATCTCTTCATTTAGTGGACCAGTTTTAATATTCAAAATCTCAAATCGGCCAAATGTTTTTGTGGTCAAAAGTACGTTGTGACCTTCTAAAGCAGTTGTTTGTCAATGACAAACATGATAATTCTGATTATTTTCCATTGATTGTTAAAAGGAAATTTTGACTTTCCATCGAAAAGAAGTACCGATTGAATTGCGCATTTTGTATTCATTTTGCTGTAAGGCCAAAAGAAGCATTTCATTTGAACTTCATAACACTTCGATCTTCAGAAACGAAGCTTTATAAAACTCTAATTACATTTCAGAAAATATAATTTTACACATTTCGCATTCATCAATGAAAAAAACTGTAATTCGAAAACTAATTTTAAATCTAAAAGCATTTCTAGGGATACTAATAGTAATAATACCGAGAAATTTAAAGGTCTTGGTATTTATTTGAATTTCCCAAAGGTAACCTTTAATATAAGAAAAACCATTTTATCGGGGAGAATATAAATAGACGGACAATACCCTGTTGTTCCTCAGCATTAGCCGACACTGAAAAAAGACTGAAATTGAGATAAAATAAAAAAGAGAAAAATCAATATCAATTCATCTTCGTGTGCAGGCGGAGGTGGAGCTTTATAGGTTTTTCGTAAATCCTTCAACTATAAACGAAGAATTTTGGCGATAGATAAAAAATAATATTTTATTTTATTTTAGGACGTGATCCAAAAACTAATTTAAAAAAATCAATCCTCTTACTATACAAAGCTTACTGATTATCTCATCATAAAAACCTTAAATAATCTCACAAATCCGTTTTGCAAGTTTGTATAGTAAAGCAAGTTGAGTTCGAAATATTAACGTACCACATACGCTTCGTTATAATCAATATCTGTCTCTAAAATGTTTAATATATCATCCTCTCCATCAGCTGAAAATTCGATGCGATATTACAAGCAGTTTGATATCTGCTAAATTGATTTCACGCCAAATGACAAAACTAAAAAAATATTCAAAAAATTTGTTCTGATCTATGTTCTAAAAACTTGTAATTAATCTCGAAAATTAGAAAACTCAACTAGTTTCACAAGCTTGTATTAAATCTGACGGCGGCATGTTAATGTCAAAAAGATAATTGGTTTGTTTTAAATTAAAGTGAAATACGGTGTCGAAAAAATAAAATAGGATCTGAATAGCCTCATTAATCATTTGTAATTTAGCATAAAGTAAAATTTAACTTTTTAATTTAAATTAAACCTTCTGTACCCAATTTCGTATTTAAACCATTGTTTTTTTGAATTGTTTCATATTAAAAAAGTTGTTTTGTATGAGACTAAAGCCGAGCCTGCACTAGAGTAAGTAGTAGGTAGTAAAAATGACATAGAGTATGTCATGAAACTAATTAAAAGACAGAAATAAAAGTGACATTTGACAAATGCGAAAATTGTTGGTCAAGTAATTCTCATTTCTACTGTAATTGATAAATAAAGCGCAACCAAAAACTGGACACATCTGGATAATTTGTGACAATTTAATTTGAGCAATGGGCGGAGTAAGAAGTCTGATAAAAATTCAGAACAGAACGATCCGGAATGTCAAAAGACTCAAATATTAATTGATTTCTTGAGTATCATCAACCACACTGACTGCTGTAAAGAAGTTTGTAAAGATATTAGTGGTATAGTTGAAGTAGGTCAGATTAAAAGTATGAGAGGAGACGTTAGGCATTCCAAACTAATGCAAAACTAAGCAACGTGCAAAGTTGGACAAAGTTTGGGAGAAATTTGATCAACCGATCTTGCGATTTCTTGATATAGACAAAACCTAAATAACTGATCGACTTACAAACAACAGACATCTTATGCAACACAACTGAAATAACTTGTACACACAAGTCTTATACTATTCAGTTCAAGTAATGTGGTACTCTCTAAACGTTCAACGCTATGCAAATCTGCAAACCATAGTATTGACCCTTTGTTTATCCAGTATATCTTATCAACACTTCTTGGTACTATCGAGATTATTATCAATTTTACTGATTTCGGACATTGTGGTAAGAGCATCACAAAAACCACAGACGGTCTTCAACTAGGAACATGTAGATCAGTTTTACATATCTGTCAAAATAACAGTTGACTTTTACCAATGATAATTGCAACTGATCTAACGTCTAAGTATTATCCTAAGTAAGGTCACCAAATAACAGAGCAACAATCAGCTTTCATGGATAATGACTAACTTAGCTAATACTAAAAGCAACAGTTAATTTAAAGGTTGCTCACATTTTAGTTACCTTGACCAAGGGCGTTCGATCGACATTCTAGAACATAGCATTAGGCCAAAAGATAATTAAACAGCATGTTGACCATCATTCCAAAAAATCACAAGTGCTGAATTCATCATCTTGCTCAAAATCGCTAGTTTTGTCGAAAAGAGCAAATGGTGTGCCTTCCTAAAAACAGATTCTCAAAAAGCAGGAATCAGCAAATTTTAAATAATTCTTTTTCCTGAATTGCTAAAAGATGCAGATATCTATACTTTATTCCTAACAGGCAAAAATTAATATATGAAATCATTAGTTCAATTTCAGGACTCTGCTTTGTTTCTGCTTTCTATAGAAGAATTGAAAGTCGTGAATCTTTTTAATCAGTAATTTAGTTGAAAAAGACTCAACAAGGGGAGATCAGCAAAAATCCAAAATTGTTCCTACTAGTACTATTTGGAGAAGTCAGAAAGTGTTACCATTTCAGTATTTAAATGATGTGAATATTAAGCAAATAGATAGGTCAGCGCACAGCCTTGAATTCTATTGCATATCTATTTTGTCTTTCAGTTTTCTTGTCGGAAATTGTATTTTCTAATTTGTAAACCAATAATTTAGTAGATCGATAATATGAATTGCTGAACAAGTAAGTTTTGTCAGCCGTTTATAGTGAAGGTCGTACCAATAGTATGTTACCATCAAGACCATTCAAGTTTCATTTCTTCCAATCTCAATCTCAATCTCAATCCACCAGATCAAGTAGATCCCAAGAAGAAAAATAACTTAATTTTTGATAAGTTTTGATTCTTACTATAATATGCTAAACATTACCTACATTTACATTTTTTGAATCGAGGAAGGGTTATCAACCAATGTCTATTTTAAAACGACAAAGCATCAATCTTATTTTTCAATCTATACAGAGAAAAAATTAGATATAACCTTAAATTGCAGCAACAGTATCTGATTATTTCATAATTTCAGGCTCAATATGTAATTTAATATAGAAAGTTAGTCATTATTTTGTGTAAACCTTTTAGTTTTCTCTCTAATGGATTTCTGAGTATAACACCAAAACGTAGTTTAGTTCCAATCACATTAACACCATTTGTTTTAGTGTGCGTGCAACCAAATTATTAAAGCTGATTCTACCTATTTTCATACACCCATAAGAATAAACTAGTCAAAGGGGGGATGGTTACTAAATTATGTTATGGAAAAATAATAATCTTCATGACCTCTCCTTGATTTATAAATCCATTAGGAAATCATTTTCATTTTCGCTTTGAAAAGCTTCACTATCAAAAACAAACTGAAAAGAAGTTAATTGATGTTTTTGTTTCTGCTCGTTATTACAACTTTATCAATGAAAAGAATGAATGAAAAAACACTCTAGGTAAGGAGAATGAGATCGTATTTATGTTAACTCAAGCTGAATGATGAGTAAAGTTTAATGTAGGCCAAAAATTATTTTTGGATCAAAGAAAAAATAAAGTAAAAATATTGAGAAACAGAAATAACTTTTATTTTAACTTTTTTTTATTATTTTTCCCCATTTTAAAACAAAAGTGATCGTCATGTGTAAATGCAAGTCTTTTAACATATCACGTACTCTTCGTATATTTTTACGCTGAAATTTCTGACATAATACAAAAATTAATGAAAAAATTCTCTTTCAAAGAAAAAAATGCTGGAAAAATCCTACGTTAAGTCCGTATTTTCACTATAAGAATTTTGTTTCAAGAAAATTGGTAATCCCCTGGTAAGTAATCTTTATAGGATTACTTACGCTTTTACGCTGCCATTTTGGTAATTCTTGTTGGCACGTCTTTTATTGGATTTCTTTGAAATCTGGAAATTCTGCCTGTTGGATTTAAATTTCTTTTACTTCGCTTTTTACTCTACTGAGTCTTTGATTTTCTTTTACAAAATTTGCATTTGATGAGATACTTGCTTGTTTTCCTCACAGAAATTAACGGATCGAATTCCTTAGAACAACCCTGAAAGACATGCAAATTTTGATATCGTGATACAAAGATATTCAGAATATTATTTGCTTGTCTGTATGGATATTAAGTATGTTTTTATTTCAAACGCAACCGATCGATTTACATTATCATCACAATCATTCCTTATTAGAAACAACTGATGAACTCACCTCGAACTATTTTCTACCATGGCGCACTTCAATTATCAAATAATTGCAAACTGTATTATCATTCATAACCCGAAATCCTTTCGACAAAAGAGCCAAAGTAAAGGAATTACATTAAAAACTACCAATTTCGAAGATTATTCTATCCTATGGACTTACTAGGCGTCTGCTACCGTCACTTTCCTTTACGGTTGAGAGGAGGATAAAGCTTGTAAATGAATTTCTTTGTCTTACATCAAAGTTAGAATTAGCAGATAAGAGGAGTTCTGGTCATTTGAGGAATTGGACTAAAAAAAGTCTGTTTCAAATTAGAGAATTTAAAAAAGTAGATGATGAAATTCCAACGGTTCACGTTTGTTTCCTTTCCCCTATTCGGATAAGACCACTAATAGTGCGTTTTTCCCTGTATCTTCAGAACGAAGTGAAATATCAAAATTAAACTTTTTTCATAATAGAATCTAAAGTAGTATTGACTACATGAAAACGGTTAAGGTACATGTTACTATAAGCAAGAACTCGAAACAATCTGCTTCTGACCCTATATCAAACTGTGATTTACAACATCTACAGAGTGACTTTGTTAGTTTAGGGCAAAATAACTAAACAGGTTTTTTATGTTTCCATATTTCGCCAAAGGAAAAATTACTTTTTCAGGATCTAATAAGACTGATTTGAAGCATGTGAACTCTAAGGGCTTTCTCCTTTATACTCAAATCTCCTGTGAGTACAATTGGACACCAGACTCATTATTTCCGAAAATCTAGTTGATTGCCTCATTCAAAACATCGACGTCAAATGTCTAAACGTCAACCAATCATTGTTCAAGTAGTCTCTCTTCTTACTCCAAAATTTAGATTCAAAATCCAAAATTGATATGAAAAGGTCAAATTCAAGCCAAGTGTCCTTTTTGGCCTGCTGTCCTTTGTTCAAAATAAAACCGCAAAATAATATCTCTAGCCCAATATGTAGAGAAATTTAAACAATACTCATTTTAATTTAAGTGAAAAGTAAAAATTGAAATTTGACAATTTATTGCGTTAAAATACAGGCGGGAAACAATAACTGAAGCAAGGATTTATAGTTGTAGCAAAAACGCTATATCCAAAGGCGATTCAAAATTATTCGATATATTTGATGGCATTTAACCAATGCCCAAGGTAGGTCTTAAAGGACAAATGCAATAAATCCGTAGTTTCCGAGAACCTTGACATATTCTAGTGGCATTTTTCTTTCTTATTATGGTTTATTTTATAGTATGTTTATGGTCTGCGTATCTATTGCCACTTCATTGTGCTGCCTCAGTGGATCGGGTGGTTAATCGCGAGCCAACACTCTCGTGTTTGAGTTTTCAGAAAACCATCTAAATTAAGAAAAAACAAATACTGACGACATTGCAAGTATATGGTTGTACAGCCTGGAAAATAAAAATTTTTTCTTTAACTTCACTTCTAAAAGACGAAATTGTGTAAAACTGTGAATATGTAAGCACAGTGATGTCAAATTCATTTGATTAATTGGATACGCTTAGTCGCCAGTGACAAATTCGAATAATTGACGTCATTAAAACGTCATCTTTGTTGTGTATTGGTTATCAAAATTTCTATTTTCCAGTATGACGTTAAAAAGACGTCTACTTTGCCATTAAATAACGTCTCTTTTACATTCTCCTATGACGTTTCTGAGCTGTGACTTTTCGACGTAACTGATGAATGATGACCATTAAGGAGTCATTCTGCTTGCTAAATATTCTTCAATATTTTGCTAGTTTCAAAGCAGTAACCAAGACGGTTTGTTGCACAAATGGAATTCACATGAAATCTGCTTAAAATATTTCCAGAAGAGATCACTGTATTTGTTTTCAATACAATATGGAATTATGAAGTAATTAAATGTAAAAATAAAGATTAGGTGCTTGTAAAATCTACATTAAGATCACAACATGAAATCTGTTTTATTGCTCTTGAACCAATTTTCTACTGACTGCTGAAAATAATTTTTTTCTCTATTTATTATTCAACCCTTAAAACGAAGACGGAAGGGGGAATCGGTAACAAACTAACTTGGAATTGGACATGCATTTCGGTCTTCTCAATTATCACCATCTTTTTATAAACCGGTTGGGCTTGATGAATAATTTAAGTTATTGAACCGAAGAAGTTCGTTTTGCTAACGATTTATTTTTACTGTAACTCTCTAGGTCGAAAGGTTTTTAATACAAATCTGAGCTGAACCATGACAAGGGACCAAAGGGACTTGGGACTAACAGTTCCAATTCCACTTCTGTATATTTACTCAGAATTCTTAGTAAAGACACAATTGATTTCGAGCCTCACATTCATTATTGAATAGCGATGTCTCTTTATTAACTAACTCGATATTCTCATATGTCATATAATTACTGATTCTATATACCATACATTCTACTTGATAGTAATTGAGAGGGTAGTAAATAAGAACAAAATTTGTCTGTTTGGCCCAAATTTGCAATCTGCCGACTGCGCGCTTCATGTCTGCGTTCTAATCTAATTTAGTGAAATTCAATGACGTGTATCTCAAAAATTACATTGATTTTTCTCCAGAGTTGTAAAACATACTGTATAGGTTAATAATTTTTACTTTGGTTAAAAAATTGTAATGATTTGTTTTAGGTTAGTTTTTTAAATTTAAAATCTTAACTTTGGTTACTTCTGATTTACATTAATTCATCGGTTGTTTTTTGTTTTAGTTACGAATTGTGCACAATTATAAAATTAGGTTAGAATCAAAATAATATAAAAAAGTAGTACCTTGTCTTGTTGTAGATGCGTAGGATTAAGAAAAACTGTCATTATATAGTACCTACATGTCCATATTCATTATTAATCAATTAATCACAACCACAAAACTGTTATATGTGCATAAATACCGCTGGAAAAGTTAATTAAAACACGAGATACAACCCGTCGCACTTCTAAACGTTTTTCGCTTTCACGAAGTAACACCTGCGGTGTTATCGACACTCAAAACTTCAATTGTTATCGGTTGCCATTGTGAACGACACTACGTTAAATTTTCAAATATCTACGGCACGGAACGATATTATTATTAGCAATATATAAATAAAATTGCACAACGATGCAGTTTTCACATAAACAGCATCATTAATCATTTTCAGCGTTTTACACGATCTCCATTCATTATTTGTTCTCTTTAAATAATCTTCAATAAGACTTTCATATCTATGTGTGCTATTTCAGTTGCTGAAACAATTTTGCTGACAGCGCTTTAAACGTGAAACTCTTCAAAGTTTGCCGCTGATTCCATATTACATTATTTGCCATTTAATTTGAAATCAAATGCAAACTGAACAATCTTTAACTGAGTTAAACCCGTTTGAAATTGGTTTATTTAAGGAATTCTAGAAATTTAGGGCGAAGTTGATCAGCATGGAGATCGTGGCGGGCGATAAAATATTGGGGTGTTAAATTAGTCAGGAAGACGGGCTAAATTCTAAAGCTTTAAACATTAAGTGCGAAGTCTACAAATAGCCCTCTATTTTTTTTATTAGTCACTTTGGCCTTTTTTAAAGTAATACAATCAAGCAAACCAACTATTTTACATCAAATCTTTAAATTAATAATATTATTAGCGTATTTGTGACCTCAAAAATTGGGTTAATATAATTTATTGTTGTTTTGACTTTTATGTATATTTAAAGATCAAATTTAAACCATAACTAGTTTAAATGTAGTAAAAACGGCTGGTGGCTTTTTATTATAGGAGGGCAACATTAGATTACAAAGTCTTTGGTAATTTATAAGTATTGTTTACTGGGGATTGCGCCTGCAAACAGAATCGTACTTTTTGGATTGGTCGGACTATTCAAACAAAATTGATTAGAATTCTCCGTTTCTATTTTTGATTTGAGAATCTTTAAAATAATTCCAGTCTTGAAATGGGCTTTACATTTAAACGTTTTACAATTTTTGAGTTTATGGTGGCTAGATTTTTCCGGATTTTTTTTGAACCGATTAGATTTTGAGTCCAGATTGGCAAAAAAATACTAACGGCCTTTTCCGGGCCTTGATATGTTACATTAGCTTGATGAATTTGCACAGTATAAAGCAAGAAGGTTAACAAATACTGTGGGTTTTAATAAAAGTTGAAAGAAAATCCAATTATTATCAAATCCAGTTAAATGTCTTCTTTCTACTTTAATTATTGCCCATGTATGGTACTTTCAATAAAAATAATGAAGTATAGCCGCTATTAAGCTTGTAAATGTTAGTAATCGGTTGGTATAGTTAAATATGCAGTGTGCGTCTGAAATATAATGAGGTTATGAACAATGTAAGCACGAAGTGGGCGCAGCACTATTCAGCTGTTTTTAATTTAATTGTAGATTACGCCCTATTGTACGGCAGGTATACAGTTATGCTTAAGGGTATTATCACACAGAGCAAGTAGTGAATATCAAGTTAAACTCGGAAAGAAACCTTACAAGACCCTTATCGTGCTAAGGAGATGAATATTGATCAAGTTATTCAGGTTGCTGACAGACTTCCCTCATCTAAGATTGGACGTGAAAACGGTGGTAATAACTAGAAAGGCAAGAACTTACTTGTTAAGAAGGTTGTTTGATTTTGAGCAGATTAGATGATGAAAACAGATTTTGGTTTGAATTGTTGAAAGACAGTTAGGGACAGTTTCAAATAATCTTTTTTTTACTGAAAGGAGGATGGATTCTAATATGTTTTGAAAAACTGGATGCTTACTATAGCATAAAAATCGAAGAAGCAATAGAAGAATTTCGTCAAAACAACTCTATCAAATTGCTAGTTACCTACTAGATATGTCATACTTTATTTTGGTATTCATGTTTTAGAACAACTTTTGCTTAGCTAAAGCCATAGAAATCTAAATAAAAATTCTTATTTTTGCTTTTGACCAACTTAGTCTGCCAATTGCTAAATTTTTCTAGTCTAAGTTGGTTTCTACAATGAAACTGAGTATAAGAAGATTTAAATGTGTTTTTTCGGTTTGTAAATTGAATTCTTAAAGGTGTATAAAATCAAATTACTTACAATCTCTTCGAGACGACTACTACAGGAAGTGGTAATAACAAGGAAGTACATACCTGAAACAACACAAATACAATTAAAATATTGCAGTAGATTAAAATTTAAAAAAAAAGCTTGAGATGAGCAGTTTTGTATTCTCTATTTGATTTTGTGCCAAGGGGGCTAACTTTGAATTGTTCAAATCTTTCGTTTTTCTTTTGAAATTTGCAGCAATCATTTCTGCTATGGAACATTTTGATTGACTTGTATGTGGTACAAAACGATGCAAATTAACAATGAAGTTTTTTGAGGTTGTTGTGCAACCTAATAGTTCTCTATGATTATTTATGTATATCTTTGCTTTTCAATGGACTGAAATTGTTTTATTAATGCAATGATTTCTTAAAAATAAAAATATTGAAAGAGTAACGTTAGTAGAAAATGAAAGTATTAATTTACCTGATATCTGTTGGGTAGAAATTGTGGTGAAACAAGGTAATGAAATTTTGAATAATTTGCGATGTCATTCTATTAAACGCTTTAACGGTAATTTCAGTTACGTTGTCATTCTCTCTTGTGCTCACTGTGTGTATTAAACTATTAAGCGCGTGTAAGGTTATAAAATCAAATAGGAATTTCCGAAATTACATCATTGTCAATGAAAAGTTTAAAATAAAAACAAAAATCATTGGCTTTCAACCCGAAGAACAATAAAGAGTTGATTCAAGGAATCTCTCAACTCCCTTAAATGCTTCTAATATAAAAGGCAAATAAATGGAAAGACATTAAATGAAAACTCCAACCAGTAACTGAACTTACTTATCTAAGAAGAAGTTAAATATTTGTCTTTAGAAACTTGCGATATTCGACAAAACCAGTTGGCATTAAGCGTGTTGCGGTTATTAATTATTTTGAATCTGTATTATTTGCTAATTATACAATTTCGCACTCGTAGAGAAAAAAAATTAAATTAGCGCATTTCAGGTTTTTATTACAAATCTTAAGTAGATTAACTTAGTATTATAATTAATTAATCAGATGATTGTCTCAGTTACTAATAGTAATAGTTTAATTAATGATATAAGATTTCAAAATTTTGTTATTTGATTATGAGCTTGTATACAGCAAATGATTACAACCGTTTAGGTATTTAACCTAATAAAGTAGAAACATCTTGAACACTATATGAAAACAGTATGCTAATTTCATAAGCCAATATTGTAGTCTAATATATTTTATACCTACTTCAATATTGTTTTATGGTAAAATTATGTAAATCACAAATTTTAACAATATGCTACTCCTTATCTTATTCTGAATATTTATATGCTAAACATTAAAGAATAATTACAACGAAATTGGGATACTACTTGAACACAACCGCGCTATTTGATCAAGTAGGAAATAGACAAGGCACGTTAAGAAAGCCGTAGGCATGTTCATTATTGATCATATGCTTTAGAGTTAGACAATTTCAGAGGCGGAAAATTACATTTACAACTCTAGAGGTTTGATAGGTCAATGTGGATGGATAATAATAAAGCAGTAACGACTTGCGCTTTTTTATCCTAGGAGGGCAATACAAAAATGTAAAATTACAAAATTTTATGTTATATCTGAAATTACAATCTCGTGTTTATATTAATACGTTGATGTTTTTTATTTTTTTCTGTAATTTTTAAAAGCTGCCAGTAAAAAAAATTTCCAAAGAATTAACTGATAATGAGAACAAAACGCTGAGTGCGAAAGGGATTATTTCTTATGATTGTCTTCTAGCTAAAGACGAGAATGGTTGACGAAAGAAGAAAAAAGAAAGTTAATATGTCACTATAATGTTGTGCAAGCTGCAGATCTTCATTTGCCGTGTTAAGTTTTAGGGTAACACTTGTAAATCTTTGTATAAGTATCGGGAATCCTGGTTTTGTATTAATTCTAGTTAAAAATGCATAAATTCAAAGCTTCCCTCTTTTCGTAATGGTTGATTCAGAAGGACAACACAACATGTAAACCAGTCCGAACGAGATTATTCCACTGGAAGAAAGGAAGCAACAAGTTTGCTGTAATTGTTCATGTTTTGCTTTTGCATATAAGTAAATTGTGTATAAATGTAAATGTGTAGCGGTTTTTTGACCATTCCAAGGACGTAAACTTAATTGTATCTCAAATTTTGTCAAGACGTTAAAGTTAAGCTAGAAATTCTTTTGTCTAATCAGAAGATGTCCCTTTGAAGGTTTTCTTTTACATGTTCTAAGCCTGACGATTATAATTTAACATTATTTATTTATTATAGCATTACTAACATCATCTTTTCTTTGGCGCCACCTGGTATATTTATTTTAAAGCCTGTTAAGTCTGAAAATGTCTATTTTTTTAGAAATGCCATTCTTGTTTGAAATTTTTATTTATCTTATGGCGTAAATATATTTTTCCTTGTTCCTTTTCTCGCTTTGAATTTTTTATCAGTTATCACTTCTAGTCGAGCGCTGCATAGACTTGATAAGATTTTTCTATTGTTCATATTTTCACTTCACGTAAAAATCGAACGAATCTGGATTATTTTTTGAGGCGGACTGATCCCATTTTGCCTTGCAGCTTGTGGATATTTTGGCAAGGCTTCCAGGCAATCACTTTCTTCACTTCAATTCACTCCAGGAAGAACAATTATTTCAATTGACTTTTGTTAAAATCAATTCATTAATTCACCATTTTTGTAATTTAGGACTTAACTCTAGTTTTTCCACACATTTCTAACTAATTATTGTTTAAATTAAATTTTATAAATCGTGCTTCTTCGTTGGTTGGACTTCAGAAGTCGAGCGCCAAGCTAGGAAATAGCCAGGAATATAATTATGTAAAACAAGTTGCATTTTTCCATGTCAAACAAATATATCATAGACTTGGTTTGTTCTGAAAGTGCTTCGTCACATTGCATCGTGTGCAAATCTTTTTGCTTCAGGAGTTTTGTACATCACTCACCTTCTAATTAATTGCGAAAGGTGAGTGATTAAGTAGGAAAGATGCAACAGACCATCAGATTTCAGAACAGTGCACGCAAAAAGGGGTTGACATTGTATTTTGTCATTTGTGTCATGCATCAATTTTAAATCGACATTGGCACACAATGCCCGATATTAGTTTATAGATTTACATCCAGGAGATGTACGGCATACAACCCCATTAGAATATAGTATATAGCAGCCCGGATTTAGTACACAGGTGGACGTGGATATACAACCCCCCCAAAATTAGTTCATAAATTGAACCTTCATTAGACAACCCTTTCTAAAATTAATCCACAGATAGATAGCCTAAAATTAGTCCAAAGGTGGACGTCCAGTGAACAACAGATAATGGCTAAGAACGTTATGGACCCAATATGGGTCTAAAATGAACGTATGCTGTCTGGGTATTCACGGAAACCTTAGGACCTTACTTCAGAAATATACTTCTTAAAGATTAAGAAGATAAACAATGCTGGTTCAGTATAGAAAAATTAATATCGTACTAATACAGTTCTACTAGAAGAGCAATATTGCTTATGCCATGTCTCAAATATATAAAGACAACATTTTCTTCTACAAAAATATCAAAAATTATGTCACTTATATACAATTACTAATATAACACTAAACGCATGAAAAAAATTGAGGTGTCATCACAAGATATTGGAAGCGTAAAGTGGATCAATATAAGACTACATGTAATATTCTAAAAATAGTATAGATTTAACTATGGACCAATGTAGAATCGATATACAGCCAATATCTTGTGCTGCTGGAGGCGTGGTGTTGGCATGTGTAGCCAACACACTAGATAACGGAGACTGCCACTAGGCTAACAAATACATTAAAAAAAGAAACGGAATCACTATCTGCTTGCTTAATTTGAGAAATTTTGAAAAAAAGATTTGAACTCAAAAAAGTCTCAGTTTGTCAACCATTTGACGTTAATGAACTTGATACACTTATATGTTTCGTTTCTTAAACAATACAATAAGATTGTCTATAAATCATGCTTATTAATTTTTAAAATAAACATTACCACTATAATTGTTTCTTCAACTTCTTCTTCTTCTTCTCTTCTCCTGGTGCTTTTCCAGGCATCGGATTGTTAATCCGGTCCAATTATTCATCTTTTCTTCTCTTTTACTAATGATTTTATTTTTTTCTATAGTTTTTTTCCTTCTCTTTACCCATGTGTTCTGTTTGGTCTAACCATTTTCTTCCTCTTTGTTTCTTCATAGGAGTGCCTAATTCTAAGATTTGTTTTATAATTCAATCTGATTTCATTTTAATGATATGTCCGTACCAGTCTAGTATTTTCCATTATTAGTGCTTGTTCTGTCATTTGTCTGATGTCTTCGTTTCTTATGCTATCCCATTTCGTTTTTCCTGTTGTTTTTCTTAGATGTTTCATTTCGATTGCATTTATTTTGGATTCATGTTTGTTTTCTGAATTACCCAGTTTTCGCTTGAATAGGTTACTATTGGTTGTGAAATTCTGTATTATTGTGAATTTTCTTTTTATTGTAACTTCCATTTCTATTTCTTTGTGTCCCAGTATATTGTCTTTTTCGGGTATAATATAGTCTAGTTGATTAGTTTCTCCTGTTCGTTATCTCTATATCTATTTTGCCAGCTTTCGTTATTATACTACCTAGATATTCATATGTTGTTACTCTTTCTAGCATCTTCCCATTACACTCTATTTCCTTATTTTTCTGGTCTTCGTTGATTACCACCATTTTAACTTTTTCGGTTTTCATTTTTTCTATTTTTTTTGGTCTCTAAATTTATTAACGTCTGCATTTTGTTTTTAGTGTTCGCTACTAGTACTGTCATCTACATATAGTAAACTATTTATTTTTACTGGATTCATGTTTCTGTGTCCAATTACTGTGTTGAGTAATTCTCCATTTCTCTTGATGTTTTTTGTAATTTTGTCCATTACGATTATAAATAATATGAGTAGGCTTAAACTATCTCCCAGTTTTATTCCTTTATCTATTTTAAATTGCTTCAATCTTTTTCCTCCTATTTGTACGTTTTCTTTAACTGTTGTGCATGTACTTCTAGTAATTTTAATAAGTGTTGTGCATATCTTTAGTTCTGCTAGGTATCTCCATATTTCCATCTATCTATTGAGTCAAACATTGCTTTTGTATCATTGAATGTCAAAAATAGTTCATTTCCTTCTTCTATTCTTCTTTCTATTATTTTTCTTAGTATAAATATATTATCGTTTTTTGTCTTTTTGGTCTACATGCAGCTTGTTCTTCCTGTAATTTCGGCTCTACGTATTCTCTCAATCTTTTCTCTAATCTTGATGTGTAAAGTTTGTAGCTTGTTTGGGCTAGGCATATTGTTCTGTAGTTCTTACATTGTGTCTCTTCTTCTTTCTTATATATAGGTATCATTAAGTTATTTTCCAGTTCCTCTGGAATCTGTTTTTCTGCCCATGCTTTTTTACATATTTTGCATATCCGTATCAATTCTGGAGGTATTTCGTCCCTTCGCATGCTTTTCTTTTTTTTTCATCTTTTGTATGGTTTCGTGTATTTCTTCTCTTGTTATTTCATGTAACTGTTCTTCTATTTCTTCTTCATCTACATTTTCATTTGGTGTTCTTCCCCTAAATTTTTCGCTGTAATGCTCTTTCCATGCTTCTAGTATTTCCGTTTTTTCTGTTCTCAGTTGGTTATTTTTATTTCTTATCAATCTGATTTCCTTTCTTTTACTTTCTCTTAGTCTTTCATTTATATTAGTTCCAAGTTTTTTCAAAGTTTCTCTTTTCGCTCTTTTAAGTACTTCCCTTGCCATATTTTTTCGTGTAGTATTCCTCTCTCTGTCGCTTATTGTTTTGGTTTGGTTGTATTCTTTACAAGCGATCTTCTTTTCTTTTATTAATGTTTTAACCTCGCTGTTCCATCACTTTGTTATCTTTATTTGTTTACTAATAACGTACTTCCTCTGCTTTCTTTATTACTACTTGTTTAAATCTCTTCCATCTTCTTCTGTTTTTTCGTTTTTCAATCTTTGAAATTCTTCATTTTTGATATTTTTCTTGGTTTTCTTTAGTCTTCAATTTATGTAATGTTATTCTGTTGTATTTAATCTATTCTTCTGGTTTTTTCTGTGATTACGCATTCTGCTACTACTAGCCTGTGGTTAGATCCTATTTCAGTGTCTTTTCTTGTTTCAGTTTTTTGAATTATTTTTATCGACTCTTGCGTAGGTACTATGTAATCGATCAGGCTTTTAGCATTTCGTTCTTCTGCTACAAATGTGTATCTGTCTTCTATTCGTTATCCCCGATTATTAGATCATTCATTTGGCAGAATTCAATCATCTTAATTCCATTTCTATTTATTGAATCTATCTATTATCCTAACTACTTCCTTTGCTCTGGTTTTTCTTGGTTTACTGAGTAATGAAACGTATGTCTTCCTGTAAGTTGCCGATTTCCTTTTCCTTTTTTCGTTGTTCCATTTAACCTTAATATCATTATCTTATTTTCTTCTCTCTTTACCTTTCAGTGACGTAATATTCCAGGTACGTATGCCTATCTCTTCTTTATACTTTGGTGTGGTTGGGATTATAATATTATTCGGTTTAATTTTTTTTTGTGGTATTATTTTCTTATTGCTTTCATTGCTATTACCTCTATCTCTGCATTTACTATTATTATAACTATTACTTTTGCTATTTTTATTATTATCCTTATCATTAATTTTAACTGTTTAACAGATTTGTTTATCTGAGTTTATTAGTTTTTTTGATTTTTGTAAGTATCTTGTCAATTTTTTTCTTTGTTCTTGGATCTTCTTAGGAAAGTCTTCATGTGTGTATATGTTCGTACCTTCCAATCTTTATGCGACTTAAAAGACATTTATTTTATCACATAATGTAAAAACACTGAAAGAAAGTTAGTTGTTCAAGATGACAGGGGCTTTGCCTACAGAAATAATAATAAATGATTGTATTATAGATTTGGAATAGCGTAGTAGGTATAGTCCGATTTTTCATGAATATGTGATAAGCAATCATCAAAGTAACTCTCTATGTTTAGTTAAAACAATAAAAAGTAATAAGATTCCACGCGTATAACGCCAACAAATAGAAATAATTAAAAATTACTCCTTCATTTTAGAGAATTAATTTCTTCGAAGGAACTGTAATATAAGTACAATCAAATTCCTTCCAAGTGGTACAATTTCAAAAGAAATTTATATTAAAATGAAAATTAAGCACAGACCTTTATAGTTCTGTAAAAATGAAACATTTATTACAATTGTGATTTAATTTCGAAGGCGAGGAAAGGAAATATTAAAAGGCATTTATAAATTATAATGCCTTGAATAAGAAAAGTTATTTGTATGGTATATTTATTCTCGTTCTTCACGAAACGCTTAAAAAGACGTAATTTCGATTTCAGTGGCAAAAATAAATTAAACAAAAGTAAAACTTTACAATACTGTTTTCTTTTGTTCATCAAGGACGTCGTTCCAGAATTAATGCAAATTATTTTGTCTCGTGATTCCATTTCACCTTAATATTTGAGAACAAAACTTCTTCACAAATAAAAATAAAATTTAAAAAAATCGAATTAAACCTACCACTAAACTGTTTCAACTGTGATTCGAATTTAAACCATCAATGTGTAAAAAAGACCCGATGAAACAAAAACGAATCAAATCTTAGAGTTCAGAATTGAAAAAATGAAATTTTTTGCTGTGGAGATGAAAAGCATTGGCCTTCTCAGGGTCTTCAAATAAACCAATGAATTTGATAAACTCATACATCCAACACTAAAAGTGAGTTCAAGAAGCGTATCTGAATGTATCTTAAAAAATTCGACTGTGCTTGATCCTTTTGACGTCGCGGCGCTTTTTAGTTAGTAGTAGCGGAAGTGTTCCGCAACACGGAAAACAAACGTTGGTTTTTCGTACACTAAAAACTGAAAACTTGAAAGTTAGAAAGTTCTAAGACTTTCTAAAATTCTCGAGAGACCAACATAAGATAAGATAAGCAACGAGTCTATAAACCTGCATAGCTTATCTACCAGAATAATTTATGTCTGGGTGTATTTCTAAATTTATGATTGAAATTTTTAAATTACTTTAGCCATTTATTGCAATTATATTAACATCAACAATATTTAATTCTGACCTTAGATCAAGGTATCTTCTACAACATTGTTTCTTTAGCTTTTAAATTAAATTTAAAATTAAATTTATTTTGTTTACTTTTATTGTACTAATCGTATTGATTGATATGGTGTATCTTAAAATTGAAGCAGATATGTTACAACAAAACTGTTTTTGGCCTACAAGACACCCAATGTTATTAACATTACGTAAATATGTCTACAGCAGCGCTTGCAAGGCAACCAAAACGACACCGGTTCTTTCCAAAAGTAGCCGCCTAGTAATCGTGTAGGTATAATTCTATTTAATAGTTTCCGTAATGTAACAGTTTTCCAGTAGGTGACATGGTGCATGGTATAGACTGCAAAGAGCTCACTTTGTACGGCACGGCGAGGCCTCTCTGGCTCGGAGGGCCCTTCGTCAACTACCATCCGAAACCCTAGAGCTCGCCGCCATCTTTGACAGTTTGACTGCCCGCGTGGTTATGACTCCCAAGCGCAAAAAAACCACAACGATCCCGCTTCTTATCGTCCCATTGCACTGCTTAGGCAAGGTGTTCGAGAGAATCCTCGCCGACAGGTTGCGAGACCAGCGCGGCTCTAAACACCAGAAGCTATATGATCGCGACCTTTCTATACATAAAGTGCGCATTCAACAAGGTTTGGCAGTAGGGGCTCCCTCAAAAGCTCCTCACGGCCTGAATTCACAGTTCTTGCGCATCATCCGCAGTTTCCTAATCTACTGCCGCCACCGGTACAAGTTGGTCGACAACTCTTATCTTATCTCCGTTTCTGTTTATCTTCTATTGCCACGACATCCCATGACCTCAAAACAGATTCGTCACGTTTGCTCAATTCGCCGACGACACCGCGCTTTGGGCAACACACCTACAAAACATTCGTTTTGGATTATCGCTTCATCTGCTGATCGCTACAGAGGAAGGCGAGGGCCATGTATCAGAGGTTACTTCGACTGGATCGCTTTCATCCCTTCGGAGAAATTTGCGAGCTAGTCGGAATACTTCCGACTCGACTTACTGGGTGGCGGCTTCGTGGAAAGGGCCATCGAGTAGAACCAAACCGCCGCTCTTGACATCTTGAGAAAACCCAAGAAAAGATCTAGACACCCTCTAATCATCTTGCTCACCCAAGACTCGGAGCTCCCCGACGACCTCTTAGAAAACACATTTTCGGCCACCAGATAACCCAACACGACACCCCATGCTCGGGACACCCATTCACAAACCCTCCCTAAATCTTTAACCCTCCACACCTCCCCTTCCCCGCTCCAACTCTGTATTCTGGTTCAGGTTTCATCAAGCCTGCGGAAGCCAACGACATACCAGCGATCGAGTACACAGAAGTGTAGGACTGCGTGGTTGCCCTTGTAGCAGCGGCGACACTTCTCTCCAAACCGATCAGGCCAGATATGGCGCGGAAAGTTAAGTCGAAATGTTGCTATCAAACCTATCCCATCCTATCATTGACCGAGTGTAGCAGTATTCGCCTTCCAAATTACCAAATTCCATTCGAGCTGAAAAGGCCTCTGCAGCAGGAACAATTATGATTAGTACAGCATGCATGATATTTCACCGACAGACTCGGCAAAGAAAACTAATTGTCTTGTCTAGCCCTAGCGATGGTTTGAACTTGCTTTCGGACAAGAAAACCACAACTTTTGATGACATAAAGATCTGCTAACAACAGAGACCATAGAAGTAGTAGGATTGAGTCAATAACGTAAGTTGGCGAGAATAGATTGAGTAACAGCTATAAATGTTGCCACTGAGCAGCAATCAAATCTTTCAGGCAAAAGGAGTAATTTAGTTTAACTTGCGGTACGGTAAAGGTAATAATAATCTCCAATAACTGCGATAATTAGTACATAGAATATTTGAAATGGGAATTATTATCCACATTTAGTTTTTTTAAAAAGTTTTCTAATCAAGTGACCTAGAAGAACAAAATGATGCGTTTGCAATTTATTTATTTGTCAATTATGTCTTTCGTCATAATACAATAAATTGCTTTTGACAATGTTTTACACTGCAATTTATTCGTTGATAAATTGGAATAAAGGTTTATTCAAACGCAGAAATATGAAGATATCAAAAATAATAAATCTAAATGAAACTATGACACCCTGTATATCGGTGACAATCCACTTTATCAATCAGATTTAATATTTAACTTTTCGCTAAGTACAAAGTAATGAAATTCGTGTGAAGCATTTTAGAGTTCATGTCCATTTTGGACAAGGAGACTATTGTTACACCGCTGTAATTACTAATTAAATATAAATTGGTTTAGCTTTGATAATGTAAATTTAATAAAAGTGAATTTCAAAAAAATGCCCGTGCCCGCATATTTATTCATTTTGCTTTTGAAAGGAAGAAAGGAAAATTCTTTTTACCGTTCAGGAAAATGACATTTTGTAAAAAATTGAATTATAAATCACGCCAATTCTAAATATGTCAATTGCGATTTTAGAATCATTTACGTAAACAAAAGCAATGTTTTATTTGTTTTTATTTTGCATTCCTCCAATGCCCGTACATTCAAGCGATCTAAATAAAGCCTATAATATTATGACTGTCAAAAAGAATAAGCTTCGCGAATTAATCTCGCAAACAAACATGTTCCTGGCAGTTTTTAATTTCCGCAGGATATGAAGGACAAACACTTCAGGGCATCAAATCTACATCAGATCAGAGCATGAATGGATCTGACGTTTCGATATGATAAGAAGATCAACATTTCTTTTATAGCGTTACTCTTTAGTTTTGAGGTTCGTCTGTCAAAAGAAAATGGTATTAAGAACCTCTCAATTTTGTAAATTCCTTTTTCCCCTTTTATAACCAAGTATCTCATTCAGATTTGATGTCGTAAAAATATTATGTAAAGTTGATTTCGTTTTTAAAAGAAATCTTTTGATCGCATTAATAAGAACGATAAAATCAAGTGGATGTACTTTATTAAAACGTTTCTACCTACGTCTTTCTAACGAGACTTTCCTTGACTTTCGGAAAGGATCAAGGATGCTTTGAAAATGTAACACGAAAAGCGCGCACGCCCCATAACTTTTCGAACTACCTACCAACTTTGTTATGCTTTGGGGAAACATCGGTAACACTGATATAGTTAACCTATTTTATACCTAACTTCATTTCTGTGCCGTTCTAAACTACAACTTCTAATTTCGTGCATGTAAGACATACATTTAAATGTAAATTTCCCTTGTTAAAACTGATATATGACTGATTAAAGTTTCATAGAGAAAACTTTGTTTTTAGTTACAAAGATATAAACATAAATGTTGGGAAAGAAGATTCTAAATTGATCCTATCAACTAACCTAAAGTTAGTATAAAACCCTATCGAGGAAATGTTCACTTGAGCTTTATTGGTAGATAGGTAAAGGAAAATGAACAGTTACCCTGACCTTAGATAGTTCTGTCAAGTCAAAAATACCAACTTAGATTCCCGGAATTCCGTAAAACGATTTTCAAAGGACGGTGTCTCCTTCCATTATAGCAGCAACTCTTTTGAGATTCGCTTTTCACTACGCTGGAAAATATGAGTTCAAAATAAAACGTTAAACGTGCGTATAAAATTACAATTTTGCAATTTTATATGTTTTCAAACACGAAAACTAATTTTAATTTGTTTAACGAAGTAATTCTTTTTACGTGAATTTTATAGAAATTATTATTTCTAGGGTGGTGTAAAAAATGCTTGCCTAAAATCAAATTTTTGCAAATTATTCGTTTTTATCAAAACGTTTATACAGTGTGTCCATTAATTCACCGCACGATAGATGTAAATGACAAAAAGTCTTGAATATCAAAACCAAACTTGGTAATCAATCCCTGCTTGGTCTAAAACAAATTTTGTGGGTATTTTGTTTTTCTCTAACCTAGGAGACGACGCTAATAGAACAGAAATTTAACATTGCTGGCAGGTAAACTATGTATACTTGCCTAATAAACTGACAATTTCGCGGTTCAAGAATAATACATCAAGCAAGTCGAGAAGTTTACATAATTTCTACAAGAAATACTTGAATTACACTTGTAATTAACAATAAGGATAACAATAATAACAATAACAATAAATAGCAATTTAAAGGAAATCTTTTCAGAAGTAAATATTCTACAGAAATTTTCTTAGGAATCTTGATATTTCTACAAATAAAATGTCATACTTGCCCAAAGATCATTAGAATGTTTTGAATAATTTGCTCATTTCTAGTTTCGACATTTATCACTTCACTTGTACACTCTTCCAACTTGTTTATCAAGTTTCATTCAAATCGACGGACATAAAATTTTGAATACTATGAATGCTAAAATATAATTAGAAAAAAAAGAGCTTGATGGACCATCACTCATTTTTGAGATTTTTCAAGAAACTTAAATGGGCCTTACAGAATTAACAGTAGACTTACGCAAAAAAATGTTTTAAAAGATAAATAAATAAATTTTTTTAACCATGGCATTTATTATTCCTCTAACCGAGACAATAAACAAAATATGGAATACTTGTTCAACTCGAATCCTTGAAAACTGTTCCAGCATTTATCTACACCACTTAGAAAAATCACGAAACCCTTCACAACAAAATACACAAACAAAACTTCTAGATCTTTCTGTCAATAAATATAAGTCCAGCAATAAATTTGTTGCCTATTCACAGGACCGGCCTCAGGATTCAGTGCGTCGTGAGGCAACTTCAGATTTTTGCATCCTTCTAGCCTTCACCACGTACAGTAGACGACTTAAACTAAAAAATTAACTGCTAGTAAGAAAAACTTTATTGATTAAAATCACTTCATTTACCCAACAAATTCAGTTGGTTCATAAAAGGCAAACCGAACAGGATAGCTGGGGCGTTTTAAAAAGTCCGCACCACTGATTCAAAAACATAGGCATTTGAAGATTTAATCCTGTGTATGTCTAAATCTAGAAATCATATTTGGGTAGAGAATATCTTCTAGAGAGTGTATACCAATATAAAAAGCCTATTCAATCAACAAAAAGAAGAAATACCTTAAATAAAAAACATTTCTGTCGATAACGAAGGTTTTGTAAGTCCCATCGTTGGTACAAGGAGGACTTTATATTTGTTCCATGCGATTTAGAAAAACTCCGTAGATAAAATATGACTTCCTTAGCGCGTCGGAAAATATACACAATAATAATAAAATTGAAGATGAGTTATCTTCAACCTTCTGTTAATCGTATCTAATCTGAAGACTTCTTACTGCAGTTTCATTTTGAACCATCTAAAGTAAAACAGAATAATGGATATTGAGAAGATCAAAATGCTGGTTCAATTTTAAGTTAGTGCCTGTACCAGAAATTGGTGGAAACTGTTCATATATTCTTTGGCAGAACATCTACCAAATTAGCAAGACACCTCAAGAAAAAAAAGCAATAAAATGTTTTCATACTTGTCAAATCTAAATGGTTTTGGTGAAGTTCAAACACGAGAGTGTTGACTTGTGATCAACACTTGGTCCACTGAGCCAGTACGATGAATTAACAAAGACGAACGGATTATAACAAGAATACGACAAAATACAACAAGAAAATAAAATGTAATTTATGGCATTTAATGCCATACTTAAGAAAAATAGTGCAGAAAGTTTTGCTTTTGAGCCCATTTCCTTTTGTGGTCAACTTGAACATTAAATTAAAGAATTGTGCTTCTCTTTTAGATACGCTGTTTATCGATCTTTGCACTTTCATATCTGTGTGCTTCACTGGCTTAACGTCTGAAGCCGACCCTGTCTCTTTTGAGATGAAGTAACTGTTAATAATAAGTTTAATACATTTAATAAATTCGTATTTTGCCAATTTTCAAATTTACCATTGATTTGAGTAAAATCATTAAGATTGAACTCAAAATACTTTATATACGAAAATTAAACAAATATTTTATGAAATTACCCCAAATAAAGCTACTTTAATCATTATCGCTGTATTAAAAACAAACTGAATAGTCTTTCAATTAATCTATATTAAAGATGCAGTACCTTAACATACAAATATTAAAGGTGACCTCCCCTAATAAAAAGTTGCCAGTTGTTTTTGATTAATCTTAATGATTGAAATACTTCAAGCGTATATTTTGATATTTGCCCAGGAAATCAATTGTTTTAGTATTAATAAACTGTAAAAGTCTTTTATTCGAGTTCTTTCATTAGTAATTATTTCGTTCGTTTCATTCGGAAGTTTAATTTTTTGTTTTATTATTGTTGGTATTTTCAACGTAATTTACTTTCACTAAATGTAAGTTAATAACTTTTTATTATACGTTCACAGTGGTGAACGTAATATTATTTCATTTAGGAAATTAAATTGAAACATTAAAAACAACAAACTCGGTGCAATGTACTCTTGTTTTTCGCATATGATACTAAAAAAGTTTACCATCCACACCAAACAATAACAAATGCTGCTGCTGCTAGTTGAAATATCTGAATGAAACTGTTTATTGTGTTAAGTCAACCTGAAAATATTTAGATGTAAAGTTTTATTGTGCAACACCTACAGTTTTATGATCAAAGAAAAACTTTGTTGAAAATACTATGTAAAAAGTATAAAAATAATTTAATTTATTCTGTGTTTATTTTTAACTGAAAACAAAAAAACCTTGAAACCCCAATTTTAAATAAACCCATTTTAATTCCGTTCAGATGTTACCAATAAAAAATATTTTTAACTTCTATAAAAACAAATGGGTACAAGATAATTTACGAGTTGAGATGTCATATTTTACTGAACTGTTTATATGTAGTACTCTAGCCATGATTACGCCAATCCACTTTTTATTGAAATTGAAAGCGAAACTGACGGACAACAATTAAAATTTCTAAAAGTCTTTTAGAATTTTATTATGTAGAGTATGGAATAAATTTTGAAAATGACGTAACACTTAGATTGAATCGTCTATATGCTGATAATGTACTTTTTCTTGTAAATATGACGACAGCGCTATTCTTTTGAGAATGACAGTACTAAAACAGCAAGTGCAAAAAATCGAAAAAAATTGCCTTTATCATGGAAAAAGTGAATATAAAACGAGACTAAATATACAGGAATAAGAACGTCACCGTTCGAATCGCCACAAAGGCATGCCGGCATCGTAAGTTCTATATATATAAAATAAGTTTAGGTATGTTAAAAAAGTAGAAAGCCTCACTTCGATCATTAAATCATCTTTAATGTTTATATCAATGACAACACAAATAACAGTAATCTAGTCTGTAAGATATTTTCATCGTTGATTAACTTTAATCATAGGTTTATACCCATAGTAAGGGAGAGTGGGCACAGGGGATTGCTTAAAACAAAAAGTGTCAGCATCTTTTTATGCAGATCGATTACAGACTGCTTTCGTAGTATGAATGAGCTACACCTAGGTAGCATCAATTGATTTTAAAATCAGTTGTTTTTTTATTTTTGACACATGGGGAAGGTACCTCATGCCTGTCATTACTTGTATGAATTCATTCCAAATGAATGAAAAAACGAGTATAAGGCTTAGCCTTTTCGAAATATTTATTTTATTTAAATGCGATTCCAGTATCTGATGCAATTTTACATTGAATAAAAGAAGGTACGTTTGGGGTTTTTTGTTCTTGATAAAATTAGTCAGAGAAAAATTTCCTTTCTTAGGCAGATAAAGGAATACTTCCCTTATGTCTCTGAGTCAGGAAAGTTGTCACTACAGTGACAGTTGCAGGAGAAAATACTGATTTACAAAAAATAACAAAAATCTTTTGAATATGAATTTAAACTTTATTCAATATTTATTTTGGTACATAGATTTCCTGCGCCCAATTGAAATATGATTCATTTGTCTACCCACAAAAGCAGTCATGTGATAGAAGCACTCTGTAAGTGGGCCATATAGACATTCCAGTCCACCCTGCTGCTCCATGTGTACATTTTAGACAAAGAAATGAATTATGGTATTTACATGTTTCACGATAAACAAACTGTTCGGTTGTTTTGAAACCTTACTGATAATATGTTTAAATTCATGCAATCTTACAAGATCTACCTTAGAAATAATCTTTTTTGCCATTACAATAGCACTGTTTCATAGAATGATGAATTCTTACTATAGTCTAAACCCTGTATAGTCTAATATATACGGTAATACCAAACAAATGAGGACAGTTATAACAAGAAAGTCCTTTGGGCCCCATTATTCTCTACAATTATCGTCATAATTATATCTATGACAATCAGTACAGTGATACAAAAATATCATGCCCAGTCTTACTCTGCATCCTACTATATAGAAACAAATTATAACAAAATATGACGATAATTATGTGTTTTATGCAAAATACATTAAACGAAATTAAAAATGAATTCCAAAAATGCACGATGTGATTGAAACGACTAATTCCTACTATATGAGTCCCGAAATTTGCTTCCCCCTGTGCCCAAATTTTCTCTCCACGGCCCTACTTTTGGAGCAATTGTGATATAATTGATTACTGGCTAGAATTAAATTATATTGAGTTAACGACAAATAGTTTTCAATTTTTCTTATGATTTCTGTAACTTCTAAAATTGCAATATTTTTTAAACCTTGAATGGATAGCAAAAAAAGACCAAGCTTGTTTTTCAAAACAATCTGAGCTTGGCTGGTACAACTTCGTGAGCGCCATATATTTGTTGCTCATTCCTTACAGCCAAGTCAGTTATAAATGACAGATCTTCAAAGCCCCTGTATTGCAAAAGAATGGAAAATACCGTTTTTTCAAGAAATTCACCATTGTGCGGATACATAGTGCAAAGTGTATAAATGTTTCTGGGTCTAGTGAAATCATGCTTGCGGTTGCATTTGCCGTCTTTTGAAAAACAGAGTATGTATTAGAATGTTTGTCACGTTACACGCATTGCATCGTTGTTATGATAGTTGCCTAATCTTACGTTTTTTAAGAATTAAGCTAGATTAATTGTTAATAAACATAAATAAATAACAATAAATAAACAAAAAACAAATAATAAATAAAAATCTCTGCTCAAGATTAACTGCATTGCTAAATGCAGGACAATAACATTTGCAATTGACAAATGACAGAAAACAAATACGTATTAGTTGTTGAAATGAATCAACGAGGCGGTACATCAAAATTAGATTCCATAGCCAACTGGACCCAGAAACATTTATGAATACTTTTGTATAACTCCTACCTATAGTGATAGTAGTTGTAACGGTTTTTGTTTGAAATATTGACAAAATAAAAACTTTGCCACGTTATATCTTGAAAACGGTGTACTTTGGAACGTAGTTTTACCAGACTTTCTTGCTTTTTATATCCCTAAATCAGCACCCTAATTTACGGAACGCTGTGCCGGTCACTAATTAAATTATTTCCTAACATTTAAGTGACAATCTAGAAAGTTATATTTCTAATTTCTCTCAAAATGTAATACAAGAAATCCACACGATTTCAAAAGATAAACAAATGCGCATCTCCGAGAAATCTTTTATCTGCCACCGGGGTTTCAATAAGCTCTGCAAATAAAGTTATGAGGGAGGCTCTTGCAAAACCAAGGGATAAACCCTGTACTTCTCTTGAGAAAAAGCGTTTAAGAGAAAGTCCCACTGTTGAAATAAGTGAAATCGATGCGAGTATTCTAGAATAAACCATATATACACAATCTTCACGAAACAAAAAAGTGATAAACAACAAAATTCTCCTTTTTATAGTTAACGTGGATTTAAATCTGCAATACAGCTTAAAGCCTTTCCAGAAAATAATAAAAAAGAATATTTGCTAACAAACCGATAAGAAAATAGCTTTATTGTTCAATAGAGCGAACTCTGTGAATTAATGTTGAATTTGAAAGGTTGGATTTATAAAAAGATCCGCCTTTTAAAAAAGTGCTGTTAAAGAAAAGAAAATTTTGAAAAATGAGCAAATAGCATTTGTCCCAAAACAGTGTTGTCGTGATTAATAATACCCCATATTACAGCAAAGATCAAATTCACAAATGTTACTAATCTTACAAGAGTAATTTAATTTTCAATACTTTGTATAATGATTTATAAGAGTTAAGAAAAGCAACGTTAATTTATTCCACGAAGTACAAGAAATTTAACAGTAAAGATTGTACTGCATAAACAAAAGAAAGTCAAGAAAACGAATTGGTACCTAGTTCGTGGTTGACTATTTGCGAATTAGAATGTTTTAATTATCTGTAAGAACCAAGAATGAGTTAGTAAATTAAAACACTGTTTCTGGAGCAATCCAAGAACCGTCTTCACAAAAACCAAATTTGGTTCAAACTCACAAACTAGAAAATTCCACTGGCCGATACGCGACCTCGCCCACAATGATGAACAATTCTGGATCAGTAAAAGGTCGCATTGGATTAACAAACTTGCCAGTGAGCTCAGCGAGCCCGTTCATTCTAACAGCATCAATAAGAAACAGCAACCTTCAGAAGCAACAGCACCCAGCTAGCTCAGCGGTTCTTTTTGTTTTATTTCAATAAAATAAAAATAAATCCTCCAAATAAAATTAAAGAAATAAGCAAATAGAAAAAGAATAATACTTAATAGAAATAATAATAAAAACAAACAAGAGCCAAACAATATACCAATATAATAATCGATTTTATTTCGATAAAATAAAAATAACAGATCAAAAAAAATAATAAGCAAATAGAAAAAGAATAACAACAGAATAAAATAAAATAAGAATAGAGACAAACAAGAGTCAGGCAAATAAACAAATAAAAAGCAAAAACAAAGAAATCCTGAAATAAAAGAAATCGTTGTAAATTATTTTGTCTATAGACAAATGAATGTGCAGTCAAAAATCTTATTTAAAATGGAGTCTTCCAAAACATTAAAATGAAAGTCTTCTATGTCGAATGGTTCAAGTAAAGTCAATGCCAAGATTATACGAAAGGTTAGGAAATACTCATACTATATTGCTGAATCAATCTTCTTTTTGCATCATATTAATGGTTTTTGCAAAAAGATATCATTTTTTTATTTGAATGCATTGTGTTCGAGTAAATTTTGATTTTCTGAGCTCTTCTACAAAATAAAAGCGAGTAAATTATAATAGTAAACACAAACCAGTTGTAGAAATAAAATGTAAATCAAGAAAATAACTTTTATTACTAGCCTTATTTTTATTATTCATTTTCTAATTACATTTTTTGAACAAATTTGATAATACAATTATAAATTCACGATAGTATAACGATTCTCTTTTATTTTAATCACTGGTTCCCCTAACTCTTCTCCGCTTTAATACCCATCGTTAACTAAATGATTCTTCTGGGTTTCCAACTAAGTTTCTTATTAAAACGGGAATTAAGTTTCTGTTAAATAAATATTCGACGGGAAAAGAGCCGAAATATTTTGGTTCTAATTCAAATTAAATTATTCCGTAACGTTTTCGGTTTATTCTTTTGGAAAAAGTATATAAGCACCATCGAGGGATAACGTAAATTATTCCGAGATCTACATAAGGAATTCAACATTAAAACGGTTTGCATCCTCTCTTTACACCTAGTTACACCGGGGCAGGAAACTTGAACAAAACCAACATCGGCAAACCCTAAGAGACCTGCTCTCTTATTCTAAGCCTCATCTTTTATTCTTGGTTCGTCTGGCATTTGCGTGAACTTAGGGCTAATAATGAATATTTCAACTTCTCAATGTGCGGTTAATGTAAGTTTATTTCAAAGAGCAACTGGAAACCGTAATTCCTACAGTAAAGACCGGTGCGGCTACTTACTACAAGGAAGGAGCCCTAATTTAAATACAAAGAAATATTGTAATACTCGTTTTGTTAAGTAGATAAAACATAGTAATTATTTCCTCCAGGAAGTTTGAACAAAACTTCCAAACTTGCTACAAGAATATTTAAAAACTTTTATAAAAGTACCACAATTTATTATAAAACCAAACTCAATTTAAAACATTATTTAAAAGTTACTTCGAAACCCGTCAACTAGAAACTCTTTTTAGACTTAGAAGCTTTGCTTTTAATTATTATAATCCTCTTACAATGTAAATGACTTGACGAAGGCTTGGAAATTTTATCAAGAACGTTCATAAAAACTAATTTCATAAAATATCTTTCAGTTTTCCATTTTTCATTCTTTCAATCTGACAGGCTCACATATATTAAGGCACCAGTTGTTCAACAGTGAAAACCGATTATACAACACTGCTATAGTTTAACAAAATTATTCTCGGCAGATTCAGTTTTCAACAAGGAAATATTACGGATTCTGACAAAATTTCTTGTATACGAAAATTGATTACAAGATGAACAAGGCCCTATGGATTCACACACGAGTGCACGCAATTCGTTCCTACGAACAGACTTAAATCCCAAAAGAGTAGTAGATATGTTTTATTTGCGCGTGTTAACTAAAAAATGAGATTAATCTCAACGAAAATGACCAATTTAAAATGTCAATTATTTTTTAAATGAAACAAAAACAATGGCGAAAAGACAAGGAAACAATTTAAAAACGCATTCTTGATACTTCTGAAGATGATTTATGAAATACGAGAAGTGTCTAAAGAGAGATTGATTACTGATGGATGCTTTGTCATCTTAAGTTTCATATACTCGATGAGGTGTTGCTACTTTATAATAAAATTAATTTATTTTTATGTTACCAAGCAAAAAAGTTTTTCCGCGTTTTGTAAATAAATTACGCTGTTATAGAAGGTTTTTTTTTATTTTAAGACACGTATTATAACAGCAAGTGATAAATTATCTTTTCGGGTTGGAAGGGAAAATATGAATACAGAACAAAAATGATGAGCCTTAATTTCCTCAACTAACTACAACATTAAAAATCAAAATCAAAAGATCTCTCAATTTATCGTGCTCGAAAATCTCTTATATAGGGTGTTCCAACATTCTATGAACGGAGACAACGTCGCTATTTGTAGAAAAATGTTTTAGTGGAAAACTTTTTTTTACAATAACATAACAAAAGAAAGCTCAAAACTCAATAGTTGCCAAGGTTTTCAAACTTTTCAAAGAAGCTTTTAGCAATTTACTTGTGCAAAAAGCTGGATAATGGGATATATCTCACGATAAAAATGAGCCAAAATTCATTCCATGCGTATAAATGCACGCAAGAAAAAAATTATAAACGATTCTTGCATACTTTGAGCAAGAAATAAAAAAAAAGCAAGAATGCATAACTAGAGCAGAATTCTGGTAGAAGAAAGAAAGACACATCGGAACGAGATTTGCACAATCAAAATAGAAAACTGAAAGGGAATCTCAATTTGGTCAAGGTGAGGAAAAGCTAGCCAGATGATAAGACATGATTACGTTTTCTTCTCTAGCACGCCACCTTCTGTTGCTCTTTATCGCACTACCTTTCCATCAAGCTACCTTAGGTAAAGCGCAATCAGGCTTTGTCTTCCACCATTATTATCTTCAGTAAGTAGCGATTGTGCTTCACTTTTAATCAGTTCAGTTTTGACCTACGTCTTATGGCAGATAAAACTATCTAAATTCAAAATTTATAAAAGAATTGTGATACACATCCTTAGATCCTTCTCTTGCTTGTTCATTTGGAGTCAGTCAATAGAATAATGTAAATGGAAATAATCGTAATAATGTTCGTTATCCTATGTTATACGTTATGTTTAGAAAGATTCAAATGAATCTTTTTACTTTTAAATCTGTCTAAATCTCTTCTTGAGAAAAACCTTAGTTTCTCTACCAAAAACTCATTTTAACAAAAATCAAAAACAGTGGATGTCAAGCATGTTATGGATCAGCCGCGCGTCTGCTGTGTCCTGCACTCTCTCACTACTATTTGGTTCCTTACCTTTCCTGTATTACCTAACGAGCTTAAAAGTGACAAAAACGATTCCATGCAAAAGGTATAGTCAAATGTTAATCAAATTTAAATGATGAAACAACTACTTGTAAAAGCACAAAATCAGCAACCTCTTAAGAAACTACTTACCTATTTATTCTTGATTTAATCTACAGAACATCAAGGAAACCAAATTAAATTAATAAAAGAATAATCTTTAAGACATTTGACTACTACAAGAAAATCCTTAATTTTCTTGATTTTTCTCTTTGCAACTTGATACATCCTTTATATAACTACTCTTCCTCAGATTTCGCAGGGGTTTATTTAATAGAAATATTTTTCTGTAAAAACATCATCTAAGGGTTTCTCTAACGAGCTTGTAGGAAAATTCTTATAAAAGCAAGATATACATTGCAATTATTAAATTTTAGGCAGCAAAAATGTTTACTTAGCTTAATTTTCTCAGTTAAAAGTAACATTTAGCAATATAAAATCTTGTTGACTTCTCGTTTAATACAAAATTATAATAGCCCTTAACATCTCCGGGGTATAGAATTACTGAAATTGAGTTGAACTTCTGAGAAACAATACTAAAACGATCTACAACTGAAAATGTTTGCTTTAGATACATTACGTAACGATATTTCAGCTTTAAAAAAATATATTACTAGCTCGAACGCGAACCTTTTAACGTGCTATTATTATTAATGGTATCGCTCAAAAATATTGACATGGGGAACATAAAAGGTGAACTTACTTGACGGATTTTAAGTGTTAACATGGAGTAATAACAAACAATGAGGAATAAAATAATAAATCAAATAACGATAAAGCCTTTGTCCATTTGTACTGTACAACATGAGAAATTTAGGTGGTAAGTCACTGTTTTTATTTTATGATTAGAACTTATAAGGGCAAACTAAAACTAGATATTGAAGTCTTGACTTAAAGCTTTTTCAAGACTTTTTAAAAATAAAATATCCCATAAAAAATAATTTTGATTAATTTTGTATTCTAATTGTGGTGAACTAACTTTGATTTATATCAACAGATTTATTTGATTGATTTAGTTTAGGATAAGCTAATTTTCTGAATAACAGCTGTAGCTGTAGCTGGCAAAATGCAACCCTTGCAGAATTTGGAATGTACGATTTAAATAAAATATACAGTCTGTCCCACAACAGTGTGGACATCGATAGCTTTGCCAAAGAAATATCAGTACCTTGTATCTAAAAAATAAACTTTTTGAGCTTTTTTGGAGTTTCTCGGGCAGTTAAACTTTTACAGATTAACTAGGTGTTTTTGATCGATTGAGTTTTCTGTGCTTTTCAACTTCTGGCTCATTCTCTCCAAAGATAAAGTTACAGAAATCTCCCAAGAAAATCGTATCTAGTAATCATTCGTTACTTTGGTACATTAAGCAATTACTGGAATCTGCTTTTGGGCTTTGTAATGAAACAAGAAGTCGCTATTAAGGGTAGTCTGATTTGAATTTAAACCAAAACAAAGACGAAGAACAAAATTTATTATTACTTATTTGAGGTGTTACTATCTGGACAAACTTCATATTTTTACGTGCTTGCATCTTACACCAAGAAATATTTAAAACCTTCCGACCTAGAAAGCTTAAAGAAATAAGAATAATTGTTGATACAGAAAAACTTCATCGGTTTGAAATCTTAACTTATTTAAAAGTCAGAGTGAACGGAAAAGCCCTAGTTCAAAAAGTCTACGCCTAAGTAGTTTAAACTGCCCGAGAGGTACATAGAAGCTTACACAGATTCAGAAATCTAGATATTTGAAAACATGCCCAAACCCTGACCATAGCTAGGAAACATTGTTTTATAGGTAAGTAATAAGATGACTTCTTTGGGGGTGGAAAATATACATACGAATTTTTTGTCTGTCAAAATTACTGAATCGAAATATAGTAATTAATAAATAATAAAATTAGAGATAAGTGTTCTTCAAGTGTCTGTTGTGATATTATCTGAGCTAAAGAGTTTTCACTGCAGATTTATTTCAACTATCAAAAGGAAAAAGAGGTGATGAATATTGAAAAGATCAGAATGCATGCCCAATTCACAGCAAGAATCATTGAAACTGTATTGATGATTTCAATTCCCTTCCAAATGGTTAAATAGAGAGAAAAACATCATCGGACAAAATTGATCATACGTTCTTTGGCAAAAGAAATCGCCCCAAAAGCAAAAAACAGTAATTACGTTTTGCCTTATCTAATTTCTATATGTCTACAGATTTTTCATTTGTATATGATTACGCATTGAAAGCGAACACAGAGATCCCATTTGAATGCAGTTCAGGCAGATAGAATTTCATTTGTGCGTGCACATTTAGGTCAATATGTGCTTGGGATTCAGACAATGTTCTTTATAAAATGGAAAAAAGATTCTTTGAAACATACAAATTAATTAGAAATATTATTTTTTAGAGGATAGCCAGTGTTTTCCAAAATGAGTGACACGATCCAGCCTAATAAAGTGACGGTAGAAGCATAAGAAGAAAGAAAGAAAAACAGTTCGTACATGTTTCATCTATCGCGTAACACAGAATTAAAGTCAGGTTTACTATCGATTTTTCGAAGGTAGCAGTGGCTTTAGAACCTATTTGGAGTTCCTCTTCAGCTCGGTGATTTGATTGGTGATTGGTGATTGGAACTGAACGCTATTGTCGGAAGAGACAAATATGTTAGCAGTTAACAAAAGGTGTAATGATTGTGGAAAAAGAGACGTGGTGACGGAAACTAATGAATCTTCTGGAGACGATAAGGCTTGGTGGGTGCAAGTTGAGTTGGTGACAATGATTTGCGTGGAAGTGATGACTGATGAGAACGATGTTATAGATGAAGATAATTGTAGTCCTGAAAGCGGAACGACCATTAAAGAAGATTGGGTAGAATAAAGATGGAACAATCTGTACTGAGTTACAAGTTGATGATGAACAGTTTACAATCATGCTAGATGGATTTTGGTTGCTGACAGTGTTAATGCGGTATAAGTGTTGTTTGTTGAATAAATTTTATTAGATGTAGATGATGACTATTGATAGTAAAAATTAGTTCCTTCCGAGTTTAATAACAACACATGCCAAATGTTGGGAAGTGCCCTTTACCATTTAGACATGCAGTTTATATTTCTCTTTAATGCTCTTTGCGCCTCCCATATCTGTGCACCCTTACCTTACTAGCTTAATGTATGAGACCGGGCCTGCAGATCATTTTGATTCAAAAAGGTAACAAACTTGAATTATCAGTAAACAGTCATTCTGAAACTTTGGGTTCTTGCATGTATTCTTGGGTTGACTGTTTTGGAAAAGAATTTAGCTGCAAAACCCCTACGTGTCACAAGGACGTAATTTCGACTAGGGACAATAGCAGTGTTTGGTGTTCGTGAGATTTATTATTTACTCTGTACATTGATGATGAATTACTGAAATCAAGACATTTCTTTAACTAAAACCTAAAGTTTGACATCCGAAAACATATTCAGAAATAAATAATGAATAATGTTTGCATCCCATGGATCAAAACTAAAATTTCTTAATAACCTCATTCCTTGTAATTTCAAGTACTCAATATGTTGTTTCTTAATTCTTTTCAGGTTCTTGTTTTTAATTTTTAGTTTTTCCAAATACAGTAAAACCTCTCTAAGTAGAACTTAATTAATTTACAGTGAAATTTTTATTAAATTTAAGTTATTTTTTGGACTTGTAAGCAATAAAATCTGTTCTTCTTTTTAAATTTTAGATGTAGTTCTGTTTGTTGGTATTGTTATTATGTTGTATTTGAATTGATAAGAAAACTACTATAAACGTTGTATAATACGTTTTATACAAACAGACAAGGTGGAAAAAAATCCATAGAAAAACAAAGACATTCGAAGGAGAGACAGAAAACAGAAGAACATTAATATCTTATCTTATGTAAACGTTTACATATGTTTTAAAGCTGTAGACTAGCAACACGGAAAGAAGCATATATGTGGTATATTTCATGTTTTCCAGGTGATTTCAATATAGCAACTTTAAATTCATAACCTGCTCTAACAAGTTCCTACACGCGTAAGGTTGGGTACTTCTGAAAAAGTAAAAAAAAAAAAACTGAACAAAGTTGAACAATATAGTACAACTGAAATCAAGTAACCTTAGGGGTATTTACCGTGAAGATTTGCAAGTTTGATGCTCTTTAAGGATGCTAAAAATAAAGCAAAATTTTCCGGTACGTTTAACATAAAGTTTCTGCTTCCGCTTAGCTTTCAGTAGCTAATGTTACTAACGTGTAATTCTTGTATGAACTTTACGCAAGTTTGTTTAGAATAAACATTTGAAATATTAGTTTAACATTGTGTCACGCTACACATAAATATCGCGGAGATCTACGGATATAACTTTCAAGTGTTACTAATGTGCTGTCATAACAGTTATCACTTTACAAATTTAACTGACAGTATAACAACGAAACTCAATATTTTCAGTAGATAATATCGAATACTTCAAACTGAAGAATAACTAAATGTCTGCCAATAATAAATAGAAGCAATTTTAGATGTTTCCCAGTAAACTGACTACTATTTTTCAATCCAAAATATTTTTTTTATTTTTATTTTATTTCTAAACAATACATACATATAAAAATTGCTTTAAACAATCAAAGAACATTCCTATATGTCAGAAGCAGAGCTACCGAGAGAGTCCTTGCAATTCCACAACTAAATGCCTCGTCAGGTTTGAAGTGATGCCTCGGGGATTCAATTTACGTTGTTGTACATAGATCTACCTTCCTGTTATTCACGAATGAGTGACAGTGTGTCTGCGCCATTCCAAATATATGTTAGCTGCTAAAGGTTAGTTGCTCTTTATTGAAACAATAACGGCAAGAAAAAGCAGACATTTTTTGTTTTTTTCTAGCTGTCACTTGTTTGTTAAGAAAACATCCGATGTGTTGGAAACAAACACAGAAAAAAATTATAAAAAAAACGAAATGTTTACGTTGTACAAATAAAAGTTCATTTGTTCGACACAAACTTCTTGTTTGACCATAGAAACAATATCATGTCTACTTTCGCTTAAACCAACTCTTATTTGAAGGTTGAAGCAAGATCGTAAAATATTTTTGGTATTTTAGTATTAATTTATAAAAATCTGATACTTTCTCTATTTATAAATAATAAAATAAAGATTAAAGATTGACTGTTTTGTTTCTATTCCTCAATTACGAATTTCTTCTTTTGTTTTGTTTTAAAGCCATGGCACACTAAGTGGGAAATGCTTTTTATTTATAAAAAATAAGATAATTTTACTTTTAGCAAATATCTAGTAAGCCGTGAACTTTTTTGAAAAAACAAAAGCATAAGTAAACTGATCTCCAAAATAGCCAAATCTTTTCTAATTTAACCGACTTCGTATCTCTTACAATTTCCGAGATTCCAATAGTGAGCATCGAAATGTGGACATACTGTATACAGATTCTGATATCTTTTCGCTAATTACAACAAATTGCTAAAATCCACAGCAATATGTATATATAATCCAAGTAAATCAAATGGAATTAAAAACTTCTGATTATTTTCGTTTAAGTAACTTATTAGAATTATTGTTAGAAGTGATTTGATTTATCAATCTTTTTAACAATCTAGATAACAAGATTACTACAAGATAATTTTTATTTTTCTACTTGTTTCAAAACATTTATGTAAGTAATTATACAACAGACTTCCGCTTATGATTCACGTTGGGTAAGCAAAGTAAATAAAACTGAGCAAAAATTAAATGAAAGAAAAATACCTCTCTGTTTATTTTATTAATGTTCAAACTTTTATTTGATAAAGATATATTTGATGATGCTAAAGTTTGCCAAACCAAAACTTTTTGAAACTACACCAATTTATATTTTATAAGTAATTTGGTATTAACTTTTGCCGAGGAAAGAATCTGTTCATAATTTATAAACTTTGTTTTCAACTTTCTAGTTCTGCACGATTTTAAATAAATATGAGAAAATATCGCCCGCATTTAAAAATCAAAATTTCCGTCAACCAATATTTGTTTCAACTTTAAAAAGTGTGGGGTATAACAAAAATGAATAGTAGTTGCGTGTTTGAAAATCCCAACTCATCAGTTTTAGTTATTGCTGTGGAATATTCGCGTAATTTACAAACACTCAACATCTACTAAGAAAAGAATAGAAATAATTGGTTGGTCTTTGTTTTGAGGCAAGTGCTTGTTGGTGCTGAATGACGATCTTTATATTCAGGCTATATATTTTGTTTCAAATTTAGATTACCCGAAGAAAGATTGATCGGTGATAGTGTTATTTGTTAGCCAATGTGGCACTGAAAAAGAAATTCCACTACATGACCTAAACCATTAAAACATAAAATTGATGTCATTTTTAATGACTACCCTTCTTGTATTAACCGCCACTGCAACAAAATGCGATGATGCGTAAACTTCACAAATCTGTGTTTCTCGATTTGGCTATATTATCCTTATTTATTCCCCCTTTGATTAGTGGTCAGGTGTTTCCGATTTACATTACGAGGGTGGTCTGAAAAGTTTCCGACCTCAACGTGAAGATGGCAGCACTCGTAAATAAAAGCTACTGAATTTCGTTGTTCATCTGTTGACAGTTACTCACCAAAGTTTCAGCCATTTTGGACGCGCAGTTTTTATGTAACAGTCGTTTGAGTGAGTTGATGTGAGTTTTTTTGTGAAAATGGACAAAATCGAGTATCGAGCTGTCATTAAATATTTGTTTTTGAAAGGCAATACGCCTTCGCAAATAAAAGATGAGTTGGATTCTGTGTATGGGGACTCTGCACCATCATTTACCACAGTGAGATTTTGGGCTGCTGAATTTAAACGTGGCCGTAAGAGCTTGGGAGACGATGAACGTTCGGGACGTCCAAAAACTGCAACTACCGACGAAAACATCGCCAAAGTTCACCAAATGGTGCTAGACGACCGCCGAATTAAAGTGAGAGAGATAGCAAAGGTTATGAACATGTCAAAAGAACGTGTTTGTCACATATTAAATCAACATTTAGGCATGAGAAAGCTGTCCGCGCGTTGGGTGCCGCGTTTGCTCACGTTAGACCAAAAACGTGTTCGAATGAATATTTCCAACGCTCTTTTGGCGCAGTTTAGGCGAAATAAATCCGAGTTTTGACGCCGATTAATTACTGTAGATGAAACTTGGATACACCATTATACGCCCGAAACAAAAATACAGTCCAAACAGTGGACTGCAAAGGGGGAACCGGCTCCAAAAAAAGCAAAAACTGTTTTTTCGGCTGGGAAAGTGATGGCGACTGTTTTTTGGGATAGTCATGGAGTTATTTCAATCGATTATCTTAAAAAAGGAAAAACCATTACAGGAGCATACTATGCATCATTACTTGACAAGCTGAAGGCAGAACTTGCGAAAAAACGGCCACATTTGCAGAAACAGAAAATCCTGTTTCACCAAGACAACGCACCGTCTCCCACCTCAGCGGTTGCCATGGCGAGAATCCACGAATCACGGTTTGAACTGCTTGACCATCCGCCTTACTCACCAGATCTAGCCCCAAGCGACTTCTTTTTGTTCCCTCATCTAAAAATTGCGTTCGGAGGACAAAGATTTTCGTCAAATGAAGAGGCAATCACCTTCGTGAACAATTATTTTGCAGAGAAAAATGCCGAGTACTATTTGGACGGGTTATAGAGATGGGAGCATCGCTGGGAGAAGTGTGTAGAGTTACAAGGAGACTATGTTGAAAAATAAAATAAAATTTTCAGAAAAAATGTCTTGTATCTTTGTTAGGTCGGATACTTTTCAGACCACCCTCGTAGTTAGATTTGTTTGGTCTCAGGGGTAGTGGTCATTTTTGTTTTTTTTTTGAGAAACAGTTTTTAATAAAATTTCTGGTGTCTTCATTTCAACTTTTTATCTCTATCTTAATTAATTGTTTTTCTCGAAAATTCTACTTCCTTGTAGACTTTTTATCATTCTGCACACACTTTCTTGATTTACCATTCCCAACCTTTCATTAATCAAGAGACTTAAAACTGACCTTCAAAAGAAGCTAAGAATAATACGCAAAACAGTTGATTGACATGTTGGCTAAGTTTCAGCCAAACTTGCTGTGACTGGTAAAGACTTTTAGATCTTCAATGTATAGTTTAGTTTTTCCTATTTAAATATCAAAAGAATAAACGCCAGTGAAATTTTAGAAGTTTTCTTAGGTCCAACCAGATGGTCACCTCACTTGTTGCTTTCATGGTTTATCGCTGAATCAGGAGAGACCGGTCTATTTTGCTCGAGGGAATCTAGATGAAGATTTATAGAAACATGGTATCACGAGGTTTTTATTTATTTTGCACAGGTTTGTTTCGCAAAGCAATTTCAAGAGTCTCATATGAAATTGAAGTTATGATTGAAACTCTGCATCAAAAACCGACATGATTATTTCCATCAATACCTTCAGATATATCCAATCTTCTACTAATCAGAAAAATTAGTTTTTCGCTTTTCATAGAAAATTGTCCAAAACAGTAGTTGGCCGTAAAAAGTTTATCAACACCTTGAAGACCAATCAAGTCGCACATCTTCCATCTTCAAGTATCTGCCTCGACTCTGGTACCTAAAAGTTCAAGGCAAGCAAATATCTTTGTGATCCTAAATAAAGTAAGGAAGTGATTTTCCAATATTTCTTCTGTTCAGATTTAAGAAGTGAGTAGAATACTTAGCTTTAAACTTTGTTGAACAAATGTCTACTGTTGCTTCTAAAGAGATGATCCATACCTTTTACATTTAAATAAATTCAATGCAGTATTTTGAGTAGAAATTGAAACTCTCGTCTTGTGACGATATCCTTCAGTCAGTTTTGCGACACACCAATTGAGGAATACTAATTTATAAAGTGATATAAAGACAAGCACTAGATTACTTCAAAATGAGTGAAGGGTATTTTGGAATATCATTGGTTTCAATTGAATTCAACATGAGTGATGCAAAAAGTTTTAATTACATCCCAAAAAAGGATTAGAGTGTACAAGATTTAACTTACACGTTTTGGTTACCATACAAATCTCTTGAAAACCATTATGATTGCCACTGACAGTTTTGAAGGGAATACCAAAGCCGTTGTTGTTGCATTTGGGATACTTAATTCAGAAACTTTTAATTTTGAAATGTATTGATCTAAAATATGGTTAATCATAAAATACAAAGAAAGCTTGATGTTTCGTTCAGTAAAAGCCTTGCTTGCTTTTAATACATAATGTAATTTAGGACGCGGTAAGAACAAACTCGCAATTTATAATGTAATTTTGATCGCGTCTTGCTACAACTGCACTTCGGAGTTTTAAAACTTTTAATCGGTCTAAATCCAAACAGAACACCGAAATGAAATGGATACCAAGAAAGGAACACGGTTATTTCCGGAGAAACTTCATTATTCCATCCCTAAGCCGTGTGCGTATTATGAGGTAGAATATAGACCATTAATTCGGCGTTTCGTAAAATTACACAATTTCATCCTAAACCGTAGGCTTGTCATAAAGGAAAACAGGTCATGTATTTTTTATTATCGCGAGGTATACACGCCGTACATTTTAAATATAAAACACGGTTTATATGAACCCGTCTGCTTGAGAAAATCGCGTTGCCTTTATAAGGCGATGTCTTTGTAGTAAACATCTCTGTAATTTTAAGGCTAAACGTCAGAACCCTACTTCGCCTCGCGGCATTATCCCATTTTCATCATGACATTCTTACGTTAACTATTAAGGCTCATTAACTTTAGTGAGGTTTTTCGACTCCGTTTTATTCTAAGCTCCTTCGTACACAACATTACCGATGATCAACAGCGATCATGTAATATTAACAACAGATTTTGTAGAGACGTTTACTTATATCATCTTCCGACTACATAAATTAACTTAAACCTAATGTTAATTTACATAACAACGGAAAATCAATTAAATAACCACATCTAAACCTAATTAGAGAAATTAAACAATATTTGCTCGTTTCATATTATAGATAACACTTTAATATTCGCAGGCAAAAATTATTTCCCGGAAAATAATGAATTTGTAAAAATAACAATGTAGAGGAACTGACAGATATGAGTTTTTATTGTTAGAATTGCGTTTTATTGCAATATTTTGTGAGGATAAATTCAACCCTTTTTAACCTTAACAGAATACAAAAAAATCATGCTTTCAACGAAATAACTACCAAAATTCAATTTTTTTATTCTTCGAAACTTTGAGAATAGGATAGTTTTTGTGTATATTAAGAAGATCGGTAGTTTTATCACGTCCAAAGAAAATTCTTTTAGATTAGCATAATACGTTTTACGAAAATGACAAGAGTATTTCATGCATGGCCGCGTTTATGTAAATAGAGAAAAAAGTAATTACTTTTTTCTAATAAAATTTCAGCTATGTAGTGTGGCATTCTTATCACAGAGACATCTCCCATTTTAAACAGACTCTCTAAGAATTTATACATTTTTCGAATAAACATGGGACTACAAAATTAAATTTCCTCCATTTATCGCAATGGCGAATACAGAAGCGGCAGATAATAAATCAGATTAGCTCTCCATATCTAAAACTCGCTGATATAATTTGATAGAATAAAAAATTTGCATTTAACATTTACGTAAAGGTTAGATTTCAAATTAAGAATCAGAGGTCCATCAATAGAACCTTGTGGCATCCCACACAATAGAATTATTATATTCTATGTTCTAATTGAGTCTCTGAGACTACTTTGCACTGATGTCACTCTAGTTTTCATATTTCAACATATCGTGTGTTTCACGGAAAACGGAACATGAGCTCATGATTATGTATGTTTTGATTTTCCTAGTTAAATGACTACCTGCGTGGTGCAAATGTAATATTCAAATTTAATGGTCACATATTCTTTACACAGGCAAATTCATAAGGGCTCGGTCCCACATAACATCTCCTTGAGATATTATTAGATAAATTGGTTTGAGTAAAAATGTATCAATCGAAAATTCGTCACTGTATATCTATCTTAGTTGCTCCCTCAACTCAGTAATCCTTAATCTCTGTTGAGAATTTACTGGATTATTTTAACTGGGAGATTTTCTACTGAAAAGTTTAGACACTCCCACGTGACAGGTTGATGGTGTGTTGAAATAAAGCCAAAATCTAAGTTTTTAATTTTTACCATAGTTAACTGAAATCAAGGTTAGCCGAATTTCAGCTATGTAGTCCTTTAACCTTTGTAATTGCTATTGACATATACAAGTTGCCAGAAAGTCTGTCTTGTGGAAACGACTTAAGATATCAATTTTAAGATCAAAAGTATAAAAGGCTGAAAAACTAAAGCAGTTCGCGATCAAAATTTTCTGTTTTGCGCAAGGTTATAGTTTTTCTTGATAATAAGTAGAATTAATTATTTCAGTTATTATTAAACTGTCTGTATTATTTAGATTCATTAAATTGCGAGTAGTGGAAAGACCTGACAAACACCTAGAAGGCCAAAATTGATATCTGGTTCAAAGTCTACGTTCCCAAGATAAAGGACTCGTCAAAAACTTACAACTCTATCTTTAACATTGATGGCAAATTATGATGACAGGAGAGCAAGATTTTAAAAAACTAACATTGAGTAAGTAATTTTCAGATGAATTTACTCAATAAGCAGAAGATTGATAATTAACTCTATTAGTTAATCTAGATAGTTGTTTGGAACTACCATGAATAACTTTGAATCTGCTCTGAAGAGATCTTCAGCGATTCTGCGCAATGAACAAATACATCAAACAGTTCCTGAATCGTTCCAAAGTTTTCCAAAAGTTGTTAAAAGCACTTTCAAGGTAGTTATTGCATATAAACCAACCCAACCCTTCTACAACAACCAATTTAGTTTTCAAACTCTAAACATATAGAAAACTGCCAAATAAAGAAATGCTAAGATTCATATCGATTGATAGTGATAGTACTGATTAAAAAATCCCATTTATAGCTTTTAGAGAAATCAACAAAATCTAGAGGGCATACGTAAAAAACTACGTATATGACAAAATTGGAAGAAATAAACTACTAGCTACTTTTGCAAAGTCTTACAGTCAACAAAAAGTAAAGATTTAGAAAGGAAGACTCAGTAATGATAAATTCAAGACCGCATGTAAATAATCTTCTTCTTGGTTCAGATTCTTAAATTAGTTGTGCCGATTTGAAATTTTTTACTTCATCGTACCGTCCTCTCTAAATCTGCGTTTTGACCTAAACTTTCTTGTAAAACTTTTTACTGTTTACCAGTCACAGCTTACTCGACTCTTCGGTTTTTGTTAACCTTTGAAGTACTTTTTGTTTATTTGCTCTCTTCTTTTTTCCGTTTCATATTCTCTACATTTTTAGTTTTATTTTATTAAAAATATTTAAATAATAAAGACAGGAGATGAAACCCTGAATTGCTCATAAAACTTGCATTAGAAATTATGTTTACGAATACTTTCCTTAAAAAGCGATGTTTAAGTAACACGAATTATTTATACTTCAAAAGTTCAGCGAGAAACATTTTCTGAACAGATGAAAAACTGTCTTCGATAAACACAAATAAGCTCATTTAAAATGCATTTAGCTCTGAAAAGCAGAAAAATTCTTCAAGAGATGTCGTTTGATTTGTTAGAAAATATTTCTTTAACCACAGCAAGATTAATGTTCTGTTCGCTGAAGTATTTACGAAGGGAGATGCTCAAACCAGAAATTTATGTCTAAAGTTGTCTAAAAAAATCAATCAAGCAACTGCGCTAATGGACGGGAACATTCTACACAACCCGTACCGTGGCATTAAGCGGCGGCTTTCCACGTGTTACGTGTTATTTTGAACAGTTCATTCCTTGATCAGCTTTACTCGTATTTTAAGAAAGTTTTAGTACCCTTTTATCACTTCAGTAAAGCACGTCTCAAATTTATATCTGGGAGATTTCGGTTTTCATCCCGGCTTTTATTGTTGCTTTTTGGCTTCAAAATAAAAAGGATTATATAATTATATTATGATAAAAGAGCAATTGATCTTAAATGGCTTTTTAGTTACTCTAAAAGTTGAAAGATTCTTGATATATTAAATATAAGATTCAAATAGAACTATGAATAACCACCAGTATAAAAGAAACTTTCTAAAATTATATACCTTTTAACATTTGAAAGCTTAGTTTTCGAAAATCAACAACTGAGTATTTTTGGTTAGAAACGAAACTACACAAATAAGAGTTTAAACTTTTTTATTGCTTTAAGAATTATAACTGCTAGAGAAAGTTAGGTTTTTTTTAGAGTCAATCATTAAAAGAGTATTGATAAGATAGATCAAAAGAAAAAGAAATTTCTTGCTAAAACGGTCAAAAAATACATTCTGTTTTCTCATCTACTACACATAGATCAGTGTCTTATTGAAAAAACAAATCCCAGACTACGTCATAGAATGATAGTGGATAATCTTCGTCAAACTTTCTGGTGGTAATTTGTAAAATTAGAAACGGGACTGTAGTGATAGAACTTCAAAATCAACCAAACTTCTTCGAGCTGCAAAAACATCTTTTCTCCCTCTTCACCATATACATTTCACGTTATCAAAAGGTGTTTTATCTGCTTTGGATTTGCTCAGCCTCAGTTAATAGAGTGACTTCGGGCAAAGAAGAAAAAAAAATCCAAAAGAAAATTGAAGCAGTTAACTATGCTTGGTGGATACTTTCGGGAAAAACTACGTCTGACTTCAATTCTAGTTACTCTGGCTTTTTCTTCTTCTTGGGCAGATTTTAAACTCTCTGTTTTCCTAATATTTCTTAGAATGAATGCTTCCCTTGGAAAAAAAACACTACTCAGAATAACCCAGTCTGAACATCTCCAACAAAGCAGCCTATAAACTAGAACTTGAAACGCCGCTGGTATTGAAAGTTACTTTGCTCTTTATACATGATGAAGGTAGGATGTAGAGATACCTAAAGATGCTCCTCATAAAGTGGACAAATTTCAATGCTATTCTAAAAAGTAGAAATTATCTGAATCAACTGTTATGGATAAGCGCAGCAAAACAATTAAAACAAGTCAATAAAAACATTTCATGTTCAAGTATTACGAAGCATCGATTCTGAAAGTATAAGGAAACGAGGAGACAACAAAAACAAGAGCCAAAACAAAAAATTAATTTGGTCAAAAGCCCAAAAACAATTTAAAAATTCCGATTATTTGGCTCTGGATACATTTATGAGCATAGATATGGAGATTTTAAAACACCAAAATTCAAAATGCCTCCCAGAGTCGGTCTAGATAAAAAGGCACATCGAGAATTCCTAGGATATGGGGAGCTAATACTGATTAAATGTGCAGGTATACAAATATTTAACAGAATTAAGAAATTTTTATAGTCTCATTGCTCTTTAAGGCATCACATAAAGCACAGAGATAAATATTTGTACCTCGGTGCTCTATTGTGATATTTCAGGTATTACCAAAATGATAATGTTTACCAAGATAAAGCCTGATTGTAAGCGTCCCTAGAAAAGATAAAATTCGATTCTTACTCTTATAACAGTTAAGAAGAGTTAATGTATTTCCACCGAAGGAGACGTTGTTGAGAAGAACGAACTACAAAGTTGGTTGCTGTGGGCAGTTTCAATAAGAAAGCAAATCTACCATTGAATCATCTTAAGAAGAATAAAAAGTAAAAAAGCAAAAAGTGTGTCATAGTAACATATAATACATTTACTGCAAGACATGGCGCGGCCGGCGATACGAATTTCATGTTTCTAAGGTTATTAAGCATGAATGTTACCATTATGATGGATAAGAATAATGATTCAAGGTTGGAAAAATGAAGACGCTATACATAGATGGCCTCTGATCAATGCTAGTAGCCCTCTAGAAAGGTTAAAAAATAATAGAAAGTGAAATCGCGAAGCGGTTAAGAACTCACTCGGCGCGCGCAGAGGATGGTGTTCAAACAAAGCCTATAGAAATGATTTTATTATTTTTAAGATTCCAGAGAAGGCTAAATATAATACTACGTAAGGCGACTCTTATCTTTACGATGGATAAAAAGATCTAAGGTATGACCGACGAAGGCAGAGTTGTTGAGGAGAGAAAAGTGCGACAGCAAGTCGCCGTAAGCGACCTCAAGTTTAAGAGTAATCCTGGATTCACGATAGCTTACATTAAGAAAGTTAAAAACTAAAACAACGAAAAGCAATGAATGAGCGTTAGGGTCACAGCGTGCTCAGAAGATAACGTTCAAATTTGAGATGAATAATGCTTATGGAAATGGATTTTAGATTATCAAAATTATAACTTTCTGTTATTCTTGAGATAGATAAGAAGGTTCAAAATAAGCTCGGAGTTGTTGAGAAAAGTGAAGCCCGAGGGAGACCACCAAGTAGCCTTTAGCGGAAATGCAATTTTTAAATTCCCAATAACTTATCTTAAGAAGGTTCAAAACCAAAGAAAGTAAAACAGGATATGTAGGAGTACCGTGTTTAAAGAGCGCTCATTGAAGAGACATAGCGAGCTCAAACGGAGATCTTACGGTTTTTAAGGAAACAAATTAATTTTTTAAGGTTAAAGCTCTCTGTTATTATTACGATAGATAAGGAGGTTTAAAACGAGTTCAAGGTGTAATCGGCGAAGGTGGCGTAGATGGAAAAAGTAGACCACCATAGGAGTTTTATGGGTGATTAAGTAACGAAAAGAGAAGCGGCGAAAGAGTGCAAAGCACTTCCAGAAGGTACTCTTCGAATTTGAAACAATTACTAGATCTTATAGAAATGATTTTTATATTATCGAGGTTATTGCGAATGCTGAATATGATAGGTAATGCAATTGAAGCTGTCGGGTATTGAGAAACGGACGCCTGACGGTAGGCCGTCATAAGCTGACCTTTCTTGATGGAAAAACACGACGTAGGAGTTTTGTGGGCGAAACGGTACGAGTCGAACAAACAACCAACGTCAAACTGGACCAGACAGACCTACCGAGAATTCATAAAATCTGGGGCAATAATACTCATTAAATGTAGAAACTTTAGTATAGGTTATTAGATGTGAGAAAGTCTTATAGTTTCGCTGCCCTTTAGGACATCACATAAGGCAAGGACCCACAGAGACATTTATTCGTGACTCGCTGCTCCACTTCGATACCGATGCCTCTTTTATTCTAAAAAACTGAATTGGCAGAAACCTCCAATTTTGATTTTCATTTCTCACTTTTTATTTATCACCTTTTAGAGTTGACATTTTGTATCACTTTTGTAGTTTATACAATTTGGGTTATTTTTATAGGAAGCCGTTCTTTTGTTTTTTCTGGTAATCATTTTGTTTCTTAATCTGCAATTTTTATAGTAAAATAATGCTATACATTAACACAAATTCTATAAATGATGCAAGAGATAATTTACCAATTTTTATTTTCAAAAAATACAAAACCTACTACAATATATCGTCAGAAATGAAAATACACAAAAAAATGCTTCATTAAAATAAAGTAATTAAATGAATGGTGTTTGACGTTTGAATCAAGTTTCGATATTACTTTTATTAAATGGAGTTTGATTAAAGCAGAGAATTGATTATGAATTCACATTATTTATAGCTGAATTTACGAATCAATTCGTTTCATCAACAAAACAAAACGTATGCGAATGAATGAAGCATTGATGACAAAAATTGTAAATACAAATAATTACAACTTTAAGTAATTCGAAAACAGAACCTTTTTGCTTACAATCTTAATATCAAATATCTCCGATAGAAGTTTAATTGAACACATCTTCCGTTGTCTAGGATTCGAATTGCTTCACCTCTGGAAAATTAATGTTTGCTAAGAATAACTTGAAGTTTTCTTTAATACCGAAATGATTTCTCTAAATTAAGAAACGTCTCGTCGAATAATTGCGTTTACAAATGTTATATAAGCAAAACGTTCCCTAATGAGGTTTTTATTTTTTCAATTTTAATTGGAAGATAGTCACCGGCAAAAGCAAATACATAAGTTAACTAACTGAATACGTCATCAGCGTTAGTAGGCTTTTGTTTCGAGAATAATTTTAGAATTCCAAACATTACTGACTTGTTTATCAAAGCAGAAAGCTAGGCGAAGGAATTTTATTTCAAGTAAAATAATACCTAATGAAATAAGTAAGAGAAGGTATGGTAAGCAGCAATTGGGTTTTGCAGAAAATTAACAATTGGAAAATAAAAACGTAGTAGTTGAGAGGTGTAATATACTTATATTTAGATGTGACCCAATAACCTTATAATTGAATTGAAGTTTTTCCTCACCTTTTAACATCACTAAAATAAATTGATGCTTTGAAAGCACTTTTAAGTAACCAAAATCAATCTTTCTCTTTATTTTCCTTAATGGGGTAGTTAATTTAAAACGAAATCCAATTAATGACCTAAACACCTTTAGTATACAATTTAATAGTTTAACCTACCTACGAAATGTTTATAGAGAGAGAATTAGTATTGGCAGATTTATATTAGATAATAAACTTTTATTGGGATCAAATGAACTGTTAATAGTTTGCTCTTGGCATAAACTGAACTTCACCTATCTCTAATTAATCATTTTACATTTGATTAACTGTCATAATAAATTAATCATTTTATCTTAACGATATAATATCAGGAAATATCATGGATGCAGTTCAAGCCGCTAATTTACAAGGTGTTCGGCTTTAAACATCTCAATAATGGGATTTTCAGAAATCAGAAAAACTGCGTAATATATCGAAAAGCAAAATTCAATTATCTTATTTGGTTTTTCAGCTATTTGAAGACAACTGAGAAATTAAATTTTTTGTTGTTTGAAGCCCAATTCTAATTTTCTAAAGGCATCCTTAACAAAACTTTTGACACTACCAGTGATCAAACTGACATTGAATAATTTGGAATAGTAAGTGACTATTCAGCCTATAGACACGACCATTCCAGCACATTTATTAAGTAAATGTTAGATACAAACGAATAATCAGTATATAAATTTAAATAACCGCGATTTCGAATATAATTCACGTTATGACAACACAAAAGAAGAATAAATTTTCTAAACAAGAAGATAGGCAAAGTAGAAAATAAATCTAGTTACAATCACAGATGAGATGCCGTTACAACCTGTTACCAACGGAAGAAAAGAATTCCAGTTTCAGTTCACTCAACAAGCAGTAGCAACACCACGTAGGAAATCGTCGTGACTTCGCAGATTTTCTTTCTGAACCTGAACCTTTGTTTATTCCAACAACTTATCTGTCAATAAATAAAACCCAACCCATCCTCCAAATAAAAATCATGAAAAAAAAGAAAATAATATCAACCAAAAGACAAAGAATAACAACCAATAAAAAATAAGAGTGGAAGGGTAAAAATAATACTTCAACATAAAGAAAGCTTCTGCTATTTCTGCAACAAAACCAGAAAAATTCTTACAGTGCTGGAAAATATTTTTAGCTACATAAAAGGAAAAGTTCGATGGCCAAGACAAGAAAGCCTTTGTCATTCATTTGCATAAACTAGAAGGACAATCCGAGAAGAAAAACATTATCGTGTTCAACCGCGGGCTCTTCGAAGCTAAATCTCTCCACTGGTTTATGAGGACCACTGTCGTTGTTGTCACTGCTAAATTTGAAAAATATAGTAGAGATAAATTTGTATTTACTATGCAGCTCATTGAAAGTCACTAAGATTTTGGAATTCCTCAGATATTTTTAGTTACGAATTGAATGAAGCTTCTAGATGTTTGAATCTCGTAATGTATAGTACCTTCTCCTTTGGGAATAGTTTACTCCAACTCTAAACTCGTATTTCTATTAATTAGTCCCAGTTAAACTGTTTCTCGTCACAAATTAAAAGAAAGTCAATATTTAAATACGAACTTCAATGTCTATTACAAATTTGGTAAATGAATTATGTATATTGCTTTGAATCACTTCCAAGCTATAATTTTGCATAAAAGAATCTGTAAGTTGTAATTATAAAATTAATACAACACCGTAATGGTTTGTCTTTGATATTTATTGACATGGAAAGCTTAATTACTTATTTTGAGTGTGATGATGTTTATGAGATGTCCTTTACAGTTTTAGTACTTCACAGAGATTAAGTAATTAGTGGTAACTGCAGTAAACAACGTTATCAACTTGGAAACTATTTAGAACTTGCTAATTGCAAACGAGAATAAAAGTAAATAAGTACGTTCTGACTAAATAAATTTCACAAGGAGTGAATGTAAAATAGTTTGAAAATATCCCATATAATGCTGTGTTTGTATTTTAAAATTGAACAAACTTCAATAATGCTGTTACGAAAAAATAAATAAAAGCACCGATGAGCGTGTTATATTTGCCGTAAATTCATTTTGATACGCGTATTTACTTTAAAGCTGTTATTTCACGTTGAATTTTCAATATAAGGGAAAATTAAACGAAAAGTCTATTTATCCTATTCCACTCTTGCATTTCGTTACATTGCTGTATTTGTGAAAGTCTTTTACGAAATGCCTTGAGCAAAGAAAACATATAATAGCAGTTGTACTTCATTCTTTCAAAGATTGCAAGAAAACAATGCTGGTTTGATATACGAGTTATTTTTCGTTAACAAAAATACTGTAGAAAACTCGAAACGCTGGAAACATAAAGCGCCTCAATAAAAATACTAAATCAGTGACAGGAAACAAATTGAAAAAGAAAAAATGAAAACAAAAGTGCAAGATATAATATTTCAACATTTTCTCTTAATATTGAAGACAAAGAAGTATATGATAAGCAAAATTGCTTTTAACACACTTTCAAAACAACAAGGTAGCTACATCGTTAAAAGGTTATTTCAAGCAAAAGATGGAAAGCAAGAGAAGAGAAGGATGACAAAGTAATTTAAAATTATCGATACAACATGAAAGTAATTACCATTTAAGGCCCCTCTGAACATTGCTCCAAGGACTTCTAAAATATTTAGAGTTAAACTTTACCTTTTAACTTTTAACAGAGACGAATTTGAAAGTGCCTGAATTTGAAAGCATGAGTTTGAAATTTCCTAATTTAATAATTTTGCCCTGATAGAGACGTTATTATCAAACTAAAACATACCATAAAGCACAACATCGTAAAAAATTAATTTCGCTCTGAAAGTGAAATCTGAGATGATAAGTAATCGATACCAGAGTGTATGTAATATTTACGTAGTAAATTAACTTGTAATTGCTCCCAAATGCAACACTCTCCATTAGGGTATTGGGAAAATATCCCTGAAAGCTAAATTGGTTTTTTACACCCTAATTATGTTTCAACACAAGAAGAAAGAATTTATTTAAGGTTACAATCTTCAAATGAGTGTTTTTTAATTTTTTTCTTCCACTATAGTTATATATAATTTTAAGTTGTACTAGATTTTACTGTCCATTATTTCTTTTTTGACAATTATGAACTTTTGGGAAGAAAGAATTCAAAACTTTGTTTGATGAATCACAATTCGAACATTTTGAACACACCTTATCATAAAAGATTATTTGGACAAGTAATATCGTATGATTAAGTTAAGTTCATCATGAAGATTAATTCTTTAGTATTTTCTGGTACTGTAATTTGCCTCAGAAAGTATTTTCCTTGGTATGTAGTAAATTATGAAGAAACAAGAATGCCAATATATTGATCTCTCGAATATGCAATTTTGTTCTAACTCAACCAACTTTGTATCTCTTACGATTTATGATATCTTAATGGTGGGAAAAATTATCACTTAAGCTCGAAACTAAATTGAGAGAAAAAAATCGATTTCTAGTGATTAATCGTTAATTAAATGGTTTAGAAGGATCTAAATCGTTTTTATTTATAATCACTTGTTTATCACTAACGCTGTTTAAAATTGAGCCAAAGGATCATATTTGTTTCTACCAATTTTGATGAACTTTACATTAGCATATCTCTGTTGCAATTGCTTTTAACGAATACGGTTGCTGTTTCAGGTACAGCCAAATTATAAGCTTTGTATTTTTGGAGCTCCATAGAGATTAGTGATCTAAGATTTTGCCAGGTTTGGGAATTCGGAGTAATGGTATTGTGATTTTTGGATTTTAACGTATGGCAAAGAAAACAGGTAATTTTACAAAAATCTTAATAAAAAAGTCCGAACTTTAATCTTAAAGCAAAAACAGTTAGAATAGAACATCTAACTATCTGCGTAGTAGTGTTTTAAAAAAATGGTGTATCGTTAAATGTTATTATATGTTATCAGTGATATACAGGTTTCTCGGGAACAGTATTTTCTATCTTGAAAGACAATTTATTACTGTTTCGGTTGTTTCAAAAAATTACATGACTATCTAGATATTTGCTATAAATGAGAATTTTCAAATTTATTTAAAACTAAATACCTCTGCAACAGATACTCATATGCAACACTGATTGGGTAGCAGCTGAGGATGGAAAAAATAAAACAAGAATTAAAATTTGTTTTTACTTTTGCCTAGTAAGACATAAATAATAAATTCTTTCGATTTAGTTTTCTGTTTGGTGAAAGGCTCCCGTGATACTAAACTACCTCGAAGGAGTACCATTCGACTAAAGAATTTTATAAATAAGTAGTTAGACAAATGTGATAATTTCTAATTTTAATAAATTTCGACAAGTTACAATTCACATGAAGATTATTTATTTTTGATGGTAAGTAACATTAGAATCACTTTAGTATTTTCCATCTGTGCTGATTAGTAAAAATGCTTTTAGGTAAACAAGAGTCTGGATATGTAATTATTCTTCATATTCCAAATATTCCACCAACAGATAACATTTTCAAAGAATGCCCGCATGCCAAACTTCAATGTGGATTTCAAGTAATGAACCTAGCCACTGCAGATCAGTTAAGGAACTTTGAACTGTACAAATACCCACATATAAGGGATGATTATAATAATAAATAAAATCTACTATCATTGCATTTTGTATTTAATATAAATTAGAAATTTTATTAAATTTTAACTTCGAGCATCTTACGGTTTTCCAAGTTTTGAAAGAATGGCCTACAGGCTAGGTGATGTGTTCTAAAATTTTAATATACCCTTAAGATTTTCTAATTGTTAAAACCGTATTTTTTTTAATGAATGGAAAACAATTAACCTATATTAAAATTGTTATACCTAATTATTATTAAATAATTTTTTTTATTTGCTACTTACAGACTAGAAGATATTCCTATGCCAGTATACAGTCGGCGGTTATAATACTTAAAAGCATTAACAATAACGTAAATAAAACTAAAAAACGTCATAATAATGTTTTATTTATTGTGTAACTTAAAATGATGTATGACATTTAAGAATTTATAAAAAATCGCCCGTCGGCCCATATCGTCTCCTTACACACGTGCTATGCCTTAATAACTCTTCCTATTTTCAGGTACAAGGAGTGCTGTCTCGAAAAAAGGGCGTACAACACTTCTTACGTATCTTTACCTTTTCTTTATAATGGTTAAGGCTTCGAATCGATAGGGCATACCGTTCCGGCACAAATGACAAAAATCCAAAAATAACGAATTTACAAGAAACCTTAAAATCTTCTATCTCCAAAGTTCCTCCGGCCATTTTAATCAAATTTGGAGGAGAGATGCATACAAGTCTAGAAGAGTTACAAGCCGCATCTCAGCGTTATTTACCTCCTAGATTTCAATGATCGTTTTGGAAAGATTCAGAATTTGCTTACAGAATCACGTATAAATCACTAAAGTACGTTTCCTGCAAGAGATTTGTCTCTCTAGCTCAAAGAGTGTCCATCCCAAGTCCGTATTTGCACCGTTTTCCGTTTTTCGCGTTTTCAACCTGGACGATAACCTTATAGAAAAAAAGTGCATTGAACCCTTTTTGTTCCCAATTCTACGGCGCATCAGTGTGTTAAAACTACATTTCCCTACGAATTCGGCTTACTGCCTCAAAAAGGTCGAAAAGAAGGAAAATTACGTTTTTTTGTTGTAATCGACCCCGAAAAACGAGAAGACGCCACTGGTACCTACCCAAGCCTATTGCCCTGGTAATGTTCTTTAGTTTAAAAAAGACCCCAGCTTGATCGGACTATAATTAACCGAGTTACAAATTTCTTAAGTGGGTGTCTCGCAATGTCATGGAGAAAACTACGGAGTTAATCTAGTCGAGTTTTCTCGAATGAATAGATAAATCTCAAATATTATGCTGATCAGACTATCCGAACGGTTTTAGTAAAAGCTGTTTAAGTTTGCAGATTCCCCAAACGGTTTTTTAGACAGCTTCAGGATTTTTTGGTTTTTCATCGGACTTTCTCTCTGTCCCACCAAAGCAAAGCTGCGTCGATCGGCGAAAATCAGATCCCCGTAAACCTTCTAGTCTTGTTTTGGACAGTCGCGTCCTCTACGACAGCGGCATCAGATGCAGATGAAAACATTCAATCGGGGTAGTAAATGCCGTTTTGATAGCTTCGCGAAACTCTCACCCCGATACCCTCTCACGGACGCCTATAGACTCAAATTTAAAACTGCCTGAGGCAACCTATAAAGTCCCAATCGATTTTTCACCGCGTTCGTTCCGCGTGCATATATGGGCTAGTCGAAGATCATTTTACTTCACTTACCTTCCAAGTTTGATCAAAATCGGTGCAGCTATTCTCGAGTTATTTCGATTTTTCATTTTCAAAAAATGCAAAATTTTCAACTTTGACCTCCAGACTATGACGCGGCTTAAGACCGGCCTATCGGCTGGCCCTAATCTCGTCCAATTGAAAGAGCGAAACGATGAATGTAAATTATTAGATACTTATGGTAAGTAAAATTTATAAATTGTAGCTGGAATATGCAAGAAACATAACCTAGAAATGTCAATTTGATAATCTTCAGGCAGTCAACCTGAAATTGGCATTTTTCGAATCAAATATTTCTACTGATTACTGAAACTTAAAATCTCGGGTTAAACATCTCACTTTAGTCCCTTAGTGCTATTCTTCCTAATCCTCTTTCCAAACCTCATAATTAGAGTGTTCCATCCAAACAGTAATATTCACAAACCTAACCTTAATACATGAACAATTTTGTCTTTGCAAAAATATTAATAAAGCACACCACAAGGCTAGGATATCAGTAATCTTGTGGCTATCAAAAATCCTCATAATCATAACTTTAATATGCGTAGCTTCTCAATAAGGTGTATGTATACATATTTGGTAAAAATAAGAAATATTCTTACTAGTTAATTAATAATTAGAATCTAATCATTATTTATATCTTTATTTCTGGCTGACAAACACAAAAGTAATCGTCTTTTCTTTATTAGATACTTCCCATTATTTAAGACCTAAGAGATCCTATTTTCCTTCTTTACCTTTATCTTAAACTCGATTTTTGGGTTCCATTATCCCTTTATGAGTGACAGGATAAGGGGTTAGGCGAACCGTTAAAAAGAAGAGCGTTCCATTTATAGATTAACGATTGTCACAGGTGTTAGTTATGACAACCAAAGCCGTCAGTTTAACGTGTTCATACCTTAGAATTTATGAAACCGTTATTAACTCAACAAACGACAGTACAACCTGTTTTCTCAAGTATTATTGTTTGTTATAAAAAACAAATTGTCGAAGCAAATGTCGTTTTCATTGCCCTTTACGGGTTGGTAATTAACGGTCATAATATTATTTTATATAATCGTTTCAGACATTCGATAATGACAACCTTAAAATAAAGATTAAATTGATGTGGAATTTATTCATTTGGAAAAAATTGTCATCCATGGGATGTAATGTGTGTTGCCTACTTTATTTTGCCATATAAATAAAGAAAAAAAGGTAGTAGACAAGATAAATATTTTAAAAATAGCATAAACAATCACACAAGACATTTTACTGAAAGATATATAAAAGCTATTAAAAGCAAAAGTGATAAAATAAAGAAAGGACATAAAATCAGCACTTCCTCCACTCATTCAGATAATCCTTGTTGATGAAGTTTTATTTTATTTTAATGGAACGATCTGTTTTAATGATATTTGTGTAAACGTTCAAAGTAAGGCTTTTCCTTAAATTTTTCAGCAAACACAAGACTCTCGAGATATCGAATTCACAAAGAGGTTTATGAAATAAATGAGACGAAAAGGAACAGACACTTAATTTACTAAGCTTCAACAGTAACGTAAATAGGCGTATGTGTGCGCGTGACTAGTTAAGAGTGAGGCAAAATTAAGTTGCGTCTGGGTGCTCTTAAAAGAGCTTGAACAATTAAGGAAGAACAGTAAATTCAGTCGGCATTCGTGAGGTTACAGCAAATTACATAAAAATTACCGAATTTTTTTGTGTTAATATCACGTTTACCAGGTTTTATTTCAAATAACATTCTTAAGAGTGGCCATTAAAACGTCTACAACCATTTAAGTACATAAATCCGATATGATTATTATGTTCAGATGCAATAAACCAAAAATTATTTACTAGATAATAGATAATTGGAACAATTCAACATGCCAAGAATTTTTTATAAATGAATATAACAGAATTTCACTGAAAATTGTTTCTGTAGAATAAATGTCGTCAGACCTTAGCAAAGAAAAAACAAGAACACGAAGAAAAATAAACACATAAAATTTTAATTTCTCATAAGAGATTCTAAACTTGTCTCTCGAGTATAAATTCGGTGAATTTAAAATTTTGTTAAGAACTTCGACGTGTATTCTGGAAGCTTTTTATACTTCTTAATGGATAAAATCATTAGAAAATGTTAATTTGAGTACAAAATATGTACATATTTACCTTGAGTTTTCCAAGCGATAAAACCCATAATTTTGTACTTTATATGATTTCGCTATTTAGAATATTTTAGAATTTATTTGAATATATTATTACGTATTTGTAAAATAATGTCGGAATTTGTTTGTTCATGAAAATTAAATTGCTTTCCCTATTAAAGATACTGATAAGATTTTAATTACAAATTCTTATCGATTTTTTTTCTTATTATAAGACGACAGAAATTTGAGGACTTACTTAAGGCTGCTCTGTACACTTCTATGAATATTTTAATGATAATTTTACAGAAATCAAATCGAAAGACACAAAATCAAACTTAAAGCGCCAATCACTTTCATATTGACTGATGTAAGTTTCATTATCAAACAAGTGCTTATGATGACGTAAAACAAAATCTAATAATACCGAAGGTAAACAGTTGAACTGCAACTAGTAAATTGCATTGTTTCTCTCTTTTTATTTACAAACAAAAGGAAGGATTCAAAATTCTCATCAGTGAGGAAAAGACATTTGAATATTGCAAAAGTCAGCTATGTAAATGCATTCAAATTTGTAATCCTTCCGTGACTATAAACACCAAGTAAATTTACCTTTGATTATTTAGATTTAGTGAATTCCATCTTCCATCCTTGTCAGTTTCAATTATACAGCACACTTATCACTATAGTTTTTTGATGAATCCCCGTATAATTAATTATGCATAGATTATAGGATTTTCCTTTCGGATTTATGCCATTTGCTTTTCATTTCATTCAGTTTTGCAATAAATACCTGAATTTATTGACTAATAGCTACTTTTAATATTTTTATATTATCCATTGGTCGTCGTTCGTTAAAACTCAAATAAATTTAATTTGTGACAATTCTCTTAATTTTATCAGACCCTATAGATACGTTTTTACCAAATCTTACAAATGTGAAGGGTGTCATGTGTTGATAATATTTGGAAGACTTATTACAAGGCTTGAGAACAAAATTCCACCTGGGCTGCGGTGTTTTTTAACCATTGAACCTTACAACTGTTTTTATAGTTTTTTTCATTTAGAAAAGTATTTCTTCCTTTGGTAAGGTCAGTGGATGTGACTTCTTCCGACATTGAAAGTCGATAACTGGTATCTTCACAGTTGATTATACTAAAGATCTTTGTCATCATCTAGATGAATATAAAATTGTCTGTATTCCGTTTCATACATTCTTATTTTCAAAAATGTCATTTCGGATATCTAATTTTACTATTTTAATATTTTCTGTTAAGATAAAATACAGAACAGCGGGACAATCGTTTGATAAAATTATTCTATGCACCGGAGTATGATTAATCGACGACCTTCAACTATCTGGATTTATTTAAGCAGTTATCGACAAGTTTTTGGTTTGCAAATAAATAAATATGCGATTGTTTGATATATTAGAAGAAATGAAATGTTTTTTGGGTTTGAAAGTGTCCCGCTACTGATAGCGTAATCTTAAATTTTGATACCATTGATAGAGCTTAAAATTATCGTCCTACATTCCAAAAGAAGTTGATAGTTGCATAGTAATTTTAGGAACAATAATTATTTTATCCGAATGTTACCTATTTATTACAATAAAAGTGTCTGTCATTAATATTTACTTCCAGGCTCTTAGATTTTTAATACGTATATCCTAAAGGCAACAAAACGTACATCGAGTTTTGGTTAATAAAAAGTCTATTTGTCACAATGATGAAGTATCATCTATCGCATTTTCCTTATGTTTATCGAACTCCTTACATTTCAAAAGAGACTAATAATTATTACTGGCCGTAATCGTAGGTATTCTCGTTTAATAATTTCCGAAATTCAACAGATTTTCAGTAGGTGGCACAACTATTCCAAGTCGCTTTTAAAGTTCTAATGGTAGCATATAAAGTGCGAACAGCTCGTTTTGTATGGCAAGCCGGCAGCCTACCAAGAAGTAAACGGTGTAGGTTTATTTCTTGGTAAGCTGACCAATGACAGAACTTGTTGCCGCTTGCTCACAAAAATCTTTTGACGACCTACCAAATTTCGCAAGAAATCGAGACACTCGTGGAGGTCGCATTTAACAATATCAATATAAATATTTTCAGAAATTATATTTACTTGCGTTTTCTGTCTGCAGTCGGTGTTGGTATTTATTTTTGGTATTTAAATAGTTACGTAGCGCCATCAAAGTAGACATGCTAAGAAATTTTGTTAAATGCTGTGAAAACTGTCACTTATTAACGCATTAGCATTAACAATAAGTCTGTGCCATCCCATGCTATTACAAAACCTTTCCCAAATAAAGTTATATATACACTGCGCACACCGTTAATTTGAGCGTCTAAAAATCTTTTATTGTTCTGCGGCTGATTTCGATGTTCACCGGAACATTATGATTTATGGGTATGTCTGAAGAGATCTGAATATGATCTATCGAAGATCATTGGCCAATTTACCCACCTCTTAATGACTCAATAATTTTCTAGAACAGAGTTCATCTCTGTCTGCTTGTGCCTTATATCAAAGAAAAATTTCTACGGTCAACATCTAATCCTCCATATAGCAAATCAAAAATTGAGAACTCGGATATACGATTTCTAATCGACTATTATGAAGCTTTAATAAAGTTTTCTGGACCACTGTGAGCTAAAAAATTAAAAATCTGGATTTTTCAAGTGATCAGTCTGATAAAAATAACATCAACTGCTGAAGTGATGACATATTCCACTTCCATAGCTAAATACTTTTTAATCAGCATTCAAAATAAATTAACCCTTGAGTTTACTGCGATATTTCCCCCACAAGCAAAGATCAATCAACCTTCTGATACGATACAAAAGGTAACTTGACGCTCTAGCTAGGATTATTTTCTAAAAGAGTCTTGAGACGCTTAATATTAAAACTGACTGCGGGAGAAGCTATTCAAAGTATAAAAATGCTAAAACTCAGTGAAGCTTATACATATCTAAAATTAAACTTTTTCACAATATGTAAAAACAAATGAAAACGTTATGTACCTATTTTTTATTTATTTCTGACTCTCAAAATAAATCCTTGCAATGAATTTTAAAAATTGTCTAGTATTACAGCAAGTTAATGTAAATATCTGGTAAATAATAAAACCTGTTAAGAGGATTTCATACTTTTGGGCTTTTCCTTCCATGTATCTCCCTGTGGCAACTCTCTGCAGTCCCAAATTTCATTTGAGAATGAAACAATAACACACCCACCTCTGCTCTTTAATTAAAAATTCTATTTTAAAAGCTGCGGTTTGTCTTGATTCGCTTTTTTAAATATTTTATTTTGAGCTTGTTTTTACAGTGGCAAAACACCGACAAAAACGTAAAATAATTTCAGTGGGATAACTAAGAAGAAATTGTTTTTTTTTGTTATAATAATATAAGGTATGTATAAAACGTAAAAAGTGTTTTTTCATTAAAATAAATTTTTAAATAAAATTTTGTTTAAATAGCCTAGGGAAGAATATTGATGTTTACAAAGCTTTTTCTATCGTGTACTTCATTCACAGATTGAAAATATGATGTAAACTTTTATTTTGCAAGTTATTATAATAAAAAATAAATTTCTCCTAAAAGAGGCTCAGGGTAGACGGTAAAAACAAACATCCTTTGGGTAGGCAGGATGAAGAGATTTGTAATTAAAATTTAAAAAAATTCAGAGAAGCAAATAAAGCTCCAGGTCATAATTTTATAATCAGTTAAAAGGCATAGAGAAAAAACTGATGTGGACAAATTCATTTGGAAAAAATAATCAGACGAAGGAAAATCTAAAACCCTACGGATAGTGAGAAATTGCCTCATTAAGACAAACTCTGAAATTCTTCTTTCGAGAAGTTCAAAGTGGTATAGGATGAACTTTTCAGACTTCCAGAAAGCTTAAGACCGTTCTGCAGATATTTGGAATTCATGATAGCGTCGTTTAAAAAATATCGGTATCGGGTAAGCTTAGCCAAACAGAATGCAAAAAATACCATTTTGGAGAAGGAAGGACAGGCCAAACATTTGTATGATATTATTACAATATTTTCAATGTCTACTCTGGAAGAATCTTGAAGACGTTTATATACAAGATGGAAGACAAGTTATCAACAAAGCTTTTGTCTTTCACCATCAAGTTATATAATTGTGACGCACTGTGAGTGAAACATATATTCTAGGAATTAATGAATGTTAAATATCTTAAACTTGATCTCATCATATTTATCTGTTGCTCTATTCGCAAACATCTGGAAATTACCAGAAATGAGAGCCCAATTGTCAATAATAGTAATAAGACAGAATATCCTGTTTGTGTATGTCCAGACTTTATACCTTTTCAAATGCGCTTTTTGTACATTACAATAATAATAAAATGTTTGAAGACAGTCAAAATTCGATTTGAATACCATTCACAACAAAAGAGTCCCATCTCGAAAACTTTCGAAAACGGTTAAAATCAAAGATTATTTCTTGTTTTTTTACCGGGAAATTTTTGAATGGGAAGATTGTACGATGGAAATTCAGAATAAAATTTTCCTCATTCTGCCATGACCTCTAACGAAGTAGGACAAAACCCCTTAATGCAATTATGATATCTCGAAAATTCAACTGTGCTCCCAACTAACAGACGTCTTTGGATCAGAAATTTGATTTGTGGATGGGAACGTAGGCGGATGGTCTCGTTTATGTAAAGAAACAACAAGAATTAAAAATTATTTATTTCGTTTAGATTTTTTATTTTTTAGAATGAGTCTTTCACCCACTGTGCGATGACTCACAACTCGATGGTTATAATTGAGTAGGAAATAATGGCCTTGGTGTCGTTATAAAATAGAAGACTTATGGACATAGTTCTTTTAGAAATAGCCAAAAGTGAGTATCAGTATTTTAGGCTATTAGAATCGATGTCAAAACTAGATAATGCATTACTAAGTAGATTACAAGCCAGATCTGAAAGCCCAGAGTGTCGGCCAAAAAAAATCAAATTGGTTCAAAAAGTCTGGTTGGTTCTAAAACGTGAACTACCAATGCAGAACTCTAGAACCTAAGTCGGTAGAGAATTTGGACATTTCATGATATTTTAAAATCTGTTTCAGATCATTACATTTTTGTAAGGAGTAATAGAAAAGAATAGGCGCATAGATATGGGGACACAAAAAGAAAACACAAACTGCATATCCAAAAGATAGGCGCAAAAAATAGTTTTAGAGAGCACCGGCAGGGTCTCATCTAACATCTTCCACGTGTTATCAAAATAGGATGAATTCAAAAAAAAGAGAACAAAACAAAATCAGCTTCTTGATTGGGCATATTCATTCCTATGACATTTGGTTTTTTTAAAAATTACGTAAAGTTCTAAAATAGGAAAAATAAAAATCTACTGTGTCTTATTTTGTTGTATTCTTATGGTTTGCTTATCCATTATCACTTAGTGGATCGAATGGTTAATCAAAAAGCCAGCATTCCCGTATTCAAGCTTTCACAAGATCATCTAGATAGAATGTTAGTAGAAGAACTAAGTTGTATAAAAATATGAATTCCCTTCCTCTATAACAGTATTTAGTAAGCAGAATGATATCGTACGCATTTGATCAATTGAATACGGACATCTAAAACGTGATTTTCGTTCTGTATTAGTTATCAAAAATTTCATTTTTCAGTATGACGTCAAAAAGACATCTAGTTCACCATATTCTTATATGACGTTTTTTAATTGTGACATATTGACGTGAATGTGACGTGACTGATGACCAAATAAATCACGTGAACTAGACGTCACTTTGCTTACTGGCCATTTCTTGAATATTTTTGCGAGCTTTGAGGCAGGAACCACAACGATTTATTTCTACACAAATGAAATTTATATGAAATCTGTCAAAAATACTTTTCATCTGAGATCTCTGTGTTTGTTTTCAATGCAATGTGTATAAAGTAATTAAAAGCAATGAAGATTTGGTATAGAATTTAGATTAAAACATTGATGAAACCAAAACATAAAATGCGTTGATCTTGAATCAAATTCTCACCGATTTGGTGGTTGTTGTTGGGAGTGAGGTTTTAGCAAAGATTGTAAGAACAGTTTTTCTCAATTGTTAAAAATGGTTTTTTTCTTATTTGTTTTTTAACCCTTTGAAAAGAAGATGGAAGGGGAAATCGTCAATACATTTTTAATGATTCTCGAATTGGGCAAACTAACTTTAAACTGGACATGCATTTTGATCAATTTCTCAATATTCGTCATCCTTTTATGAACCAGTTGGGCTTGTTATCTAAAATAAAGAAGCTTTCCTTAATAACAGATACTTTTACTTTAATTTTTCTAGGTTGGAAGGTTTTAATATTGCTTAGTGAACGGCGCAAGGGCGCGAGACAGCTTAATAATAATAATCAAACAAAGTTTTATCAAAATAGGAAAGGTTTCAGAGCAATTTTGAACATTCAATTTTACTCATAAACAACTCATCCCTAAAGAAGACGAAATGAAATTTTTTACATTAACATAAGTACAAGTTCGGAAATAAAAAAAACTTTCATATTTCTGAACTGACAGCTTTTTCTTTTTAATAAATGTACTACTCAACTCTTTCTCGTTAGAATTGTCAACCGCTATAATCTCAAAATGATAGCTAGCAAAGCGTAAGTGAATAGACTGTTGTTTAGATATAGATATATTTCTGAATTATTACTAAATTAGATTATATTAGATATATTATACTGTTATGCTACCCTTTCGCAATAAAAAGTCACTAGCCATAACTGGTTTATCAGATTAGCAGGGTTGTTAAATTTTTTCCAAAATCACTTAGAGATACTAAGCATACTAAGTAAATTAATAAATAAATAAAAATATTTAATAAGAGTATTCAACGGAAGCTAAACCTATCTACTTAGTTCAATTTAATCTTGCTATTGTGCAATCCCTTCTTAGCGTGGAAATTTGTTATTTTCCAGGTGAACTCGTTGAATTCATAAAGAAATCATCGAAGATTGGTCGCTTTTCTAAAGATTAATCAAAGCATCCCTACCCTACAAAAAGCTTAATAAAAGAGTATAACTCTTAAAAAGTAAAACAAAAAAAATGTTAAATGGCACTTGACAGAAATTAATCAAAAGTTCATTTTTGTTTTTCTACGACAAGCAACAAGAAGAAAATTTATTTTATATCGCAATAACGACACTTTCCTTATGCGACATAAAATTAAGCAAAGTCTTAAAACTACAAGTTTTGAAATACATTTCACACTGATATAAAATTATAAATTCTATTAAAAACGCCTAGGCCAGAAGAGTCACGCCAAGAAAATATAGCGACGGAAACAAGCCGGCGATATAATATTATTTTTATGAGCGGGTAATAAGAAACACATTAGGTGCAGAATTTCTCATCTCAGAAAATTTTAATGGTGAAAACCAAGTTACACTTTCAAATTTTCTAAAAATGTTTTAACATTGAAAATAAAGTGAAAGGGATGTAATTTAACAAACAAGGAAAATACAAAATATGCGTTAATTATATATTTTAAAGTTTTCCAATGAAAGATTTATAGGCGGAATAATTTTATAAAAAAAAGGAAGTTCTTGTAATAGAATTTATGCGGCATTAGCAAAGTTTTAATATTACATTTTTAGCCTCCATATAAACTTCCAGAAGAAAGTAAAAAAATATTAAGAAAAGTTGTTCATTGCCGCAATAAACCACCCTTCTTTACTAAATTTCCGTTACACATTTCGAAATTTCCTTTTCAAAATTTAATTTGGCCGCATCTTAAATTCTTAGATTTGATTGAATACATACATTTTTCTTATTTACTTCACTAAATTCTGAAAACATGTTAATTAAGAGAAAACAGAATTGTAGTTAATTTAAACTTTCGCTCGATATAATAATTTTATTAAGCTTTACAAGCGTCTCATCTAAACTACCGTAATGTCAATACATTTGCTGGATGACGATACACCCACAAATAGCTCGATTGAAATCGTCTCCTCACAACTAAGTTTCAAACCAAGTGATTCGGAAATAATTGACAAACATCAAGCAGGAAGCGTGCTTTATATTCCTGGTGAAATTCAATTATCCTGTAGAACCCGAAACTATGGCATTTGGATGTGATTCGCATTAGGAAATAACTTTACTGCTACCAAAATACATTAACAACTATGGAATTTTGATGCTAAAACGAAGTGGTAATTAGCAGTAGGTGCATTTTTAAAATTGACATAAACAAGAGAAAGAAACAACTTTGTTTTGCTGGAATTCAACTGAATAACAAATATCAGATTATCACTTATGTCTTGTCTTTGCCGTCAAATCATTTTTGAGAATTAAAAATTTGAAACCCAAAAAATAGCAATTTGCAAAACTTAACAAAAGAAGCTATGGGCAGGGTTTAGAAAATTTAGACAAAGTATAGTAAATAGTGCACCGCAATTTATATCTCCAGGATGCGAAATTGCACATTAAACTTGTTTGGGTTACATTTTCCATATGTAAAAGTAAATGAGGTTTGGTTTCCTTTTGAGGTACAAGATAATTTAACTTCTTAGCCTCTAGCTGAGAAACTGGCCGAAAAGTTATCAAACCGCTTTCCAACTTGAGAAACTTAACTTCTGTGTCTTTAGGAAAAAAGGCCCAACTTTTATAAGCCATATAGTTTTAAAACTTAATCTTCATCACATACAAACAGATGTAGTGAGTTCAAATTTAGCCCCTGTACTAGAACAGAGGTGTAACTATTACTACCTAACTATTCAGGACACAAAAATAAAATTCAATCGAGCTTTAAACTTAATTTAAAAACTAATCTCGACTCTGTCCAATACAAACACTTTTAATTGAACTCTTATATGAAATTAGCTTCTTTGTGCGATTTTGCATTCAAGAAATCTTATGAATGCAGCGTTAACAGAACGTCACTCGAATGAAAGAATACTAGACGTTGCCATTAAAGAGAAATTTATTTCGATTTCTCATTGGACAAAGATAATGATAAAGGTAAAAAACGAGAAGGAAAATTCCAATAAGAAAAATGAATGAAAAGAAGTTTCCTAAGATGAAATTGGAAAAGATTTTACTTAGTTAAAGTTCCTTGCTTGGTAAAATTACGAAGAGATAAGAAAAAAATACCTTACGAAAAAAAAGGATTTTCTAAGATACTCTAAAAGTAAAAATTATTTGCTGTAACGTTTCAGCAGTAACTTTTTATGTAAGTTAAGATCTCATGTTTTTAGAGTTTAATTAGTGAGAGAAGAATTTGCGACTTTGTTTTAAATCAGAATAAGTAATTAGGGGTAATAAATAAGAAAAGAAAAAAGTAATTAAATATGTTCCTAAAGTTTTATTAACACTTTCAACCTCACTGGTACTGTAATTCTTCTCCGCTAGCTCAGGAAAGATTCTGTCAGATTAACTTAATATCATCAATCACTTTCTCATTTTGCATTCTCTAAACCCGTATTAACTTCACATCGATGACGTTTCCTATCTATCCTATTTCTCAAATGATTAGCTACCATTACGAGGGAATCGATAAGATTAATATTGTCACGAGACAGAACGGAACATATACACATAACTTCGATTAGGAATTCCCGACTTACGTTTTTGCGGGAATATTTTGGTGTTTTTATCGTCCTTATAGCAGTTGGGATAGGATTTTAGTCACCTTTAAACTGAGATATTTTATTAGAATTGGCTTGGTAGTAAAGAGATTTGAAGATTTTGCAGAAAATTGTATTTTAGTTTTTTCTTAAAACCAGCTACAACTCTAAAAGAGACCAAAACATTTTTTGTATTACGCTTTACGTCACGTAAAAAATTGAAACTACACAAAGATTCATAAACTCAATGTCAAACTTCCAATACATTTTTAAGGTTTGGATTTCTGAAAGAAAATCATGTAAGAATTCAGGAAAACAATTTTTCACATAATCCATAAATCAAACTTGAAGGAAGTCAAACAGTAGGGGATGGCAATTTTATATTGCGGTAAGGCTGTAAAGAATTTTAAAATCTTTTAAGTTAAACTACGGCAAACACGTAGGCTTTTGTGTTGTTACGTTCTGATTACTATGCATACTGTTTTTTAGATTTTGGATTTATTTGCTTTAAGATATTATTTTTTCTGATCTTTGTTTGTTTTAAAAATTCCCGTCAATTTTGTCTATTATTTTCGATTTTAAACTGTTTTGCCATGGAAATAACACTTCTTATAGCTCTGTGAATTTAATCCCAAATCCGAAAAACTTCTTTCCGATTCCAAACTAAATTCACATCGGTTCAACATGGCTTTTCTTTTTATATAAAGTTTCTAAATAGTGCCGTATTGGGCAAGTAATGTGACGGTTATGAACGTGGCAGTTTTGAAAATTTGTAGGTTATCAGAACAAGAATCAAACAATAAAGAATACAGTAGCTGAACGTGAGAAAATGATGTAAGATGTATTAAAAATAATAGTGTGATGGTTGATTTAGTTATCCAGATATCTTTATGTACCTTGATGAATTCATGGACTTGGAAATAAACAGAGATTATCTTTTGATTACTCTTGTGTTGACTGTGTTCATGGCAAAATCAAATTAGATCTGTTATCATGTACAGCCAATTTTTCTTCATTTTTCTGGATGACGAAATTTGAAATTTAACTTAATCTCAATACAATCTAATCGTACAAGTTTTTGTTGAGCCCAATGCAAGTAAAAGATTTAGTTGCTAGCACAGAGCTATTTGGTTTTTAGGCAGAAATCCTTTGTACCTTGGCGTGTTTGAATATCACTTTCAAATAATCATACAAAGAATAAAAAATAAGTCAAACTCATACTCAATTTTTATTCTGCACATATGAACTATAATTTAAGTATAATACATGTTGTTTTAATTTTTGAAAGATAAACGACTAAATTCTCGAACCTTCTCCTTAACACTCATCATTAATGTTTGTACATTACTAGATTTGCTGCCAACCGTCACTTTTGTTTTGAAATCATCAAGTCTTTCGCTTCATTTTTACTGTATCTTAACTGATGTTTTACCAGAACTCAATATTTCTCAACTGGGCAAAGCTCCAGACAGTTAGGCAAATTTATCGATTGTGATACAACTACTATAATATGATTTTCATATCATTCCACGCAGATTTTCCATATTGACAAGAAGTTAGATCTGGCCAGAATGCTCCAGACACTGTATGGCTTGTTATAAAATGGTAAAGGACGTTTTGCAAGACACTGCTTCACATAAATTTCTTATTGTCCCCGTTGTAATGAAACTTTGAAGCTTCTTCGGCCTCACGAATAGATGACTTGCCAGACTAAAGTTGTTTTGGAAATTTTGAGAATTTTGTCTTCTTAAACCTATCTGGAACACTTGTTTTGTTTGGTGCTGTATAAAATTCCTGGCCAGGTAACCGCTGAAAGTTGGCAAGAACATACGTTTCGTCGTCCATCACAACGCACCTGTGTTTTGTTAAAACTTGTTCATAAAGTTTGCGGACTCTAGTTTTGGCGATTTGATTTTGTTTATCTTTACGATTTGGTCCTGTTTGCACCTTGAAAACCTTTAATCCAGCTCCAGTTTTGACTTTTTGGACATAGGCTGCTGACTTGTTAATTTTTTAGCAACGTTACGTACTGACAAGTTTGGATTCCTTCTCAATATCTCTACAATCTTTTTATCTTTATTTAAACTTACTGGTCTCCGATCTTTTCCGCTGACACGTTTTCTTGCAATTGTCAGATTTTCTACAAATCGTTTTAAGACACTAGATACAGTTGATTTAGTTATATTTAGCTTTTTTGCAATCTTCTGGTGCGATAATTGCAAATTTAAAAGATGTTTGGAAGCAATTTTATTTCTCAAAACCTCTTCTTTTGACGGCATTTTAATGATTTGTCAACTGACATGTGGTAATAACTAAATTGTAAATAATCGTTTTCAAGGCAACTAGGATCCAAATTGTAGCCCTCTAACTTGTCTATGTAAAAAAGTGTAGGTGACCAAATGTGGCCAGATTTTATCGTGTACAGTCTTTATGATAATACAATAGACTGCAAACACAAATTAATAAGCAGTGACAAAACTCATAACTTGAACCTTTCAGAACTTTATCTAATATAACACCCTTTCATGCTAATGCATCTCGTGGTTTTTGTTATATTTAATAAACTTCACGGCGTTTACATAATAGCCAACACAGGAAACTAAAGTGACCACAAGATGTAAAAATTGGAAATCGAGGGAGATGCAGTGGAGCAGATGATGAAGTTCGTCAATTGAAATATACATTTTAAAACTCAAAAACACGTTGGAAAAGAATCACGAGGCAAGGTCTAAACGTAATAAATCTGTAGTCGCAACCGAAACGAAGCTTGAAAAACAACTAACAAAGTGAGAATTAGGAACCACTTAAATGAAGATACCGAAGAGAATAACAAATGCGGAAATAAGACAATGTAACATCGAAAACAGTAAAATGAGCAAAAAGTAGAAAAAGCATCTAGAACGAACATGTTGACAAGATGGGAAACGAAAGAATAGCAAGACAGTACAGAAACGGCACTTGAAGAGCCAAGAGACAACATGGAAGGCTGAAAACCTGAAATAAAAGTTGGTTCTTATCATCCGCATAGTAATGAGACCAGACAAACGGGACATAAAAAAGATGTTTTTGTCAGAAGTCAGTTAAGAAATACTGCACCAGCGCGTAGCGTAACAATAGATGACGCCTCCCCCCAACCGTTGTGACTACAGAGCAAGGTATAAAAACAGGATTGTTCAAGGTAACTTTAAGACTTTGAGAAGAATGGAAGTAAACTATAATATAAGGTTTAAACACAATTTATGTTTTTTAATATACAGGGTTATTCAACTTTGAGCCTCACCACTGGGATTTTGGAAACTTTAAGAAATAGAAGAAAGGTTATATTACAAATCTTAGCAATATTATCCATTTAATCGATCTTGTATCTCTTATATTTCTCGAGATCTCAATGATATGGATTAAACTTTAATAACCCTTTTTGCATGGTTGTTATATACAACTTACTGTTTTAGTGTCTACTGTATACACCCCTAATTTACCCTAAGGCAACCGACTGTTTGAAGTTAGCTTGGTTACAAGCTGAATATTAAATTTTGAAACTCCCTGTAAATAAAATTCTTTAGTATCTTCAGAAATAAGTACTATACAAGCCAAATTTGGATATCTTTATGATTTTCTCTTTTGATTTACATATTTATAACTCCTAAACAAAGCGAAATCAAGAAAAATGCTATTAAGAAAGAATGTTTATCTCGTAATGGGGAATCTAAGGTTTAAAGTCGGTATTGTTTTGAAACAACCTGCATATGCTTTTCCAGATAGAAATATTTTGTTTTAATTCGTTTGCTGATAAATAAAAATCGTGAGTTATGTATCATTGACCCCCCACAGAGAAGCTACTGCTTTTGTGTTTCAAATTTATTGATTACTGCCTTATTTATCTCTTTATATACGTAACTGTATTTTTTATATTTCTACTAAAACCTTGCATAATTATCATTGAGATTCATTCAATCAGGATGGAAATTCTTAAAATCCGTTTTCTCTTTTCTTATTTATTGTAAGTATAATCTCAATGGAAACAGTATAAAGTGTATTCAAACAAGTTTAATTGAAAATGACTTAATCCCTAAAAACATTAAATCCGAGATATTTATTCAACGAGATCTAAGGATTAAGTCTTAATGGTATTTAATATTCTATAAGACAAACTTGACGTTTGCTTTTATTCTAGTGCATGCACATTTTCTATACCTTACAGCGAAGAATAAGTAAGAAGTAATTAGTTTCGAAAAATTAATTTTAACTACTAATTATGATTCGGAATACAAAATGGAGTGATTATTCCGAACTGATTACTTTGTTGAAAAGTAATATCCATCTTAAGAAAACAAGTTATTACAAAAGCTTAATAAATCGAGAAAATTTAATTAAACGTCCAAAAGATTAACAGATTTACAAAATACTATATTTCAATCTTTCTCCATTTCTCTACAGTAGAATTTCCATTAACTTTTAAAATTACAACTTTAAGATTTAAGTGCTTGACGTAAACTTTTTGACTTCGATCTCTAATTGGCTGCAAAAAAATAAATGACGATACAGAGATTGTAGAACCCTTATTAAAGCCTTAAAATTTTCTAAATTGTGATTTATTTTACTTTATTATTTTCTTTTTACGTTCGTCCGAGTGGAAGGTCAGGATTCTAGATATATATTCTTTTACTTTATGAATGTGCTTTCCTTTTTTTATTGTTCTAAGGAGATTAAGGCGCTCCTGTCCGCGGAGTATAATAACCGGAATTACATAGAAATATGATCATGATAAAAAAGGTTAGCTAGCTGGAGTTTTTGATTTATCAGTCTTAAAACTCATTCTTCATAGCAAATTGTCTTAGGATTGTTTTTTAAACAAAGAAGTATTTGAGTTAGTTCAGATTTAATAATTACGCAAAAAATAATATTTAATTTTGTTAATAATCGATACATCAAATACTGTCAAATACAATAATTGCCTTGTTTTATTTTCGACGTACCATATATGATCGAAAGAAAACTGAATTGGAGTTTGCGTGATTGAACTTGCTTGATTTGAAATGATGAACGGCATGCTATTGACATTTCTTTTTACTCGACAAGAAATGTTTGCTGATAACATACGTGAATGTGGTAAATCTTTCAAAACCAGTAAATTGCACCTTGAACATCAGCGAATGGGAAAATGCAAAGCTCCCAAAGTCCTCGACGGTAGACGTTTTGCCATCTACGTGAATAGACGACAACATGAGCCCAAACCCACACAAAGGTTGTAAAGGTTATAAAAAACATGGAAGAGGAAGCGGCGAAAAGAAAACCAAGATCCTCTATAAAGATAGGTTTTAGATGAATTGATGCAAATTAGGGAATTAGGGAAACTCACTATAGCAGTCAGACTAATGTCGAAAACATCAACACACCTCAGAATCAGAAATTCATCAAGAATAGGGCTCAGCATAGGAAACTTATAACGAAATATTTGAGCAACAACGTATTGTGGATGACGCCACGGTCATTTTTAATAACTTGATACTAATGAAAAGAGAAGGGAAATCTTCTGTTCCATCTCAGTGGTAAATTCAGATAAAGCATTGTCCAGCAGCAAGTTTAACGCAGTCTCTCTTTCTCTCCTAAGACGCTTACCTAAGAACTGTTTGGGTCTTCTGTGAAATGTAATTCTAATTCCGAAAAGGGGACCTAGGAAACATTAAACATTGCAGTATTACCTCGATGAACCTACGTAAAGCGTTCTGTTTCCCACTCTTTTATACTGTAAACTCTTTTAAGTCTCCTCTAAGATCATACAATACATAATGAGTAATAGTGACAGCAGCTTCACGACAGTGACAAAATTAATAAAAAAAAAAGTGATCTGATCTGATCAGGTGATAGACAAGTTATTAATAGTACTAGACAATCTAGAGGTAATTTATACAAGAGAACAGAAGATTTGCCTAGGCAGATGATTTAATTATACTTGGAAATGTGAAGTTGTAGAAAATTCCTTGATCAAAAAGGTCTGAACCTTTAATCTGTAAGTCAAAACACATCACTTCCCTTAACACAAATTCGTTCCGAAAAAGTCTTCTTTTATCTAAGAGCTACTTATGAGTACATAGGGGTTAGGGCAAGCTATCTCTCTGAACTAACAATCATCTAAACCGAATCGAAAAAGCTTTTTATCTTTTTACAGTAAAGTCACTCTCGCAATATTTCATTTATATTTCCACAAAATCCTTTGAAAATTCCAGAATCATGTCATTCATCAGTATTGAATTCAATGTTACCAACTAAGCAGGTTCAAACTCTCAGCCTAGGTTTTTTCTCAGTCACGGGCATAGTTTACGTCTTGGTAACGTTTTAAATTTTTAATAACGTGACATTTATCATGACTTCACTTAGGCAATGGAAAAGGAAGCTTTTGACAAACTGAGTTCACAAATAGCTTTGGATAAATGAAAAATCGCCAATTTGGAAATTTTAAGAATTACATATGCTTACACAGAAATAAACTGTCATTAAAATAAAATTTGTATGATCAAAATCAGTTGGATGGTTTTAGAAATATGGCTATCAAAGTGAGGAGGTCGAGACTTTTTACTCGGATAATAGATATATTTGAAATGTTCATTTGTACAAAACTTAAATCATTCGTAGTCATAACAAATTCAAATGTGCAACAAAAAACGCAGCTTATCATAGTAAATGCCTTTGTATGTGTATCTGGAAAAAATTCCACGTACAGATTTCACTCCTCCCCTTCCCCCATGTGCGTCATCGTTCTAAACATATAACGGGTCTAATGGGAAATCTGCCACTACATTTTAGATAATTAATAAAACAGTAACTCATTATTGTTGCATAAGGAGTTTGCATCAAGAAGGAAAACGTTCTGACATTGAATTAAGGAATAAAAAAATAAAACAAGACCAAAACAAATGAATTCAATTTTAGAAAATATGTAAAAAATTTAAGAAATAAATAACAGTTATTTAGCATAAAGCGCGAGCCTTAGTGATAAATGTATAACGAGAGTAATATTTAATTTTCAACTGCCAGTTAATTTTTTACGAAAACAGGAATGAGAAAGTCTTAATTTTTTAACCGTTCAACTCTTAACTTCATTTATTCTCAACCTTAATAAATTAATTTACCTTGTAAGTTATGAACCATCTAACACAACTCTTTTTTAAAAACGCCGTTTCAAACTTTAAATCCATTTTAAGAAAATAAATCTAAATTTTATGCGAATTACTACTGGAGTTCACAGTTTCATTTGGTGGGTCATATATCATCGTTATCGCTAAAATTGTAAAGTTATTGCACAAAGTAAGGGGTTTAAAGGAAGTTAAAGTTAAAAAAATTTGTAACGGGACAACTTAAAAAAATCTTCCAGTACTGGAACACACGGACAATATAAAAGTGAATTTTCCTTAAACTCGTTTTGGATTACGCAATTAAAATTGTTTTGGCTTAATCTTCAGAAACTGGTTGGGATACATATTTAATGGAAAATCTAAGAAAGTGTCGACTTCTGCCGTTGCTTCATTAATAAATAATGAAGCTAAGATTTCCTGACTTTTTTGCATAATTTTAGATCTGGAAGGAAATCTGAAATTTAATTTACAACTTTATCAACTTTAACTTTTATAAGATTAAATATTTTTTTTATGATTTACAATGAAAATTCTGAAACAAAAGCTTTAAAAGAACAGAAGCCCAAAAGTTTTACAACTGATTAACAGCTTAGGAAGTAAAGATCTAGCACCTCTTTAGGATGATTTTTTCAAAAGCAAAGTTTTAAAAGGATTTTGTGGTAGGTAACACCAAAGTTACTATTGACAACGTAAACTTGTACATTAAATATGTAAAACTGTGTTACCCTTTTAATGGGAAAACACCTCTAAAAGGAAGACTTTTTATTGCAAGTTGCTATGGTTTATGTTGCTTAAGAATTTTTTGCATCCTTAAGTGGGGAAAATGTACGTACGATTTTAATATTTTCTCGTGGAGAGAGGATTAATTATGGATCCTCTTGTTCGAACTCTGTTTGTATGTATATGTAAAAGTTAGTTGCAGTTCCTTGTAAATGGTTCTCGAGGGTCTAATTTAGGGCACTTAATGATATTAATTTTGTTTACTTCACTGAACTGGAAAGCGAAATGTTAGACATCATAAATATACATATCGTAGTATGTATAATGTATAATGCATATAACTAATTATTACATATTTATGGAAAAATATATTCATATATATACATTGGCATTTCCATGAATTTCTTTTTGTCTTCTTTAAGGATTAAACTATTAATTTATCTGCAGGAAAATTTCTAAGACTATTTTTTAAAAACTTCTAGTTATACTTTGTTCAATCTTCCTAAAACTTATTCATATTTCTGATAATAATAACTAAAGAAATGCATTATACAGGGTGTTACAACAATCGTAAACGTTATTTATAGAAATGACTAAATATTATAAATAAAGTTCGTCGGAAATGGCTATTTCTACATTAAAATATTATTGCCAACTATACAGAGTGTTTTATAAAAAGTGATATACCAAGATAAACTCAGCTAACAAAACAAATATTTTTCTATTTTTAAAAAAGTAAATTTTGATTCTAATGCTCTAAAAGTAAACATTTTGTATAGTCACAAAAAATTTTATAACCTAGAGGTAACCATTTTCCACATCTTTACAGATACTAAGTCTATTCATCGTTAGAACATCCTGTATATCAAATTTGGCAACAACAGTTAGTAACTGTGAGAGACCAAGAAAAATATATTATTACAAATTATTAAAATTAAAATTCAAAGCTTCAGTTTAGTAACAAAAATAAATCGTGTTATTTAATAAGTAAATATAAGACACGTGGTTTGATTGTTTTAATAAGTATTTGTATACAAAACAAGCGAAAATAGTTATGTTTAAATTCTATACTTGGTGAAATTCACATTGACCCGCTTGAGCCGCCTGTACTTTTTGCATACAATAAAAACAGTCTACATCTAACTTACGTTTAATTTAAATGTTAGAAAGGTTAGCGACGAGGATGGGATTTGAACTATTACAAATCAAAAGGTATGGTAACATTCTCACCTGTGAAACCTTTAAAATAACTGCCAATCTATACATTAAAGTTCAGCAGTGCCCTTTTCCAAGAACAGAGAAACTATTTATTATTAAAATTAATTTATCGCAAGAGTAGGATAAATGCGATGATTTTGGCTTTGGATATACTCATTGCTTACAAGAAAAGTTTCCCAACTATTCGTCGTTAATTTTGACAAAACTTTTATTAAACCAACGATACCAAGGTGAAAGCCAACATAGAACATACACCATACTTATAGGTAACACACCATACTTCCATAGATTTAAAAAAAATTATTAAAAAGTAGGCTAGCTTTAAAATAAGACATTCAAATTATCCGTTCGATTACTTCTGTCATTGCTTCTGAAAATGTTGTCGCAATAATGTTTTCTAACGAAAAAAAATCAGGTATGTTTTTTATTTTGAAGGAAGCTGTGAAGCTGTACAGAGATTGCTATCCAAATAGAAGAAGCCCAGTACAAACTACTTTCAGGTGGTAGAAAAGAATTCAAGAGAGCATAGAACTTTTATTAAACCAAAAGAGCCAAAAAGCTATTGCAAAAGCAACATTTTGTTCATCCTTATCACCTCAGATACGTTTACACTAGCGCAGCGTAAATATGTTTCTCATTAGTATCATTTTAGTTGACTTCAGTACGTAACCGAGGAAGATTAAGCTCAGGGTGTACGGTTTTGTCAATTAAATTAACAAGAAACCAAGACCTTTTAAAGTCTGTACTGTCTTCAGATAAAGCTAGATTTAGTGATAACGGGGAAGTTAATAGACATAATTGTCATTAATATTTCTAAGAACATCTTCACTGGATCAAGGAAAGTCACCTTCAACATGTTTTTTCCTTTAATGTTTGCTGTGGATGGTATTATTGGACCACGTTTTTATTTAAGGTAATGTGAATGGAGAAATGTATTTAGATTTCCTGGAAAATGCCTTACCTTACTTTATTAGAAGAAATTCCAGAAGGAAAATAATGTGGTATCAAAATGATGGAGCTGCAATGCAAGATACAAAATTCACTCTGTCCATAAATACTATTCATAGGGAAAGTTTTGCCAAAGACTTTAAACAATCTTGCAAAGCTAGTTTCTATACATGCACATTCTTACGTGTGCTGGCCTCCACTTGGACCAAGACATTGTAGTTACTACACTTGCACGGGCTCCAGAACACCCCAATAAAAAAAGTGGCTTCAAATGAAATTGCGCATTGGCTGTTCAAAAAAGTTCTAATTGTATTTCTGCAACTGAGAGGTCGAATTATGAAGGAATGCCAAGTGTCATCTTAATATCCTTAGTAATTTCTAAATACCCAAGTATAGAACGACAAACGGGATACACTATATATCTGATATGCGTAACATGGATTCTAAATATACCCCATGTAATAAATAGAAAATCCAATATTGTATTTGTATTGTCCCAAATACTTTTTTAAAAATAAAATCACGCAATGTAAAAAACCTTTGTCCAGCATTTCTATTTACATATCAGCAACAGAAAATAGCTTTACTAAAATTAAACCCTGTTTATGGTTCGCAGCACAGATAATAATTGACATTAATCGTCGATCGATAGGTAAATGTTTGGAATGTTAACGCATAGTTGCGACAGGATATTTGATAATTTAATGCAGTATTGCAATATTAATTGAAATATATAAACTGACGTTTGAATTTGCTTCAAATAAATAATTGAAACCTCATCACCGATTTGTAGCAATTTTATTTGTGATAAAACCCCTGCCAATCTACATATTATGTATAATATTATTAAAAAGCATAATAAAGCCACCAATTTCCATTGCAATTCAAGTATTTTTTCCTACAGTTGATGGTGTCGTTTTCTCTTTTTTTGTTCAACTTCATACAAATACAATAATAAAAACTAGTCCAAGTGATTTCGGTTTTGATTTATAGAGTTCGAATATGTTTTGTTATGTTAGAAGTTTTCTTGTTACTAAAGTTTAATAAAAAAAAGTTTACAAATATTGTAACCTGCATCATTGCAATCAAGCTCAAGAGTGAACTTTTCAAAATTACCTTGTTCTATTCGTACGATAATTCTATGATGGCTAAAGGCATTATAGAATTCTTTTCTCAGAAAATCCAAAAATAATCGAAACTTCTCCATAATGAGAGCTCAGTCTCCAAACGATACTACAACTAGCTTGTAATCCCAAATGCAAAACTTTTCTATTTGGACCTTGTTTTGATCCAGTTAGAAGTCTCATTCGTGCCTTATGAGCTTCCTCGTTTATCGAGACTGCAAAAGTTAAGTTCGATATCCGAGATGATTCACAATCCTCCATTTAATGTAATTAGAAGAGTCGAAACTAATCGAAAATTCAGTATTCTGCTTGCCAATGATAATAGATATTGAAAATGATCAGATTTGATTCCAACTTTATTCTAGATTAGAATAAAAATTTAAAGAAAACTGGAAAAGATTACTGCCCACCCTGAACTAACTGAGGAGAATTATTACTTAATTCGATGTCTTCAGGCTAAGAATCAATATTACCAATCTGGAGAAAGGTTAGTTCAAGAGTTTCGGCTTTCTTAGAATGCCACTCTGAATTTATCCATGACATTGACGGTAATTTTGGAAACTTCATCTAAAGATCTTTCAAAAAGATTTTATGTGCAAAGTCAAGTATTTTCGCTTCTATGTGTTCTTAGCGTATGGTGTGTTCATTATAAAATAAAGACTATTTACAAAAAATTCGCAGCTCAAAAAAATGAGAAAAAGAAGAAATGGTATTGCTCATCTCCATTGGATTTTTTTTTCAATTTTCTTTGACAACCAAAATGCTATCTATTCTGAAGTCGAATTTCTGAGTTCTTGTTACAACGATTTTTAAATGAAACAATTGTCTAGTGGTCAGTTAACCAGAAATTTGATACTAAGACTATAACTATTTTGGGACAGCAGATGTAAACTGTTGGGTGAGAAACAAATTGATTACGGTGTACTCCAGCAGATTTAAACTTTGGCAATATATAGGGTTTCTCTTTGATTTAACCGTTTCTCTCATCAATTAAAAAAAATATATTGCAAAAACAAGAAACGAAACCGTCGATATCAATATGTTGCGTCCATAAAAGTTACCGTAGTCCCTTAAAGCATAGTCCGCGAGATCTTCCGATCTATCATCGCCCTGGTTATTTGGTAGTATAAGCAATCAAGGAAAGCTTCTAATAGAGAGATTTAAATGGTTGAAGATGATATTTTCAGACAAGACTTATGATCGATTAGTTGTATATGTTTTCGTTACTTTTGATCATTTTACAAACATGTTTTCAATTTAGTTTGCAATCCAATTACTAAAATGATCCAAAATGGCTGATTATCTACTAAAATATTAATCCAGCTCCAAAAAGAAAGAACCTAATAATATGTTCTTCCCACCAGATCTTTAGGTTTTGTAACTAAATGTTTTAGTTATTCAACAGTATTTTCCGTTTTGCTTCTAAAAAGTATGATATCGTATCCAATTTCAGCATGAATAAATAATGTAGGTAAAAAAGCAGCTTTTACAACTTTAGAGAAACATATTTCAAGCAAAGCTGTCTGTAATCTCAAATCGACTCAAGTTGATATATTGAAAACGAAAAGGTCGTTTTTATTTAGTAAAGAATGTTCTTAGAAGCTAAACATTTTTTTTGTCTGACAGTATTTCAATTTTTTTTCTTTTTAAATTAAATCTTTTATTCAAAATTCAAATCTCGTATTAAAACTAATCAAAAAAGAAATAAAATAGAAATGTTGAAACAATATACGGAGATTAGTCTAAATGTCTTCAAGATTAGATATTCCAATATTTCATTTTATAACCGTTACGATTATTTTTATATTTTTTCTTTGCCTATAGATTGTTAAGCTTAACTAAAGTTTTATATTATTTTCTAATTGTTTATTATTGGTTCAAGGATTATATATTTACCAAATTAAAGTAAACATAGGTCGGCCTTTCTATAAGTGTAAATAGCAGTGGACGTTCAGGTGCTTAGAGTATCTTTTAATTTAATTATTGAAATTAATTATATATTTGCAGAATTCTTTGTGGAAATCATTTCATGTTCATTACATGTTTGCAACACAGTATCAAGATTTTTATGTAATTGCAACTAATTTTATAAATCTGACTAAAGAGTTCTTTTGTGTCATTAAAATATTAAAATTATGACTTTAAAAGCTATTAAAGGCAAATTATATCAAGTCCAACAAATTAAACCGTATACGCAGCAACCACTGTATATTACAACATTCCGCACTTTAATCAGAATACGGCTTTTAGATGCATGCGATGCATATGAAATTACATTAAAACGTTATAGCGCAATAACAGCGTCACTCTGTTATGATAACAGCACTCTAACGGCTAAGTTTTTAATGTTAAAATACGTTACTCCATATATACAACAAAAGCAATCAAAACTATCTGTCGTGCAATCCCAAGAATAAAACAGCATTTTAAGGCAGGTGGAAGCCCCAGTTTTATTGGAAAGATTCTAGCAATGCAGCTTCAACAGAATTTATTGATCAATGCGCTTTCCAAATCCATTTCCTTCATGGACAATATTTTTTCGATTTGATATAATCCGTGCCCAAAACTCAAAAAATGTTTCGGGGAGCTCTACTGATACTTTCTGAATACCCTCCGAATTTTATGGAAAATACATTCTGGTATACATCTATAGTTACATTAAAAAGACAAGTAGTTTGATTCAAAACAAAGACCTGGTTCAGTATTTCCTTGAACTAAGTCTAAAATACTTTCTTGCACTTGAACCACATCGTCAATCAACAATATATGCTGCAGGTCTTTGAGTCTTAGTTTCTATCTGTAGAACTATCATAAACATTTATACTGCCAAACCTTTTTGGCAGTCACTCTAGACTTTATTTCAACATTTCCTATTATAGAAGATGTCAACCAAAGAACGTATTGACGGCTTGTCCAAAGCTGCTCAGTTTTTATCATTATCTCTAAATAAAGTTCTTATATCGTATCACCGATACAGGTACGTTCAAATACCGTATTAAATGTCGGCCGTAGATATCTTACATCTTTGGTTTTCATTTCAAGCAAAGCTCATCAAATTTATGAGGGCATAATCCATCTTCAAGTTTTTGAGAAACTTGACCAATTTGAACATTTCTAAATTGATTTTGGCCTCCTCATCGTTGGTTAGATTGTCACCAAATATTTTGGGCTCAGATACTTATTTAACCTCATTAAGTCTGTTTCAATTAGAAGCTAGAAATCTTACTTTTACTAGCTAATCTTGTGGCATATGTAAACCATTGATAAGTGCACTACTATACGCCATAATAATCTAAGCTAGAAAATAAAACATCAGGTAGTCAGAGACGCTTATTAAATTGTAGATTCTTTAAAGACAAAAATTTGAAATAAACCTCTCCCATTTCCTAACATCCTAACAATGCAATCTCGTTTAATTCTAATTAAATACGTTCAATCTTAATAGATTTGTAGGATCCATAATTACTTGAATAAAATCTAAAAAGTCAGTTCTAAAAACCCAAAACCATGATTTTTAAAAATAATTATCAAGGTTGTAACCAAAAATATTAGTTTGGTAATAGAAAAATTAAGCACCTCCGCCAACTGTTATATTGTCGAAACCAATCTCAAAACAAAACTTGCTTAACTTTTAATACATTTATTATAAGTAGACACAACGAAAATAATCAAAGTTTAAGTAAATTAAAAATACATTAAAGTAAGCAAGACTTAAAACTCACAGAGTTTACAAACCATAATATTTTTGAGTATTTCACAACATTCAAACTGACCTTGTATCTAGAAAAGGTCCAGCACATACCAGTTTTGGCTTCTTAGAGCCATTTCAAGATTATTTGATATCTCTGTAAACAGTTTGCACCACACAAGCAAGTTAGAAAAGCTCACTAAGATTTGTAAAATCTCCACCTTCTATAAACAGATTTAACTGGTTGTTCACCGTAAAACCTACAAATCTCTTTGTAAAGAAGAACGTGATTTATTCGCACTTTACTAAAACGACAGGTAAACTAAATCTTTTATAGTATATTTTAGTTTAAACAGAGAAAAACTGAAAAATTGTAAAATCGAAGATTTTTTATTTTGATTTAAAAATTTCCCAGTAAGCTTTTTGTGGTAGTCGTCAATAAGTCGCTTTTAAAGAAAAACACCTGCACATCAAAAGAACTTAAAAAGTTTTCTGAAAGAAGCGGTCGGGTAAGTGAATAGATTCTATACCAATGAAATTCTATCCTGCAAACCATTTTATCAGATTCAAGGAAGTCCCCTACTTAGAAAATTAAAAGTAAAATTAGATTCGGAGTTTGCTGAGGAATGCAACGATGAGGTTTTTTAATTAAATTGAAGGATCGTTAAAGATGTAACACTCCTTATTCATAAAAAAGTAATAAGTCTTCACGAAGTACAGCTGTTTTTTCCGTTTGTTTCTTTCAGTTTTACTTTATGTTTTAGGAGCACACAAATAGGATGTTCCTAATAAACGCACCATGTTTTCTCTATCGTTAAATTAGATTTTGTGAAACTGAGCCAATTTAAATATTCCAAAACTTTTTTCTAAAACCCATCTAAATGTTATGAGGGTCAGCATACAGGATGTCTGTAGAAAGTAGAAGGGTTTTTAACAGATGCAAGTGAACTCTACATTTTTTCAATTCAGGAACAACTCACGTCATTAGAAGCATCGAATGTAGAAAAATGTCAATATACTTCAAGGGAGTATGTGAACAAAGCACAAAGAGACATAAGTGCTTTGCATTTGCTGAGACATCCTGTACATGTATATAGTTGGTTTTTTATATACCGCGGAAACTTGATATCCTGAACCTCCATCTAGGTAAATCGTATTCAACGTGAACATATACTAACAGTTTATTAAAATATTTTTTTAATTAGTAGTTTTCACTTTCTTCCTGAGTCCCGAAATTCGGATCCCGACTACCTCCAGCTTTACTGCTAAAATATCTTGAGACAGTTAATTAGGCTCTACAAACTGATTAGTCTTTTCAGAGCAATCACCAAAATCTTTCTGGTTAGTTTAGGTTCTTAATACTAAAAATGCAGTGTCGTACCGAGTTTTGCCTTTAATTGTAAACTTCGTTTTCTGATCGTTTTAGATCAATCATGCTTTCGTATGGTTTGGGCTTTTAGGGCCGATCAAACTTTCTGAGTTCAAGTAGAAACGTAAGTAGACTTTTTTAGGACTCATCAATTTTATGTCATTAAGTCAAGCTAGCAAAACGATAGATGCCTAAAATACTTAGCAATACGTTGCTTTAAGCGACAATAACCGACAATTTTACATGGATTTTAAAACACGAGAACCGCAACCTTCGCATTCACACACGAGGTTGGTGATTTAACCACCACTAAATCAACACAGTAAAATTTTTTTATTCTATTCGAGTCTTATCTATTTCCAAAATTTAAGATTCAAAGTTGACATCTGCTAGTTTTCTTAATGTATCTTGGTATTCCTCAAACTGGCTTTACTTGTTTAAATTAAATTATTGAGCGTTTGGGATTTTCTATTATTTTGTTATCTTCTTCACTTGGTCAATGGTGGTCTATTATAACTTTTAAGTCCTCTTCTCTTATCTCATAACGGCTAAAACTCAAAGATTTAATTTAACTTTTTTAATTACTCTTGGTGGACTTGAGTAGGAGAAAAGCTTCTCAATCAGAAAATTGTTAGTTTGTTAATTTGTTTTCGACCTCCGCGATAAAACCTTTTTTTGCAAACCCAACACAGTTATTTCCAATGTTTCAAAAACTATATAAATATTTTGCCTAACTCTTCAATACAAATAATATAAATAATGATCTCTAAATGCGTAATGTCCCACCTCAGTAGCATCTTTCGTTTAAAAGATATTGATTTTGTTGGCCAAAGGGTTTTGTTAACTAAAACGTTTGAATATTTAATAAACCAGACTATTCAGACAATCTCATAAGGCAGTTGAGAAAAAATATTTTCTTGATGATTACAAGCTCTTCCATATATTACGAGAAACGCACTAATATGCTTACGGACAAAACCCAACTCTTTACGGATACTAAGCAATTCCAACAAAATTTTAATCCTACTTCTAGGACTTGTTTGGAGAACCCAGGTATACTCGAGAAATTGAACGCTGTAACTTAATAATCTTTGCGTTATTGGTACGTAAATATGTTGCTTTATATCGATGATTCGCTAAGGTGTATCAGAACTGGTAGATTTTTGTACTCGATTATCCTAAAAAAGATATGTCACCTATCTGAAGAAATGTATAATTTGGTAGGTAAGTTTTTCTTTCATCTGAGATATTAAAGACCTAAAAAAGATTTAGAGAAATCCATACACTTTGTGCACTTTACGACACATGTTTATCTAGACCTTTTCTAGTATTGATAAATTTCTGTTAAGGGGCAACCCTTAGAAATAATTGAGTTACAGAATCCAATTTCTTTGCTACTTTTATTCTCTAAACAGGTGCTAAGCATGATTAGAATTTTGTTAAAGTCGTTTGGCATCAGGTAGTAAGGAAAGGGACGTCTAATTCACGTGATTTATTAGTGATCAGTTACATGACATTCACGTTTGAAATGACACCAGAGACGTAATTTCAGGACTTGAATATTGTTATTATTATGTCATACTAACATGATATTCTATTTTACCCTGTAATGTATTTAGTAGAATTCATTTTCCTATCATTAGCAGTAGAATTTTGATAACCAATAAATAATATCACATTTAATCACGTGAGAAATACGAAACAAAATTTGTCAGATTCGCCATTGGAATTGAACGATGTCCAATTAATCACGTGAATTTGACGTCACTCTGCTTGCTGTGTTATAATTAATGAGCTAAAATTCATGGGTGGATATTCTATAACGGCGAGACAGTAAAGAATAGCTTTCCTAGGTACATATTAGGGTGTCACAAAATATCTTATCCATAGGAGAAGCTTCGTATTTCAACCAAAGAAAAATAGTGAGTTGACAGGATTCTGATATCTCAAAAATTGCACACCGAGAAAATAAGAAAAAGTTAAGATTTTCAATTTTTAAAGATTTCTATTTTAATCTGGGACTTTGAGTTACTTGTTTATTTCTAATGAATAAGAAGTAATTGAAACTAGGAACTACTCTGCTTCTTATCAAATTAAACACGATGATGTCTAAATATTCAAACCGTTAAATAAATTGAAATTCTCGATTATGATTATGGTAAAATTACTACAGCATGAAAATCGAGAAATGTCTTTTATATTTTCTTGTATAATCAAACTCGTTTACTGAAAAAAATCTTTAATGAAATCAATTTAGCTTTAACATTAGTAATAATATTTCCAAGATCTGAAAAAGAAAAACATTTTCGTTTATGTATAAACATTTCAGAATTTTTCCCTTTTTAAATTAAGCAGTAAATTGCTGAATTATTTTTATAATGATTTCCTCCATCATCTTGTGAAAAGAATTTCTTTTTCATAACTACTTTCGTAGCGAAAAATATTATCACTTTATTATCTTTTTCCACCAATAGAACAAGGTTTGATATAAATGTTCGCGTAAGTCAAAGGTCACGACGGGGTTAAATTGCCCATGAGCACATTTTCCTTTGCTCTGTCTGAATCCAACCTTCAACTGCAAATCAGAGCAGTGCCTCGAGGTTCAGTAAGATTCAAGTATTAGACTTCTCGAAAAATCAACAAACCAAAACTTTGAACTAAATAGAACAAAAAACGAAATCAAACAAAAAATTCGTTATTAGCCGAAATTTACACAATGACGACGTGTATAATCCGCTCGAATTTTCTACAGTTTAGAAATTCATTATTCATATTTAACTTTAACGGGATTAATCCTTTCATGAAAAAATTAATATTAATTTTTTGCTTCCTCATTAAATTAAAACAATATTCAAAACCCATTCTGCAACCACAAAGAAACGAGAACCTTTTTTCCGGCGCCTGTTAAGAATATCGATTTAAATTTACTTTTATCCTTATCCCAGCGTCTTGCGCAATTTGCTACGCTTTGGTATTTCTTTTTTCGAGATTTTTCACGTAAACGTAAAATATTTTATATTTAGCATCTTCTTGAAATTGTCTCTGACTATATTACGTCCAGAAATATCTACCGCAGAAAAATGTGTGAAAAGAAAATACGAGAGAATTCTTCCCTCAACTTTCAACCAACTCGTTTATTTTATTTATAAGGGCAGAAAATTTCTAATTTTCTCAAATTTGTTAATTCGGTAAAATCTGAAGTTGTCTCTCTAATGGGTATAAAATTTAATACTTTCATATTCGAATTATTTGATCCCTTAAAAACAACTAACAGTTGAAATGACAGTCGTTTGTCTTGCTTTTAAGTATCTTGTTTTTGTCTGAAATTTCTTTTTTTAAGTTCATAAAACATTTATAAATCTAAAGCTTTGAAGAAACGGGAAAAATAATGAAACAAGAATAAGTACCAAAGGAATCACGGGAGAAGGCGAGAAAAACAAGTTCAATTTTAGTTCTTTTGTTAGAAAGATGGAAAACTTGTTATTAGAAACGTACCTACACGAATTTCATATTTCAAGTTATAATCTGAACTGAGAATTCTACATTAGAATAAAATAGGCTATGTACACTGAAAATTAATTGAATTTATATTTCCCATATGGTTGATGCAAGCAAGCAGTTATTAAATCATGAAATTTGAAATCAAAACAAAAACAACCTATTAGATTAAAATTGAAGAATTGCATAACTATTTCTTCTCTTTCTCATCCTCATTTGAATTTTCTTCAAACCTTGCAAACCTATCTCCTTCCCCTTTCTTGTCTAAACTGTACAAAGTCTGTTCAGTTCTTTGTCAATCTGTTTTCGTTCGACATCAAACGAATTTTTCTGATTCACCTTGAGAGTTTTATTCACGTGTTCATTATGTGTGCTCACAGTATTTAAATGGTTTGTTTTCTAAAGATTTCTTGCTTTCCAAATTGTCGTTTGTATACAGGATGTCCACTGTCATAATATAGTTAAACCGTTTTGAAATCTATTTTCTTCATTAATGATCACAAATTGCGTTGTTTACTTATTAGAACAGAAAATACAAAAACTGACGGAAATATTTTGCGCTTCTACTGTCCGCTAAAATTGAAAATGCTTCACGTCATTTTGACGTTTCTCTGTTTTCTTAATTTTACTAATACTAGGTAACAGTATTTTATTACTTTTATCTTGTTCCTTTCTATAAACATTTTAATGCCGCTTTTTTGCTAATATATTATTCACTAAAATCTTTATTTCATACGCTGTTGAATATCTATGTGTTCACTCAATACAGAGTTTGAAAGTTTCTATCGTTTCTTTATGTACTACTCATTTTTTATTTAATTCGATCGATAATAAAAATCCATACATCTTGACAAGCAAAATATTCAATATTAACTTCTATAAGAAATGCACCGCCTGAATAAAAATTATCAAAACAAGAAAGTAGACAAATGAATCCAAACATTAAAAATGACTGCTTTTATAAGGTGATATTTTTTAAGTGTTTCACTTAAAAACGCCGCTAATAAACAGGAGCGCAAAAAATTTAATTCCATTAAAATTGCTTTAATAATAGCAAAAAGAACTCTCCAGCGACGTATAAAACAACCTATATTTAGATATCGATTTAAAATGATGGAAGTTAGGGGAATAAAAGCAGAACACAGCTCACTGAAAATAAACTTTACAAATACACGTTCATGACCTACTCAGAGTTTCCAATTATTGATGCATTCATAAATTATTCAAATAAATGTTTCATAGACTCGATACGCGCAAGGTAAGGAGAAAAATGAATATTCCGTACTACAATTTCCGGAATACTAACTACTACCTGGTTTATGTCAAGGTTAGACATAATTTCCGGTTATTATTGGGTGAATATTTAAAGCACTCAGACTCCGAGAAAACAAAACGTTGTGTAACTTGTAATCAATGTTAAAATTGTTTTTTTAGGGGTCAAAGAAATTTACATTTACTCCTGTATGGGATACAACTATTCCGATAGCAAAAAAAAAAGGTTTCCAAATGGGTTTCATCTTATTATCCTGCAAAATCAATGAACGCACGCATATATCAAGGAAAAGATATCTTCTTTACGACGGTGTCTTGAAATAAAATCTAAAAGTAAATTTTGATGGGAACCAAATGTGCATAAATCTTTAGAACGGAAGTTTAAAAATTTTTATGATCCCAAAAGCGACGATAAAAAATATCAAATTATTTCAATAAAAGTATCTCCAAAATAAAGATCTTTAAGCGCCACGGAAATGATTAAATTGTAGGTCATATGAATAATTAAATGTTTTGTCCGGCTTTTTCTTCTATATATAACGAATTACTAAATTGGAAATCAAATCAAATCCCTTTTGAATTATAAAGGAAATGAAAATATAATTTGACAGTTGCCAAGCTAAATTTAGCGAGAAGGGTTAGCACCATGCCATCTAATTTGACAGAAACACATTAAAATATTATCTAAGACAAAGGTCTGTTAAATTCATCAAGATATCTGATGACGTTGTAAATTATCTTTTTGGTAAGCTTTAAATGATGCAATGATACCTTATAGAATCTTGTATCAATTTACATATTGCTGTGGGTTTGGGCATTAGAGAAAACTGGACAAAATTTATGTTAGTTCTGTTTTAGGAAATTATAAAAAAGCAGACTTTAAAAAAGTTTCAATAACATAGTGGTTCTAATGAAATTTCCTAAAAGTTTTTCATCTCAATCAATTTATCAAAGTAACAAAGATACAACACAAGAGATTTATTTAGAAGCAAAAAACAATAAATTAAAGAAAGACAAAGATATATCAAAAAGTCTCAAAACACATCAGTAGGCAGAATTATTGAATTTGTAGAAATACCTTCTAACTTCCAACTTGACTAACTCCACATTGACAAAATCAGAAATGAAGAAATGGAACAATTTTGTGTCTAAATCAAATCTGCTACTTATACAAGGGAAAGCCTTAGCAATCAGTAGCAAATTTTGTTGTTTCGTGCGAATTCTCATTTAGATAACAATGGAGAACGAGCGGGCCAAAGTTGGAAAAAATGATTTAGATGTTAGTGTGGACCTTGAACGTTGAATTGAGAGTTACATCCTTTCATTAAATTTGAGCTTATAAGAATTCTTATTAGATTTTTGAAAGATCAGAATAAACTAAGAAGTGTTATCCCAGTCGGGTTCAAATCCAGAAGAATCCGCTTTTGTCATTTAAGATTTTGGCGTTGAGAAAACACACTAAACTTGATAACGAAAACAGATAGAAGAAAGCGTTAGCGGATTTTTATAGAGGGAACAGAAAGATCTGCCGTGCTTTTAAAAAGAACTTTTACTGAAAAAAACAAAAGACTTGAGGGAAAATTGAATTCAATCGGAAAACGACAAAAAAAATTGTAAATCTAAGAAAGATAACGAAGGTAGCGTTCTTTTGTTACAGGCAAATTTCTGATTTATTAATTCTCAAACTTTCTAGACTTTTTATCATACCTATATAATTGTTCTAATGTATAATGTTAAAGTTGTAGACAATTTGATTTTGATTAAATTCGATATCTTGATGTAAGCTTTTGCAGAATGATTGAGGTTATGTTAGGCGTGTTTTATATTATATGAAAAAGACAAAATGCCAGTCAAATGAAATTAACTTAGATTTAGAATCTTAAACACTAAACTGAAAAATTCTTTTAATTTCTGATCGTAGTTATCATTGTAAACTTCGAATTAAACAGTTGACTCTAACAAAAGAAGGCGATACTTTTTATCCAAACAGGGTTGGCCTCAGACGTCAAGCCAGAGAGGCAACTGAGCGCATAGATATGAAAACGCAAAGAATACTCTGTTGTATTCTTATCTATGATTATTGTTAGTTCATTGTGCTGGCTCAGTAGACCGAGTAGTTAGTTACGAGCCAACAGTTTCTAAACCTGGAAAAAAACGACGAACATCAAAGGCATTGCAACTAGATGGTTGTAATATTCAGGAAAATGAAGATACCTATTCCTTTTACTTTACTTCTAAAAGACGAGATTCCATAAAACTTTGAATTCCTTTTGTCTAGAGCAACACTCAGCAAGCATGATGACGCCGAATTCGTTTGATCAACTAGATTATTTGTCGCCAATCTGAATAATTGTTGTTATTAGGACATTTTGACATGGCAAGTTTGAGTTGTGACATTTTGACGTCTATTCAAACGTGAATACGTGAACTGGACATCACTCTGTTTGTTCGTTGTTTTTCAAATCATTTTGGGAGTTTCAAAGCGGGAACCAAGACGATTTGTCCTAGCACTAATAAAATCCACACGAAATTTGCTTAAAATATTTTTAGATAAGAGCCATGTTTGTTTTCAATGCAATACGTATACCAAATAATCCAAGATGACTAATAACAGTTTGAGTTTACTGCGTTAATATTTCAGTCATTTTTGCAGCTGGGAGTTATCAATGTTGCTATTTTTTTACTGTTTCTGACGACATGATTTACTAATTTTTTAATTTCCAATAGATGTCGTACACTCCGTGCAAATTGTCAGTTTATTCTTGTATTTGTCAGCTAAATTAAAAATTTAGTGCTACCAACTTTCAAAATACTTTTATTTTGTGAGAAACTCAAACTGTTATCAATCATTTTGGATCACTTGGTACATTAAGTAACTAAATGCAAATGACGATTTGATGTAGAATTTAGATTTAGGCTTTGATGTAAGATCAAAGCATGAAACCTGTTTTATAGCTCCTGAATCGATTTCTTACCCGTTTGGTGGTTGTTGTTGGGAATGTTATTTTGCCAAAGAACGTCCCAACCCAAAATGATTTTTTTCTCTAATTGTTATTAACCTTTTGAAAGGAAAAGGAAGAGGACATCGTCGATATATTTACAATAATTATTGAATTGGTTAAGCTAACTCTGGATTGGATTTGCATTTTGGTTTTAACAATATTCATCATCCTTTTATGAACCGATGGGGCTTGTTGAGTAAATAAAAAAGCTGACATACTTTAGGTAAGAAAACTTAAAATGACCAGTCTGTACATCTTTCACTTTATAAGTTTGAACAGTAGCAGATATTTATCAAGCTTCAAGTTATCTATTAATTACATAGAAAATGTTAAAAAATTCATGCATACCCAATTAATTCCCACCTACGCTTTTAGTTCTTACGGTACTAAAAATCTAAATTTTATATTACCTCTTTCTACAAGCATATTTAAGAGAAAACTGTTTTAGACGAACTTCATTTAATTTAAAATTTAAAGTGTACCTTGTACTTAAATTATAAATCGCCTCTTAAGGATGTCTTTGCAAAGGTTCAAAGTTCAGAAGCAACATTTCAGTCAGAGCAACGAGCTTAATAACGATCTCTATATTTCGCTGCAGTTGCAACATCAGAGTTAAGCAAAACGCTCCAGCTTTTCATTTATTTTGTCACCAAAGCTGAAAAAAGAACACCTACTTCAGTGACTCTTGCCAAACAAAAAGCATGAAATAATACTGAACAAGGTTCTCTTCAAAATTCACAAAGCCTTTCAAAATTTTATAACGCGTTTCTGTAAGTTCAAGAGCTACAAAATTCTTCGATAAAACTTTACTTTGCAGATTGCTTACAATATTAATGTTAGCTCTGGTTCACTTTATCCTTTATTCTGTTTTCTTACGGAAAATCTGACGGTCTTGCTTGAGAATTTCGGTGAGCGATTTGTTTATTGCGTAAACAAATTTGGGAACTAAATTACATTTTCTAATAACGAAACAATTTAATTATCCAACTTTCGTCGTTTCAACCTTTTAGATATTTACAAAAGACTCACAAAAAAAATTCTTTATAAATTCCTGGAATTTAAGATAACCCCGTGCGGGAATCGTCGATGGTTGTTAAATTCCTCTTTATTCAGGGAGAAGCAACAAGCACGTCCGCTATTTATCAATTTTAACAAAAATTCTTCTATAAATATTTTTATCGTAAAGTGGGAACTTAACTTAAACTTTACCTTTTAGCAGATTGACTTCAACCGAGAATAGGCATTAACTCTAGACTCATTACTACTAAATGATCTGATAAGCAATCGTACCTAACCATCTACATCAAATTAGTACTTGTAAACGTGACTGAATCTGGCATATAATTTCCACAAAAACAAAATATAGCAAAGTGTTCATACTAGCAATTGTTATTAAATTTGATTTTAACTGAAAATGTTGCGTGTTCTTTTTTGAATAAAGTTATAAATAATGCAAATTTTCAGAAAGAAAAGGGTAAACATTCGCTTAGGCTCCCTTTATCTTTTATGCAGGGAAGTAACTTAAAGAGTAGTTCATTCAAGAATTTAATTAAAATATAAATTAGGTCTGAGTGAAAACATAACCATGAAAAATGAAATTCTTAAAGGGCTTTCATTTACTGTTATAAAAATTTTGCACATTCTTACGCACTTACTTTCTTGTAATATATTAAAAAATTTATTAACTATTCTTCCAAAAATTAACATTTTACATACATAGTGTATCTAAATGAGTTCTTAAGAGAAATAATTACACTTTAATTTCACGTCGCTATTATAGGATAAACATAAAAAGTGAGGTTACAAAAATACTTAAAATACAGTGATTAAAACTTTAAATGACTAAATATTTCGTATGTTACTGACATTTTTCATTTCCTCGTGTCATATATTAGAGAAATATAGCAAATTTAAATAAAATATTAGGAAAAATAAACTTTCCTTCTACATTATCGCCGGTTGAAGGTTTTTATTCGACTTTATATTGTACTGCTTGAATACAGTTCTTTTATAAAAAATGGTTACGATTATAGAGGTCATTACCAAATATTGTGTCGGAGACTTTATATAATTTTTCATAAAAAAGTTCTTCAACAGCGATATGTTACAGAAAGCAATTTTACTGATGTATTTACAGCGTGATCCACATGAGTGAATCACTTAAATTCCTTTTTCCCCCTAAGCAATAAATGAAATGGAGAAAACAAAGAATATTAATAATGGGACTCTTCTGTTTTCTGCCAACTTGATAATCAAGATGTAATTGCAACATAAACAGTTGAGATAATAAATAATTTTTAGTAATTTCAGTACATAAGTATTTTTCCACACAATTTCTTAGTTGTCGCAATGCATTCTTTTAATGGAACAATTAACTAAATATTCAAGATTTAATTTCGTATTAATTATGCAAATTTGTCTCTTACTTTTTTATAGATGCATTTTAATTAGCACTAGCAATAAGTCAAATATGATTAGTACTTTCGTTAAAGAAAGTTCTGCTACATTATTTATGCATTAAAATGTAATCTTCAAGTAATAACGTATATCTGAATTTTAAATTATTGATACATTTTAATTTGTAACACTAAATTAATTTAGTTTTTAATTTGTTTTCAATTCCCTGTCAATCATGTTGTTTACACTTATCGGCTGATCACACGAATGTAAATATTACTTGCTTGAAATAATTATTGACTACTAAAAGAAAATATCTTGCTTGTGGAAAAATATTCTGGAAATATTCTCAATAAAAATAGTTAGATCCAGTTCTACAATCTTGTATACCTTCTCTACATTGTAGATAATAAACTTCTAATTTCAGACCGCAACAGACTACTATGCGCCGGATTTTGTTGCATGCAAAATCTTCAGACCTTTTTTTTAAATCAAGCCAGAAATCAAAAACCAGACTAACTGTGAAAGTTTCATTCTATGAGCTGACCACATGAATGGTTTTCGAAACTTCTACCCATTTTCCAATTTGCCACAGTGTTACAGTTGTTTCTCCTACATGGTCTGTTACGTACATAACCAAATTCAACAGGCTTTGGATTTTGCCAAAATATTTACGTCTTACTATCTACTCGTTTTCATTTGTTCCTGATTAATATTTTCAATAATGAACATAAAAAGAAGTTTCATTCACGTCAGATAAAATTCCTCAACCGATGTATGCAAATTTTGTCAGATTAAGTTTTTCTGTCAGAATGTTTTGTGATATCTATCTTAAAATTAGCTGATATGCACCACCATAAAAAGGAAAAGTAATTTTACCTGTATGGCAAATCAATTTATTGACAGATCAGCAACTTACAATAGGTGATGACGCACAAGGACAAAAGGCAGCTAAAATAAAAATTTTATCGCCTTCTTGTCAAGGGTATTCAAATTCCCAAAATCAAAAACTGTCAAGATGGAAGAAAGAGTTGTAAAAAAAGTCTTTATATTTTTTGAGATATCTCCAAAAAGTACAAAAAACTACGTGTCGATTGCTTTCTCTAACCTAGTCTCTCCCTATAAACGCATATTAGCCAGAATAGCTTAAAAGTCATCTTTTGTAAAACACAATTTGTAAAAATTCCAAAATGAAAACGACTAAAAAAATCAAAATTAACTGAAGTAGGAAAAAGTATGTACTAGTTTTGTTAATCTTATGTTCAAAGATGTAAGCAAACTGATACTGAATTTATGTAGTCTAACAAGAAAAAGTCAAACTCGTAAGAATTTTGCAATAATCCATTTGTCCTAACAACTTTCATAGTTTAACGGCAAACTTATAAGAGCCTAAACAAACAACAGCAAAATAAGAAATATCAGTTCTTCTCTTGGTTTAAGGAAGTCGTCGCATTATAAACTTCTAATTCGAATCTTCTCATTAGTAGTAGTAGTAGTAGTAGCAGCAGTAGTACGACGGGGCATTTCTACAACTCGGTTTCCTTAAGGTCCAAACTAGTTTTTCAACTCTATGTGATGCATTTGAAGTATTTTTCCACTTCATGAAAATCATTCTTCAATCGTTACCAAAAAACACCATAATCTCTCAAAATGAAGTGTGAAAATTCTGTTCCATGTCAAATACATGATTTCTCCACATTTGTTTGTGAGTGACGAGATATTTTGGTTTGTTATATTGGGAAAGTTGTAGTTCAAACCAAAGTGAATTGCTCTGCTGAACATACCAATTCAAAATTGTAATGTTATTTTAAAATTCGCACTAAATCCGCCCCTGTCTTTCAATTTCGTTCAGATATTTGTTTTTCTGACGCGTAATATTTAAATTATTTCATTCTATGAACGGATGTTTTTATGTAGTAATTGTCATTCTTTTATTTGATGTTTGTAAAGTAATAATTTCTTCAATCAACCATATCATTTTGAATCTTTTTGTGAATGTTTATTTTACTCGATTTCAAAGCATAATAATAAATTCATGTAGTTTAACTTTTGTGTTCTTATTTCTAGGAGTTTGTTTTTGTTTTATAAGCTTATTTAGGTGCCGTGATGATGGACCTTGGCTTCTAGCAACCCGCATAATATTTTATTTTGTGAATAAAGCTTTGTTTATAGTTTTGAGAAACGAGAGAGAGGCTGGAGATTTATAAAGTTTATTTTATTTTAAGTTGCGGAACCAACAAAGGTTCCTTGGTAAGTAAAAGAGAATACAATTTAGTCTCCGGACACGATTTTAAAGTGTTTATCTACAGGGTGGTATTTTGGGTGGACCCTATATACAGCGTGTTCGTCGGTGTGGGGACAGGTCGACGAATTACATCGTTTTGTGTGGCACTGTCTCCTGGCGCCCTTTTGGTATCTCTTTTAGGCTTTTCAGCTAAAAGCTAAGTTTTAGGCTCAGGTAAGATCATCAAAACCTGGGTTATTTACTATTTTGGAACCTACTCCCGTCTTCGACATGAGCTATGGGCTTGAACATCTACCGATATCTGACTTATACGGGACTTGTGCATACTTTTGGGCATTTTCCCGTTACAAAATACTTATATGTATGTACCTTAAGTTTCAAGAATAATCTCAATGTGCATTACGATGGTGTCATAAATGGCAGAACTTTCCTCTGCCATTATGCAACACTTGAACAAATCTTGGTCCATAGCCGTCCGTTAGTAGAGATCAAAATTGGAGTTTTGAAAATATTGAAATGGGACTTCAAGGTTTTGTTCTACTTAGGAACAGATCTGCACAATGAGTAAAACAAGTTTTTTGCCTTTGCAAGGTCGTGGAAGAATGACTAGAATTCAAATTGAAAAATTCTTTTCTTTATAAACGACAAGAAATAAGCAAGTCGAGTTTGTAGATTAGTAAATAAGAGGCCATCTAATGTTTTCCCCATGTAAAACTTTCTTGTTAGAAAACAAAAAACAATTACACCCATTCTCAAAAAATGGCGAAAAACACTAAACATACATGGATCGCCACAAGATTTCTTTTTGAATTTTTTTTCACTGCCAACCGTGAATTTAGAGAGAAGTAGCTTTTTTCCGTATATTTTCAGAACGGAAAGTCCGATCAAGATGGGACGTCTGTTAATAGCATTTGATGTCTTGTATACGAATAAAAAAAAATGTAAAAATCAATCGTTCACGACTTATGGATGAAATACCTCAAAACATGTAAAGAAATCAAGTATCTTGATGAATTTTCTTAAATAAATACTTGACAATTGAAACCCTCGTAATTATTCCAATGTCTACCATTTGATAAAAAGTTTTAGCTAAGCTTTCAAATATGTAATTGCTCTAGAAGATGACGCATCCCACGAGAAAAATGCAAAAATAACTTTTTGCACGGAATTAAATGTAGGGTTCAGAAACGAGCTGCATGAAATCTCTTATGTATCTCAATTCCACGTTGTTCCAACAATATAAAAGAAACGAAGCATTTCAACCCCAATTTTGAGTTTAGAAGATCTGGAAATAATTTAATTATATTTGCAACAATAAGAAAATGTAAGAATAACTTTTTTCGCTAGATAAAATGTAAATTCAACACATACCAACATCGGTTATGTCTTTAGTAGTATAGCTTATTTGTCTCCAAACAGCAGCATGTCCGTTATTTACAAGATGGTGATAAAATGCGAAAATAATGTAATTTATTGATTGATACACCCTGTATCTGTCATACCTTCGATGCTCTTCTATTACTTTCGCAATGTTCCATTAACATTGAAACAGGAGATACTAAAGACTAACGTTTATCCTTTATGCTATTCTGTACTTGGTGTTTCGATTAGATGGCGCCTTATTTGATGCTTCTAATGTTATATTAGTGACTGTATATAAACGAGCATAAAGTGTACAAGTATCATTCCTCGTTATCCTCCGATGATGAGTCCATAACAAGGACGATCTGGAGGTACGATGGTCAATGCTTGCAGAATTTCTGTATTTTTGGGGAAGATAGCAGACACTGATAGTGCCAGTTATCTCCATTAAAAGTTAGAATATTTTCATTTCTTTGAAAATATAAATTTTTTAGTTATGTGCATAAATTGTTTATAAAATCTTCTTTATTTTCTTTTTTATCATACAACCGTTCTTAGCTGTGCTCCTCAAGGTTATGCTCCAGGTCCTTTGCTTTTTGTTTTCTATATCCAAGCATTTTATATCACTAATTATGAATTTTTACCAAGTTAGAATTTATTTAGACTATGCTCACACATACATATCAAATATCAATAAAAATAAGTTCAAATCAATCAATTTTGTTTGCTTCATTGTTTCTTTTATTCCAACACTCACCATCTGTTCGCTTTTTAAACAGGTGTGTGTGTAGATATATTTCCTTCAACGCATATATCTAATGTTAACACCTGCAATACTTAGTTGAACTTTCGAGTCCTGATAATATTCATTTTTCCTGAAGTTTTAAATTCAGTTATCGATGAAATAAAAATTTAAAAACCAAACAAAAACCTTCAACTGTCACAAAGATAAACACAAATACCGTAAATAGCATTACAAACTTTTAGCTACAAAAATTATATTAAATGTGTGACATATGTCACAAACAAAAGTATGTTGTAATAAATTTTACAAGGGCATTTCTTACAAGCGTGGTTTTCTTTTGGTTCTTTAAATCATAACTTTATAAGAAAAAAACTTAGAGTGCCTTGGGATATAAAAGGTGAGCAGTAAATCAACGAAACATGTCTCTTAAAATAAAGAAAAATTACGGTAAGCGTAACCGTAATTGTATTTAGTAACGCGGCAAAAGCAAATTTCACATTAGTTGAGAAAATTTGATATAGTAGGTAATCCATCTCATCTTGTTGGAAGATTCATTTATTAAGAAGCTTTTAGGGAGGAAAAAGAAACCAAAATAAAATTAGATATGTAAATGGCGTGTATACGTAAGAAAGACTAAAACATTCAGATTATCGATTCAATTTAGTGGTGAAAAAAAGACATCAAAAGAACATTTTTGTCCACTTTCTGCCCAATTGGATTCATAAATATAATTTAAAGTGAAAAATTGAGTTTGCGTTAAAAAAGCGTTGGTTCTTACATCATTGAACTCCAAATTGAACGTCATCTTTAAAACGTAATATATTGGGCATGTTAGTTAGAAAAAGTATCGACTTCAACCGGAAAAGAGAAAAATATTTCGTTCAGATAATGCAGAATCATCAATAAATCTGAGTTTTGTAATTTAGGAATCTTTTTGAATATTTTTTAAAGTTATGACAGAAATACAAGTGGATCAAATAAAATCAGTAAGCTATACACCTTCATCAATCAGAAAAATATAATAATAAAAGAAATTGTACCAATATTGATTTCTGTCATCTTGGTATTACTTTTTCATCCATTTCACCTTAAATTCCTTGCTCAGTTTTTTACATAATGTTTTGTAGAGACTATTAGATATATCTGTCAAGCGGAGCGCGTCCTATCTGACACGCTTATCTGGTCATGGGATTTCCTTTTCCACTACGAATAAGATCTTCGACCTCGTTTATGTTTTCCTAAACTTACGAATGTTAAAACAATATTTGCTGTATCATCCAAACCGAGAGTAGGTTTCTTTAGCAAACACGTTCAAAATTTTGGAAACCCTCCGTTAGTTACATGTGTTAATGTTTTTATTAAAGCCGTAGATTTATTTAACGTGCATAAACCTAGAATTCCTTTAAAATAATTTATTTCTATTAAAAGTTATGATTTTTTTACTTAAAACTCAATAACAATTTAATTTATTTTTAGGTATTTTTATAAGTTACAATTTTTTAAAAATCCTTTTATTAATTCAGATATGACACTTAAATTGCGCCAAAATCTTAGGAAAAAGGTAAAATCCTTAAGAACATTTTCAATTTCTAAAAAAATAATAATAAAAAGCTAACAAAGTTTGTAACTTTTAAAACTTTTTGATTTTATAATACAGAGCGATTCATAACTCGGTAACAATTAAAAATTGAACACTAGTCTATTAGCATTTTATTATTCCAAATTGCATGACGAACATGAAATTTGAAACAAGCGGAAGTCTTTTTGCCCAATGTAATAGGGAGTTGTGACCTGTTCCTTTCAACAAGTTTTCTGTTCCCTAAAGTAGTCTGAGAGACTCTGATTGATTTGAACTGCTCTTTTATGCTTTCAATTCATGTATACACTACAGTTCCGATTTTGACAAAATGATTTTGCATCTAACAAATACTGTCAGGTTTCCTATTTCACAGTATTTCTTTTCTATTTCCTGAGCAATTCTCAATTTGTAAGTATTAATTACCAAAAAAAACGAAATTTAAACATTCGACAACACAGAAGACTAGGAGTAGTAAAATGCCAAAAGCTAAAACTAGATACAATAGCAATTTTCAAAGATTGTTGGTAGTAAAATGGCCCTTATGTCAAAGTTACATTACACGTTGAAAAAGAAATTTACATGCCAAGTAAGTTAAAGAACCCAACATACCAAAAATATGGCAATCCAGATACCTTAAATTCTGAAGGAAATGAAGATACAGAATTCTCATCAGTATTGAGTTCAAAGATATACGGCAGGATAGAAATTGAGCAACTAGAAAAATTGCCAACGGTCAATTAAACAAAAACAACTGATAGGGGACAATTGATCGAATTATAATTTGATCAAAATAGCAAATTATCGAGACTTTTACTAAATACACTATCAACAGTTTGCACGATTGTAAAACGTTGTACATGTTAACATGTAAGGTTGAGACCACGCCATAGAGATATGCTAGTGGGTTCGTCTTCTCATAAGTCTTAATAATGGGCAGCAGACTCTCATTTGCATTGTAATAGTCACTGATATATTAAGTGACTTCCAGTTTAAAAGCATGAATAACTTGTCAAATACTTGGTTTTCCAGACTTGACCAGGAAATCTTCAAAAGAGTAGTGTCACCCTTTCACATTATTATTTGTGGAAGGGAAACCATTCGTTACAAAATCATATTGATTTGAGAAGTTGATATCAAAATAACTATGGCTCTTTGTAGTAGAATGCTATCAATGTGTTTTCGACCAATTGCTTTGCGACGAATTGTTTTTCGAATAAATTGATCTTTGATGATTTCTTTTCAGTAAATTGTTATTCTAATATTTGTTTTCTATCAATTAAAACAGATTGAAAAATATAACAAACGTAGCGAGATCGAGGAAAGGATAGACATATGAAGATCCATGATATAATATTCATGACATAATAATTATGTACTGACAGAAAAAAAAAGAAAAAGAAAAAGAAAAAAGAAGAAGAGTAAAAAGAAAAAGAAGAAGAAACAAAAAAAGAACAGATGATTTTGATATTTAGTTCATAAGTACTTATAACGAATTTGTGAAAATTTTTCAAGGGATGCTCATTACCACGATCAAAATGGCAAAGTTACTTAAGTTTTGGAAATTTAGTTTTAAGTATAAAATCTGACTGTGAGAGCTTTTTAAGAGATTTTTCCCTAGGAAAGGTAAAACAGGACATAAGTAGCCGGTAATAATCAGAACTTTTTAGTTTGCTACAACTGAATTATTCGTAGAAAGCTGAATTCAAAACTGCAAAATTTTCATTTTTTGGTTGAACTATTCGAAGTAATGACACCATTATAAACCATTATCATTTAAGTCACCAGAGTATTATAGAGTAGGTACCATCGTGACCGAACAGACTGATCAAACAGTTATTTCAGCGTGACTGTATCTTTGAGAAATTGAATTTTGACCGATTCGGTTCCAGTTTTTGAGTTACACTATGTTTTAGAGATTGAAGATTGTAAAAGCCTTATAAAGTGAGGACATCTGCAAACCTGACTCTATCACTAAATATTTAATTTATTAATTAAATACTTCTAGTACAACTCTGTATAGATTTCCAACTTCGTGGATCAATCAAAAAGCAAGAACTTAATTCTTCCGAAAATCTTGTCGAGGATTTTCGTATATAACTGTAATCAAGGATGCGTGAGAAAGTAAGACCAGCGTATCGAGAGGACGACACGAATATGGAATTTAAAGTTAGCTAGCAGACAATTTTATTTCTGTTTTGAACCAAATTTCAACAAAGTAGAAAAACCGCTTTTTGATCATAGCAAGATTCTAAAACTCAACAAAGGCAGCGTGTGTTCTAGAATCGATAGTAGCAAGCAATCATCTAACTTTTATTATTATGATATTATCACAGTATCCGGACGCTGGTTAATGTCAGTGTTGGTCATCATGATATGTTTCTTCGATTCGTACCAGGTTAAAGACATAATATGTAACCAGAAAATCCCGAAAGGGTTATCTACAAGCGTATAAGTTCACACTTAGATAAAAAGATCATTATTTTGTAAAATATTTTTGGTCCTAGTCTAAAACTCTAATAGATGGCTAATAAGCTATTAAACTCTATATTATATATAAAATATAATCTATACTTGTACACGTATACTACATACACTTTTATGCGAGGGATAAGTGGGGTCTTAAAATATTTATAGACTAATTATGTTTTATTAAATTTGACCTGCTTCAAGCGAAAATCAATATCCTCGTTTTAGCATCTTTGTTAGTTAAAATATTGGGGAAGTGGCATAATATTCACTATTTAACTCATTCATCGAAAACATTCAAATCGTTTAAATTGTCCATTAACTCCTTTTTGTTTGGCTAACAATAAGTTAAAATTGCTAAATAAAACAGATAAAATCATTTTAGTCTGAAATATCGTGCGATAAAATTGAGAACAAAACCGGTAAAGCTGAAAATTATGGATTTATATCGTCGAAAATATTAACAGGTAATAGAGTGCCAATGGATGTGAAAAAAAACGAAATACAATTGCTTTTATCTACGTTCCCCTCTTTCTAAATTTTTAAATCATCCAATATAATGTTATCCAAAAACCTTTCAATAAGGAAAAGAGGGAAAAAACGTAATGTAATAGGAATATTGAAAATAAATTTTTTGTGTCTATATTTCGTGACCCTTGGCATTATGAATTTGAAAAATTATTAACGCTCTGCATATTCATATATGTATATTTTAGTATTTCCACAGGCGCCTATGGATTATACATTTCAGCGATTTTACTTCTTTTAATTAATTCTAGGCATGAATACTTTTTTTCGGCTAAATTACACCTGAAAGTTTTTGCATGAAAGGTTTAACGTAATAATTATATTCAACATAAAAAGGTAAATAGAAAGCAAATCAAGTGGAAACACAGTTTGAATATTGAAATTAAACATCAGATTTCGCAAACAAAGAAAAATTCATTTCGTTGCTAAATCTGATTTTAATCAATTACTCAATAACGTTTAATAAAGCAAACTATTTACTACAAAGTGAAATTGGATTCAATACACAAAAAGTTCGAAGGGTAAAACCTTTTTTAGCGCAAATTTAAGGAATATTGGCTATATACTGACAGAATAACCCAGATGGGGTTCCGTTATATGAAATTATAGTAGAATTTCCTGAAAATATATAGCAAGTCAAACAAGGTTTGACAGTTATACATCAAGACGGTGTGACGAGAATACGGAGAGTATTTCCACAGTTTGAGGTTACATATTTTAAATAAAATTTCTCTTTGGCAATCCCAATATATTTTAGGGAAATTTACAGACTGCGGGTAAAGTTATTTTGTTTCAATTTACAGTGGAAACGAAAACCAAATCGGATATTTATATATTTTGCTTTTGATGGAATTTAAATGAAAGAATTTCGTTTTGTGTTTATATAAAAGAAAAACCTTTTTACAAAATTAAATGTTTAAAAAGAGAACAGAAATAATGAAAACACAAAGAAGCCGTTTACCTTTGTTTGTGACAGAATATTGAATCAAAGAAATTGTATAAGTTATCTGTTTGATTTTGCTTTTTGCAAAACTGTACAAATGATAAAAAGGTATCTATCCATCTACACTTACGACAAAAGAAACATTTATGGCAGAAAAGAAATCGAGTTTTCTTATTTAAATCAGATTTAAAACGAAATATTCAAAGATGGAAAGAAAAATAATACATAATAGATAAGCAAATTCTAAACTCATCTCAGACTTTGAAGGGTAAAACTAAGTCAAAATCAGGCCAACGGGGAAAAAGAACAGAAAAATAGAAAAATAGCATTCTATAAGCTCTCCTGTTTTAAAACCAAGCAAAAGAAATAAACGATGGAACGTGGAAGTTGAAAAAGAACTGAATTTTCGTGTATTATGTGTTTTAAGAGAAATACGTAAAGTTCTGAATACAAGCCTAAAGCTTTGTTCTGGTACATGAATAGGCTTCTACGCAGATTGATCTTAATAACCATCTGGTTTTTTGCTTAATTAACGGACCTAATTGCCTATAAACCTTCTAACACATCAGTTTAATGAAAGTCTCAAATACTCGATAGATATCAAAGCCGCACTCCAATGGAATGTCTTTTTACAGATTCTCGTAGTATAACTAACTAATTTAAAGACTATCCATTGGAAAACCATTCTTAACTTCTGTCGGCCAAGTTTTTTAATCCGTTTCGTTATATTAAAATCGTTTTCTCTTTGCTATTGCTAGTCGTAACAATGGTTGCTCGCTGGTAACCTTCGTCATTACAAAAATCTTTCGTGTTACAGTCAATCAGATTTCATACCTGCTGCCTCTTTTTTCTCAATATGAATCAAGATTCGTTCCTAAATTGGCTCATAAGCTGAATTATTACGTTTTCAGTCAAAGAAGCCTCATATAAAGTAGGAGAAGCGTTGTGTTTATTATTGTTTTTACCATAACAAGGTTTAATCTCAGAGTTCTTGCCGATTTTGGTTTTCCAAAAATTGCTTGAACGTCATCTCAAATAAAAAATTATTCAGTTAGGATTCAAAATCTGTACAAATCTCCAAGCTTAACATTTCGATCAAATTCACACATTTTTGTATGCGGAATGTCTCAAACAACCATAATCAAAGGATAGCGTCGATATTTGTAAACATAACAAATTATATTACTCAAAAGAGTGTGTCGTCACGATGGGTTTTGAGAAGATCATATCTTCAGTATCTAGAAATTGAAGCTCATTGAAGCTTTTTCTCTGTCAATCGTGCGGTTGGGTTGAATATGTATTCAATTCCTTTACAAATTTTGGTAAAGAAAAGCAAGCTGTGTTTTTGGTTTCTGGATAGAGAGAAAGACTTGTAATTATTTTTAATTTCTAAAGACTCAGTTTTACCATCCCAAAGCAGTAGAATCGATAGGTGCGATAATTATACTACAGTCAACGCGAGATTTGACGACATTTCATAACAACTGATTGAATGAAGCCATAAATGTTCATTTAATATCCTAATAATGCTAACCATATTGATGCAATCAGCAATAGATAGTGAATGAAAAGATATAAGAATGTACAAATTGGTCCATTTCAGAAAATCAAGTAAATAACATTTTGCGTGTCTCGATCGTCCTGTATAACAAACACCCTGATTAATTATTATTTGTAGACTGAAGAGTTGTTTGGATTATTCCAATAATTATTTCTAAAGACTAAGAATTAAATTCCAACATTTTAATAGCAATATTTATTAACTATACATGAAAAAACTAAGTAGATTTGACAAGATTTTTCAAATGAATGATTGAAATTGTTGGGTCTAGACATTAAAATGTTATATTTCATCGAGAAGAATATGATACTTTGTATAGAAGAGCATCTTAGAAGTCGCAGACAATTATTTTGTATAATTCTTCTTAGTAATACCTTTTTATATTTTTATACATGACTGTGCTATTCTCTGATTACAGGTCGTTGGGACAACCTGTATATGATCCTTTCCAAAGCTTAGCAAACAAAAGGGTAGAACGCAATTTTACTAAAATTCGTTCTTGGGCCATATTGTAAATCTTCATTTTTCTTTATTTGTCTTACTTAGTCAGAAATACACACTTACAGAACTCAAACTAAATATTATTATTATATTTGGGACAGCATAAAACTTTTACGAACGTAAACAGTTGAGCAGAACAACATGATATTGAACTGGAATCAAATAGTATTCATGGTGTTTCGCACTTGCAGCATGTACCTGTAAAGGTAATCAGCAAGTGGGGCAAAAAGCAGATAGGATACCTCCCAGTTGAAAAATACTCCTCATACATCGCTAAAGATTGCAACTTATTTTATCTTCTTTCTAGTATAGACAGTCCAGTCTTTTGATTTCATCATCACACCATAAACCATTAAGATTATAATTTTCTTCTCTGCTTATGTTCAGCAATTCCAAAACTCATAGAAATGTCTAACGATATTACCTCGATGACCGCAACACTAATTGTAAGTGTTAAGCTGAATTGGATGCAGTTTTAAATTAATCTTATGCGCAACAGCAAGTCAGTGACAAAAATTCTTACGTCATAAGTAAAATGGAAAGTTATTGGACTTGAACACTCTTACATCCAAGGGTACCTACAGTTGTTAGGCACAAACTAAATACGCAGTTGTAGTTTGACACAAATTTATTTGTGCAAATTAAGTAAGCATCAAACCTGTAGGTCTTTAGTAGAATGTTTGGGGCTAATAAAAATCTGTAATTTTTAATATTTGTCAGATTGTGAATTATTGCTGAAAAAGAATCAAAATATGAACAGCGTTTTTTAAGTTTAGAAAGAATTAAAACTACAAAAGTCAGAAGACAGCAAACTGGATATGTTCAGTGTTATGTTTTTGCTTATTTTTCAGCCTCCATATATTATTCTTACTGATCTGATTTATAGACGTTGGGTATAGTACGCAACTAATGTATAAAGATATATAAATGAATAAGAATTTCTTATATTTATTTTCCTTTTAATTACCAGTTAGTTTTGCCAAAATTACTTTCAAAGGTTGGGACGGGGAGATGATGCGTCCCAGTAGGCTAGGCATTAAGCAAGCTGAGAAAAGTTTGATAATAAATCTCAGCTATCTACCTAAGTTAACCTCACTTTGTGGTTAAGACTACTTCCTGGTATTTAATCATCGGCAATAAAGTACACACATGACTTTTCTGAAAGCTCAATAAATTTTAGTGTCAACCAGTCCATCTTAACTAATCGAATTTTAAAATTTTTAATACATGCAGAGTAAACGAATAGTTTTAATCCTAAGTAAACACTGTTTCTCATTTCAAGTTTTCAAAGCACATGAAAACACAATCGAAATCGTTGTTTTCAAAATAAATACAATATGAAAAAGGAAGCAATAGAGATCTGAAAATTATGCAACTTTTAGTTATAAAACTTAATGGAACTGTCTTATACATACAGTATGAGCCTCTACAGTTTTAGTTCAGCACTGATAAAATTCTCCGCTCATGGAATTTTATAAAAGTAAATAAACTTCCAAGAGTAAAAAGCTTAAAATTTAAAATTCGTATCCACTTTTAGATTATAATTTTAAGCGATAATGTAAACTAAGGATATGCAGGCTTAAAAGAAAAGTTTTAGTTATAAATTATTTGCCGTATTCGAGTAGCAAGGCGTCGACACAAAATTACAAAACCAAACAATTTTGTTTACCACATATTTAGCATGTTTAAAAGCACGTGTAAACGGTAATACCAGTTAACAACCACTAAAATTAAACATAATCCGCCGGTGATAACTCTTTCAGTGTCATAATAATGTGACTTTGAATGTTAAATGTAATTGCATTATCCGCAGTACACACGACATTTCGTGCTTTATAATACGCTTATTAGAAACTGCAGTATTTTACGTAAAAAGCCTCACATAACTAAACTCATTTCCTTTTATGAAAACCAAAACATTTATCCAATATTTAACGTTTTTTTTAAATCACCTAAACAACCTGGAAATATTCCGAACAAAAAATCTGGCAATATATAACACTTTATAACCACATAAGCCGAGTTGAAGCGTACGTAACGGTAAGTTATTATTTTGGCAGACAACTTTAAGACAACAGATGCTAACGCTTTGTTATTTATATAAAATTTGGAGGGTGAACATAAATTTAATAATGTTGCACAAGTAGATCCTACGATCCTACTCCTTGTAGAAAATACCTTTAAAATGCCGTGTAATTCCTTCTAACTAAATATTCTGCTTGTAGTACTTTTTTATTAAATTCTAAGACACCGAAGACAATCTTAAATTCGTAATTCTCTTTTGTCTTCTCCCCCAAAATCAACTACTCTAATTGAATAAAAAGTAGTCATTTTTGAAGCTTTCGATTTGAATATACATCAACTGATCAAAGACGATCAAACCTAACCTCAATTTGAAAAATGTTGGTTTAAAGAATACGACGAACATCGAGTTCCATCGTCAACGATTGAGAGACTACAAAGTATCGCTCATTCATAAAAGATAAGTTCTTGTCAATCGAAAAGAATTGGCAGTTAATCAAGACAAAGCAGAGCCAATTTGGGATTAGCGTGACTGTGCAAAATCTAAAGTTGTAGTCTTCTGAAAGTGTTTTTTGACTGGTTATAAACTATCACATTTTTATTTGTTAGATAGATAAAAGTACATAAATAAATAATTTGAAAAATAGTTAGAGTTAAGAAGCCTTTTTGATATATAATATTTTATAACTTGAAAGAAGAAACAGAAGGTTTTTAGTTTCTCAATTTTATTTAATGGAGGATTAATTTGCAATTAAAGTTCAACTGGCCGTGTTTAAAGCTTAATCCTACGCTAATTTATTTAGTTTTCAACAGACCCTGTTCTGATGAGTAAATGTAGCCACTAATAAATTTCCCGAGAGATCACGCGACCGTCTACCGTAACCAGGACTGCTTTTTAGTTAGATCATTGGTCCCTTTTTCAAGTAGTAACATGCATTCATTCTTTCGAGCTTTGTTCTCATACAACTTTGGTTCGAGTTGTTACATATAACAATTATAATGGGGGAGTAACTTTGTGCAGATAAGGAAGGTACAATAGAAGTGCAGAGAATAACCAAGTACGTCATAAGGGAAGTGTATAAATGCAATACAGAACACGCAAACTTGTCTCATTCCATACGTAACAACTCTAGAAGTTCAAAACAGCAGGAGCGCGATGATATAGAAACTATCTAATTTTTATAGATTTGTTACTCAGAGACCAAGCTACTTATTGAAACCCCACTTTCATTACTTACGTAAACGGCAATCAAATTTTTTCAGATATTCAACAAAAGACAAATCGCTTTTCATTTAATTTCATGATAAATGGAAGTTTCCGTTCATCATCAAGTAGCAATGTTGCTTTTCTTCGAATTTGTTTGTTTTTGTTTTGCTCCTTTACTGCCTTGCTTAAGCAAAAATGGTTTAAGTGACGAGGAGCTTAATTTGTGTCTTTAAAGTTGATACAGTGTTAATGCACAGTATGGAGATCTTGGAAACGGTAAGAGATACAGGATCGGTTAAATGAGATGAAAGTTGGCTATTTATAGGACCTTTTTGTTCGCATTTGCAAAATCTAGATATCTTGAATAGTTTCAGAGATATTTAAAAAAAGTAGATTTTTCGATTTTCGTTATTTCTTCTTTTATTTATTTGAAGAGATATCGGAAAACTAAAACAACTTCTCCATTGCCACTTTTTGTTCTCTATTAAAATAAGGTAACAAAATTCCTGTACAACGTTTCGGTTTCGAGTAACCATCATCAACCTCATTTTTTTAAATAAAATAACCCTATCATGGTTACATCATTAGAATCGTGCTAACAAGAGCTATCCAAAACAATTTTCAATTATTTCTCTGCCTATTTAAAAACATGAGGTTGATGATAGTTACTCGAAACCGAAACCTTGTACAGGAATTTTATTAGATATTTTAATAGAGAACAAAAAGTGGTAATAGAAAAGTGGTTTTAGTTTTCCGATATCTCTTCAAATAAATAAAAGAAGAAATAACGAAAATCGAAAAATCTACCTTTCTTTACTATATCTGAAACTATCCAAGATATCTAGATTTTGTAAATGCCAACAAAAAGGTACTATAAATAGCCAACTTTCATCCCAGTTAACCGATCCTGTATCTCTTACCGTTTCCAAGATCCCCACGCTGTGCATCCTTATCTTGGACACACTGTATACTATGATAAAGCTTGCTTGTTTCTAGAAGTAAAAGTGAGAAAATATTGTGCTTGTTTCTAGCGTGAATTAATTTTGTAACTCTGTGAATTCAGCTTAGCGACCGATTTCAGTGCGCCCAACTCCACGAAACATGAACTTAATAAACCAGTTTTATTTATCAAGCACAATCTTCTAATCAGCTTTTGAAGATTAACGAATTAGCGGATTTTCCATTAAGACCGGCCTAGCTTGGACCTAAAAAAGTAAATCCCAATTTATTTTTGATGTAGACTGCAGTCTAGTTTTTCGTCGAGTGTATGTAGTGTGTTCTATTTAAGTCTGATTTTCCTATTACCCTGTCATATGTAAAGCTAATAAAGCAAAAATTCAAAAACAGTTGATTTTGATACTAACTAACTGTATTTTGCCTTTATACAGGATGTTGCGTGCGCACAATATTAATATTAAATACGATGCTATTGATATTTTGTTAGAAATCCAAAAGAGACTACAAGCTGTAATCCTTCTTTATGCACGTCTGTTATCATGACAGTTGTGCCGAAAAGATGTCATCCGACCTCTCTATAACACGATCGAAAACGCTTAAACTTTACCAAATGACCAATTAATAATAATTTAAATTCTTCATATTATCTATGAATCTACCATAATGACGTAAAAGCCGCTGTAAGATATTTTTAAGGTCGCGATGTCTTCTCAGTGTGTTACTGTTTTTTGTATAAGCTCTAACTAATAAATATCAATAAATTTGGTTTATCGAGTAGAAAAGTCTTTTCAATCTATATATGTAACATAATAAGATAAAATTTTAGTACTTCATAAAAACAAATTCTGATGTTTGATTTTTAAAAACTATTTTATTCTAGGCTTTAATATACATGGTGATTGAGAAACTTAGATTGTTATTTTTCTACTTTGTTTACCCTGAATACCCTGAATCTGTTATCGTGATTTAAGAGAGCATAGAACTCGTTTCGTTTGATACCACTATCACACATTCTATCCAGGGAGGATATTCAAACATCAGTTTTCACATGCAATTTCGACAACAAGCTAAAGATGTTTGGATTCAATTAGCAGGTCCTTTGCATACTTCTTGAGCGTCTCTCCTTTCGACGTGAGTTGCTCGGGTTCCATTTAATCTTACTAATAAAATCTCAGGAGTTGTGGATTCACAATAAATTCAAGTAAATTTATGTTTGTGCAAATTTTTCCTATTTAAAGAAAAACGACTTTTTACTAATGCCGCTAGAAGGTAAGTACACATACTTGTTGATTTAAGCGATTAAATTTAATTTAATTATTTAATATTAAAAAGAGGTAGCAGTAGTGCTCTTATAATTCTATAAGTAAATCTATCCGTTTTACTATTATCAGATTCAAACATTATTAAACCATATCTGAACTTTACTCCTTAAACTATCCCTTTCCTATCTAAATTTGCAGATCCCTTAGGATACATATACAAATATTAGGCTAAATGTTATATCACCTATTTAATTTATGTATTTTACGTTATTTCCTATTATATCAGTTACAAAATATTTCTTTTACATATTTTAAAACCAAAGTGCTACGTATTTGTTAAAAATAAATTAAAATGGTTTGCAAATTACCTTTTCAACAAAAAATGCTTGTAATCACCAACACAGAAAATATAGCATTTTACAACATTTTGCGCAATTACAAAAGATGATAAACTAACGTTATGTATGACTAATGTGTTGCTTTCAAGGTTTTGTTACGTTTTGCCAACATTTATAAGCCAGAGTAATTATTTAAACTCTCATAAACATTATGTAAATAATAAATTAGGTGTTTCTTAAATTGTTGCAAGAATTTTAAGATTTATTAGGTTTTTAGATTTTATTTTAAAACTTCAAAGTTACGTTTATATACGATTGGTGCACATTTTCAATATAAAAAGATCGAATAATCGAAGCTTCTGTAATTATTAATGTTAAAGATTAGGAATTAAAATTTATTTCTGTAAACGTATTTTAGTTTCCTTAATTATATTGGCTGGGAACTTTGGCGTAATTATACAATAAACAAACGAATGAAGCCTAAATTACTAGGTTAGGGTCATAACCAACTGTTGCAATCAATAATGAATGAGAAGTAAGGGAATATTAGAATACATACAGGATACTTAGTTTAGAATTATGAGTAACGTTCGCAAAGCAAAATTTCAATTCATTATACAAATTTAAGGCTTCAAATTGCAAGACCAGCAATTACTATTCATAAATAAAAACTAAAAAATAAGAGAGAGCCCAAATTTGAGCCTTGGGATACTCCCTATATAGCAAAATACATTTACACAGTTGCATTGCTTCAACAGAATATTTTGATTTACTTTATCAAAGGTTTTAGTAAAATCCTATTGTATGCAAAACTTCTTATATTAAACATACCATATGGTAACGCTAGGCGTTTTTAGTACCTACTGTATTCAAATAGCTATTTCATGTCATTTCTCATATTATAGTGGCATTACACTTGAGACGATTTAGATGTTGATAGTTTGTATATTGAGCTTCCAAAAGCAAATATCCTTACAGACGAAGATTTTGCCGGAGAAAAGGATAACTGCAAAATAGATCATCTATTTGGAAAACAATTAGCAGCCAATGCAGAGATTTTTTTACAAGATAGTGGTCACACAAAATGTGGATAAAATAAAAGCAGCAATATTCAAACTACATCGAATTCTGGCAACCATAATTCATGGATCAACAAAGATCTGGATTTACGATGATCAAGATTTTCAATCTCAAACTATTCCCATTTAGTGAATAAAATCGTAGTAGAAATGTTCGGATTATTCATTGACGATGAAGTAGTGGAATACAATGCAACAATCATCCCAATTTAGAGAATAAAACATGGAAATTGAGGCCACTAATGGATAAGCTCAAACAACTGTTTTTAGAAAATTCTGTTTCTAAAGAACATATAAGCTATGATGAAACAATAGTAAAGTACTTTGGAAGGCGCGGATGCAAATAGTTTATTCGTGGGAAGCCCATCCGTTTTGGTTTCAAAATATGGTCGCTGTATATCTGCATATCTGTACTAGCGAAAATCTCCTCACAGTGCCGATGAGAATTAAAAACTTTTTGGCAAATCTACAAAACCTTTTATTAGGACGTTGAATGAAATTCCTAACACTAAGAGAAAATTACCATACAATTTCTCGTTTGATAATCTATTCACCAGTGTAAATTTACTAATATATCTTCGTCGGAAATTGTGTTCCTAAAAGTTGTCCCTTGCCAAATAAACAAATAATAAATCGACAATTCAAAAGAGGTGAATATGCTTCAACTGTAGATAGAAAGAATACTATATTGTTTATACGTTGGCTCAATAACAATGTAGTTACCCTTGCATCAACGCAATACGGTGCCAATCCTATTGGTTCTGTCAAAAGATACTCACAAAAAGAAAAAAAATGATTCAAATACCAAGACCATATGCCATTGGCGAATATAGTAAATACGTGGGAGGTACTGACGTTATGGATGAAAATGTATCAAGCTACAAAATTTCTATTAGAGGTGGTGGTGGTGCTTTTTTACGTGGATGCTTGATACTGCAATTGAAAACTCACATCAAGTGACGTAAGATCAGTTCCGCGGGAAAATTGTGCAGGTGTACTTAACAAAATATAATCAGCAGCTCTGAATAGCATAACGCTAAACAGAATTAGCGATGATATCAAGTATGACGGAAAGGATCACCTATTGGTACCAACCGAAGGCAAAAAAAGAAGATGGGTGTGCAAGAGAAAGTTGTTCTTCTAGTGCACGAACGATGTGTAGAAAGTGTAACATACGCTTGTTGTGCTAACAATAAAAAGGCTATACCTTATCATTTTCTATATGCAAATCATTACAAGAATCAGATAAGATTACATAAAAAACATTCGGGCGCTTATGGGTTAACATTATTTCTAAAAGACATACATACAGGGTGTCTCAAAATAACACTAACAACGCTTAACCACTGATTATGGGGAACAAACAACGACGATTCATCGAGAAAAAGTTAGGTTTACGTTTTTGAGTTATAAGCTGTCAAAGTCAACACTGCGTCTTCCTGAATCTATCGATCGTAATGAAATTTGTTATTTTGGCTTGTGGGGTTAAAATGATCGTTTTCCTGAAATATCGATGAAATTAATAATTTGGAACACCGAGTTTTACACGCACACCTCTCTTTCAAGGTCTAGAACTGCTTCTACGGGCAAAATTTTAAAATTTGAGCACTACTATTTAAAAGTTCACTTCTTCTGCAAGCAAATCTACCTCTTGCAATTCTTTCACAAATTCACTCGTTTACGAGAAAAATAAGTTGTTTTGAATGCTTGAAAGATTGTTACTAATTTCGTCACGAATAAAGAAAATCGCATTGTCATGGAAATGAAACAATATTCCAAAATCTTTACTAAAATAAGCAAAAAGACTTTTAACGAATAATTTAATTTAAATTGTACAAAACATAAGAACAATCCAAATGATGAGAAAATCAATCAATTAATCATGTGTTCAAAATATCGTCCATTACTCGTAGTAGAAGAGACGTTCTTATTAGGTGTATACCTATGAAATGAGACTTTTTTTTTCAATTTTAAACGTTTATTAACAAAAAATGGTTACAAATTTAATCTTCAAAATAATAGCCATCGCTAGCGACACATTTTACCCATCTCTCAGGCAATTTGTGAATGCCGCGCCAAAAAAATTGGCCGTCTTTGGCCGCAAACCAATCATCGAGCCATTTTTTGGCTTCTTCGTGAGAATTGAAGCGCTGCTCGGAAAGTGCGTGGCCCATCGATGCAAACAAATGATAATCGGAAGGCGCCAAGTCTGGTGAGTAAGCCGCATGCACCAGCGGTTCCCAATCGTACGTCTCCACCAATTCCCGGGTCGCTCTTGTTCGATGTGGTGGTGCATTGTCATCAAGAAAAATTACTTTGTGACGCCGATCGGCATATTCTGGGCGTTTTCGGTGTATAGCGCTGTTCAAATCGGCCAATTGTCGTTGGTAGCGTGCACCGTCAACTGTTTCACCTGGTTTTAATAGCTCGTACCAAATCATACCATGCTGATCCCAGAAAACACACAGCATTGCCTTGCGGCCGAAGCGATTTGGTTTGGCCGTTGATTTTGGCTTGTGGCCGGGCGGACCATACGATCGTTTACGCTTGGGATTGGAGAAATACACCCGTAACGATTCGATGCAAAAAAGACTTCCTTTTGAACCGGGAGAGCAGCATTTCACAAGTGGTTTTTCGGTTCTCTTGCTGCCTTTCAGTCAGTTCATGCGGCACCCATCTTCCGACCTTTAAAATCATGCCCATGTCTTTCAAACGTTTGCAAATGGTTTTTTGGGTCACTCCCAACTGCTCTGCCATCATTTCTTGCGTTTGACCATCATCTTCATTCAACAATGCTTGCAATTCGGTGTCCTCAAACTTTTTCGGTGGCCGGCCACGTTCCTCGTTCTCCACGCTAAAATCACCACTTCGGAATTTTTCAAACCACCTGAAGCACTGTGCTCTGCTTAGAGCATGTCCACCGTAAGCTTCTATAAGCATTCGATGAGCTTGAGAAGCGTTTTTCTTCAATTGATAACAGAAAATCAACGATGTCCGCAAATCGTAGTTTGAAGGCACGAAATTCGACATTTTTAAGAGCGAAACAAATGCGTTGTTGTATGAAACATCACAAACAATGAATTGAATATTGTTGACAGATGACAGACGAAAAAAATAAGACATTTGGGACAGTTTAAAAATACTCCTAGCGACATCTGTGGTCGAATAGTTGAAAGTCTCATTTCATAGGTATACACCTGGTACATTTGGAAAAATGTTTGGAGTTTGCCGAGTTTATTTTTTAATGAACTCAGAGATAAAAGTCCAGAGGTGTAATATCTAGAGATCAGGGTGACCATTATTACCTCGACCAATCCACCTACCAGCTAAATCGGTGAAATGCAGAGGGGCAGTGGTCGAAGTGAGACGGTATACCGTGGTATGGCATACCGATACTTTTTATATTTTTTCTGAACATACCTCAACTTATTTCTATAGAAATACCATACCGGTATGCGTTTGTAGCGACTCGAACGATGACACTCTGACTTACTTTTGTCTCACAATTCTGTTCTATATTAGAATCTTCCATGATAAATACGGTTCTTTATCGGTTTTCGCTTTTCCTTCTGTCATTCTAATTTTGCCGTTTTCGAAAGGATAGTGCAATCAATGATGTGTTGAATGCAATTGAAAGCATCGATCACTTCAAAATATTTTTCAACAAATTGCATAGTGTGTATAGTGCCTCGCTAAAAATGCAGCACGAACTAAAACAATGTGCAGCGAATTTAGCCATTTACTGTATTCTATAGGACGTATACTTAAGTTTAGGATCTGTTAAAGCTGTATGGAACATCTACGGAACTCCGTATCAGCATTTTGACAATGCTTCTAGAGATTTTTCAAGGCAGAATAAAGAGAGATGCTCCTTTTCCGGATTGAGAGAAAGATTAACCAAAATAGGATTTGTCCATAATTTAGGCCTGTTGTAGGATGCTCTTTCAAAACTTTCGTAATCATCTTGAAAATTACAAGAACGAGGAAAAACTCTTCCTGGTGCTCATATCTCGTGTAATGGAATCAATGATACAGAATCTGGGTTCATACATCAGAGAAGCAGAAAGGTTCATAATCATACTTGAATTTAGTGGTGTGAAACTGCACGATAGTAGAAAAGTGAAAAAAATAAACAGCGCACAGTTTTATAGAAGTTTAGCGGAAACTTTCCCCAGCGTGTGCTAAGGTTTTTTTGTCACACAAATCTGGAATGAAATCTCAGATTTCAGATGATTGTGATGATTTTATAAAAGCATTGACAATATTTGACCGTAATCAATAGCCACAGGAAGTTAATTTAAGGTACGGGGAAGAGGAAATTAAACAGTAGTGTGAAAGGTTTTGACTAACCGGCCATGATTATATACGAAGTTTTAGGGACTACGTAGAATTCAGTAAAGTATCCGAACCTATAAGTTTACTAGTAAAGACTGTCAATACCGTAGTTGTATCTACTGCCTAATGCGAACAAATATTCAGTGCAATAAACATCGTTGACTCTGATTTGAGTATTTCAATATTATTTATAAAATGTGTTGAACTGCGCTTTATTTGTTCAACCCTGGAGAATACGTCAAGATATGGATCTTATCAGGACAATGGCATGCTGACTATTCAGAGTGTAGTGCTCGTCAACTACCTAGTTTGACGTCCGACTATCAAGCCATATGGAACCATCTTTAGTGATTTTTTTTCTTTTCTGTTTCTGTTTAATCAATAGAAAATTTGTTTGCTGGTTTATTAAATTTATTATTCGGTATATGTAACCCTTTCTGAAGAAATCCGCCTTATGACGAAAGTTTTAGGTACTATTTAGTTTTTATCTCGAATGTCTTCTTTTTCATCGTATCTTCTTGTCAAGGCAGCTGTGGTCATTGTTAGCTTTTTCTTGTGGCTTTTCTCATTATTTCTTTCCATCGTGCTCTGTTGTTCGCTTTCTTGCTAGCTTTTTGTACAAATAAGTTCGTAGCTACTTTTATTTGGTCGCTCCATCTTTTTGGTGATCTTCCTCTTGGTCTGGAACCTTCTATCTTCCCATACAGAACTATTCGCTCTATGTTGTCAGGGTTCCTCCTAGATATGTCGCCAAAACATTTTATGATTCTGGAGTCTTTGGTTTCACCTAACCGTCGTGGTTCATTAATGTCTTCCAGGATTGACTGATTTGTTCTCCTTGCTGTCCAGGGAACACGAAGTATTCGTCTCCAGCACCACATTTCTGTTGCGTCAAACTTCCTTTTGTTTTGCGCTTTAAGGATCCACGATTCAGTACCGTACAGCAGCATGGGAAATATTAATGTTTTAATTAATTGTTTTTTGGTGTTCACCATTATGTCACTGTCCATCGATGTTTTTTGGAGGTCCTTGGGTGCTCTTTTGGCCATCTCGCATCTTCGTTTAACTTCATCTGTACATCCTTCGTTATTATTTATTAGTGCTCCGAGATATACAAAGGTGTTTACTACTTGGCATTGTCCTATTTGCGTTATGTCTGGTCGTTGTTATTTCTTCTGTCTACTATCATAATTTTGGTATTTTCTTGGTTCACAGCAAGTCCATACTCATTACTAGTTATTTCTAATCGGGTTATAAGTTTTTCTGCTAGTAACGCAGTATCGTCCGCGTATCGCAAGTTACTGATTTTAATGTCATCAACCGAAATGCCTCCTGTCCAGTTTTCCAAAGTTTTTCTCATAGTATGTTCTCCATATACATATATTAAATATCTGCTGACCATCTATTTTACACTAAATTTGATTCGAGCTCGCTATTTAATTTTTGACATAAGGTCGAAGAAGGTCACATACACATATTACGTGCATACAAGGCCGAATCTATCATCACGCAAAATACGCAGTTGCTTGGGGCCCATCACTCTGAGGGGCCCACCAGCCCCCTTCAATTTTCAGCTTCATATAGGGGAGATCCCCCAGGGAAGTTCCACCAAATCATATGTGGGGGGAGGGGGCAAGGAAGTTCCACAAAATAATCGTATGCGGGAGTCTCCTAAGAACCCACTAACTGTAGGTTGCGTAGAGCCCACAAAGATGTTGATACGGCACTGAGTCTATACCGGTAAAAAATATTTGCCACTTCGGCCACTGCAGAGGGCCATTGTGCATGAAGATCATTCGATGGCGTACTGCTAAAGGTATGTCGTTTAATAAATCCAGTAGTGTAGTTTGCAGAAACTCCAAATCAGACTGGCCATTGAATCTTGCTGGTAGCACAACGGGGCCAATTAAAACATGTCTATTAATTCCCGCCCAAATGTTAATAGAAAATTGCCGCTGAAAAGAACTTGGTCGGATTTTCAGCACTCCACACAGGAAGGTTGTGAAAGTTAATAACACCATTTCTTGTGAAACATGACTCGTCCGTAAACAAAATTGTCTGCAGGAAACCATCTTCTCAGACAAAGCGATTAATGAACCATTCGCAGAATTCCATTCGAAAAGCATGGTCTTCCTGCAAACTTTGAACGGGCTGAAGGTGATAAGGCAACAGCTGCTGCTCCCGCAATACTCGATGAACGATGCCGAACAGCTTTGCCAAACTGCTTCCTTGGAATTCTCTTCTGACAAGGCCAACCAGAATTATCAGCAATTTTTCCCACTGTTCCGAATTCCCTCAATCTCTGGTCCACCGCAATAAATGTAATATAATGAGGAGCTCGACAATTCATCTTACACTTTCCCAATATTAAATGCATGTCCACATACTCGTTAAACAAATATTCCATGATTTAAAATCAGAATAAAAAGAATAGAAACCAAATAACGACAACAATGCGCCAAAAAAAATAAAAAATTAATAATAACCGACAAAATGTAACAAAATTAAAAATTCGCAAATCACACAAAGAGTAAAACAACAGTAAACAATGAAATGAAAATGAAATGAAACAAATTTCCATGGCAATGTGATTTACTTTATCCGTGACGAAATTAGTGACGATCTTTTAAGCATTCAAAAAAGCTTAATTTCAAGGGATAAATTTTCTTGCAGAAGAAGTGCATTTTTAAATAGTAGTGCTCAAATTTTAAAATTTTGCCCAGAGATGCAGTTCTAGACCTTCAAAGAAAGGTGTGCATGTAAAACTTTGTGTTCCAAATTATTAATTTCATCGACATTTTAGGAGAACGATCATCTTAACCCCACAAGCCAATATATAAAATTTCATTACGATCGATTGATTTAGTGAGACGCAGTTAAAAAATTAAGAAAAAATTGTGTTGACTTTGACAGCTTATAACTCAACAACGAAAAACCTTTTACTTAACTTTTTTTTTTGATGAATCGTCCTCATTTGTTCCCCAGAATCAGTGGTTAAGCGTTGTCGGTGTTATTTTGTGACACCCTGTATATAAACTTTTATTTATATATATAAAACTGCTGTAAAATTTAGATTTTTGTGCTTCTAATTTCTTCCATCGAAATACTACTATTGTGATATTGTATTTATTCAATAACTTTCTCTCTCTTGCATAATAATCGATTTTTTAGAGTAACTCGTGTTAATGTAATTTACTAAAAGTGTAACAAATTAATATCTAATAAATAGTAACGGTAATTTACTCCAAATCTCATTAATCTAAATAAACTTTATTAGTATACATTACAATTTAACCAGGTGTCACCTTGCAAATTACTTAAAAGCTAATCCAGACAACAATAATTAATATAACGACGAAATACCTCGTAAAGTCGAGGAAACTTATAAATTTGTAAAATCGAGCATTGTAGTGACCTTGTAATTTGATTTGATTGCATTTCTGCATCGTTACCTGGGGATTCGTCTTTTAAATTGACCTCGACTACTCGAACTTGTTCAACCAGTTGATGAGACAGTTTTTGTGTATTATTTGAAGGCAATGCTCTTGAAAATCATAATATAAAAACAAAAGCACGTCTAAAGGTTATCTGATGGTAATTGTATTTTTCTTTTAAGTCATTTGTGGTTTTAAAAATAAGTATACACGATTTAGATAAATATTGAACACGCTCAGGGAAAAAACCCGTCTATTGGTAGGAACTGCTGATGATATTATATACACGGTGTCCTACATGCAGGTATACATTTTAATCTATCTAATCTTTAATCTTCTATGTCTAAATGATGGCGTTCTTTAGTTTTCCAAAAGTTTACAAGTTAGAATGTTTTTGTTATTGAATCACAATAATATTAGAATTTTTGGCTTCAGTGAAATGGTTAAGATAATAAACAATAAGTCAAACAAGAATTATAAATAAGGGATTTTTTCCTCTAGGAAATTTTTTTTGGCATCGCAATTTAACTTAGATCGTATCTGTAATATTCGGTATCATCCTACCATAAAGTCAAACAATTACTATATCGGTCAAGTTTGCGTCTATTCACGTCTCATACGAAGTATCTCAGAATGAAGAGACTTCAAACAGTATTCTAAAACTTATGTACTATATCCATATTGTGACTGATTAGATTTGCTGATTCTAATTATTAAAGTTCAGTAATTCAAAACGGCGAATTGAAATTGAAAAAAGTAAAACAGAGAAATTGAGAGATTCGGAGATAATGGAAACCTGAATGGGCCAAAATATCAAGTAGTAGCAGTGTATGTATGAAATCATACTGTTATCAAAAACCTTGCAGACTGATACTTTGAGCAAATCTCTAAAATGTTTGTTTATATTGCTCTGTGAGACAGGAAGCTTGAACGGAACTGATCTTCTTGATATCTTACTAATCTATTCAGACGTTTCCCAGTCAATATAAGAATTTCCATTTTCTCTACTACTCTTCTTCCATAACTAGTAGATAAACGTTATTATCACCTATATTACACAACAAATTTTTAATTGGTTTCATTCAAGTAAATATTTTTCTCAATCCTTGTACAAAGGACAGACTTAAAATGCACTTCTAGAATCAAGACCAACCTCAGGATTTAGTAGAGGAAACTTCAGATTCCTGTGCCCTTGCACTCTACATGAAGAAATATTCAACCTGAGAAACTTAGCCTTAAAGTAAGAGTAACTGTTAATTAAGAAAAATTTCATCGGTTTATAACTTAACTTACACAAAAGGCAAAGTGAACGGAAAATCCCGGGAAGTTCAGAAAATTTAAGCTTAAGGGGCACGTAAAGGTCTATAGAGGTCCAGAAATCTGGATTTTGAAACCATTGTGTTGCATATCTGGATAGACATTGATTCACCAATATGTAGTGTGACTTTCTTAGAGGATGGAAAACAAGCAGACGAAGTTTTTGAAATTACTAAATTGAAATACATGATGATTAATAAATAATGAAATTGGAGATGTGATTATTTAAACTGAATAAAAAAATCATTTTTATTTCATACTTTCTTTGGCAAAACAAATCGTCTCAAGAGCAAAACATTTTAAGCAAGTTTCATGTGAATTTCATTTGTGTGAGCACCAATCGCATTGATCCACTTGTACTTGGAGCCACCAGCCGCAACCGTCGGATTCTGCAGAGTCTTCATGGCTTAGCCATGCAGACCATAATCGGAGCCTACAATTCTGTCTCAACGGAAGCAGCCCAAACTCTGGCAGGATATCCCGAGCTTCCACGACTGCTGGAGGAAGAATACGCCTTAGTCAGAATCCGAGAAACCGGGGCGACAGATTTCATGGGGCAGCTGATTGGCCCATCACACCGGAAGAACTTGGGCGAATCATCCTGTAAGAAGGCACCATCGCCGAGCCGCATCTTCCAACCCTGACACGGCCGGCAAATGACGCAGAGGTCAACTCGCCCAAAGTTTAAAGTGTTATGCCAATAGTGACCCGCGATAGTGACGCTTGCGCTAAGTGACGCTCGTGTTAAGTGTTAAGTGTAGTCAAGTTATACCAAAAGACAGACAAAAGACTGAAAATGGCAAGGTCCGACCATCGCACTAACTTTAAGGTAGCTAAGTTAAGCTAAGCTAAGTTAGAAACTAAGTTAGAATTAGGGAACCCAACACTCAACGATAGGCCAATGTTAACATAAATAAATATAAATGAGCAAATAGAGGGTAAATAGGAACCTCACACAACAGGTTTTGTACATTTTTATGGTGACAATAAAACGCCCGATTTGGGCTTCTTTTTTTTGTACTTGGGGCCTACGGCAATATTCTTCATAAAGTGAAAAAGAAACATTCTTCAAAAGTTACAACATGTTTCGAAATACTGCTTTAGAGCTTAAACGAAGGGAATTTATAGTTTTACGCATTTTCGGCTTTTAGAAGTGAAGTGATAGAAAACATTTTTAACTTTTTATGAAATACTACAATCATGTTAATACACATTTGAAAAAGTTTCGATGTTTGACAGTTTTTCTCACGTAGGTGGGTCAAGAAAGGTTTATATCATGACTGATCACTAAACCTACTGAGCCAGTACTATAGAGTGACAACAGATAGGCAAAACCATAACAACATGATCTTCATTAGCATTATCATCAATATCATTATCATTATTATTGTCGATTCTCCGAGCGAAAAAGTAGTGACTTTAAGACCTATTTGAAATTCCTCTTCAATTCAGTGGCTAGGTTGGTATATTGAGCTGAATGCTGTGGTTAGATGGAGAGAGATCTATTGGCAGTCATCTAGAAGTGTGCTGATTGGAGAGATGGACATGCGACAACGGAAACAATAAATCTTCTGGGGACGATAGTGTTGGTGGATGGAGGTTGAGTCAGGTGACCAATGTTTCAGAAAAAGACAACGGTAGTACTGAAGGTGTTGAAGTAGCAACGACAATTAAAAGAAATTGGAACTCTGGAATGGAGTTAGAAGTTGATGCTCTGTATTGAGTCTTGGTTGTTGATGGTGTAAATGACAGAGGGCGTCAGGCTTGATAATTCTTCATTAAAGAGTTGTCGATGTTAGATACTTGTTGAATAATTTTACTGAATGTAAATAATAGTTGTTGGTGATGAAAGTTATGATGATTGTCGAACACGGGAAATCGACTGAGGTAGAGTGGTCGCAGCCTACGGTAAAGGTTCCAACTTCGGCGCCCTCCGTCTCTGTATGCCTTATTGGCTTAATATCTGTGGCTTTAAGTTGTACAAAACTAACAAAATTTATTCATCAGGAAATAATGCTGCAAATTTAAAAATTGATAGAAAATGAAATCAGATCTTTTCAATGTCTGTAATAAAATTAAAATTTTAATTTATACCAGAAAATTCCTTTTATCAAATAAGAGAAAGTAAAGTAAATTATGTAACTTAGATGTCGTCTACTACCCCACGTTGTTTTATTGCCGGTGCAGTTACGAATAAATTACAGTAGTTTTATAGTAGTAGCATGTTTGAAGTGTACTTCAAGAATAATTTTCCAAGGAAGTTAGTTCTGAGTAACTTTAAACTGAGATATTTTAAACCACTATACATATGCAGTTCGCATCTAGTTATCAGTTTGGCTTGCTATTTCTTAGAAGATTGGATTTAAAAAATCCCTAACTTATAATTAAGATTTTCCTTATGTCTTTTTATAAATTCGGTGATCTAGCAAATGATTTGGTTTTATTAATAAAATGGTTTATTTATGCAATTAATATCATAATAATTATTTTAATTTTGTTAACGGTAGATAGGTATTAATAAATCCGTGTAATACCAAATTTAGAAAATTTAACTGCTCTAAAAATAGCTAACAATTTCAAAAAAAAAAGAATTAAATAGAATGAAATGCTCTAACCCATGTCACATTAGAATCGATCAGTCCTTTGGGTCATGAAAAAAAGAGATATTTGCCAATATCTGGTTTTGATACCAAATGGACGAATGAAAATAGAAAGGTCGTTTTCAAAACCCACATTTATTAATGATGCATAAAATAACATCGCCGCTCGGTGTGTTACCCAATTTTATCTAGTGGTAACACATTTTTCTTTGTACATTTTCTTTCATTTCTATTCAAAAAGTCGTGTGAACCATTGGTTTGCAATTTTACTTCGTGCCTACTAAAGTTAGAACTCGATTCGTTGTTATCTTTCTCTACATGCCAGTGGAGCATGAAATAAAACCGAAAAATTTAAAATGGATCTTGACATCATTGGTGGAGAAGCTGTTAGTTCAACTTGACACCTCACATCTGAACATTATTGAATAGTAGGTCAACATGAACTTATACAGACGTTATTACGATTATTGCTCAAACAGATAGGTCCAATTGAATTTTTATATTGAAAGAATGAGCTACTTGAAAAAAATATACAGCTTTTAACTTTTATTTCAAGGGAGATCTCAAAATGGTTATAACTCACATAATGATACTTTGTACGCAAGGGAAAACCATTAAAGTGCCGTTTGAACGAAGAATAATGGTCGAAACTAGGTACTTTAGTTCAAATATATGTTCAAAAATTCAAGAGCGTTTATTGTTTTAGTTCAAAATCAGCCTGTAATGTTATTGTTAAATAAATAATTATTTCATAGTAAATGGAATTTTCAAAAACAAATTCACGTGAAATATTTCATTCAAAGGTGAACTTACAAGAGAAAAACTTGTCATGCTTTTTTTAAAAAACGAGGGATATGAAAGTTGACATTCTCAAATTAAAATGATAATTTAAAAACAAAAACTGGTGCAAAATGCAAATTAATAAATGAAATTGCAAATCCTACGATAAACTTTTCAAATGAAATTCTAAACTTTTGTATAAAATTTACATGTTACATATGAAACTCAAAAAGTCGCACTGAGGAAATTTTATGTTACTACCACAAAAATTTGTAGAAAAGCTCCTATACTACATATAAAACAACAAGACATATTCATGGTAAGATTTAAAACAACTTACAGATTATTTTAAATTTCTATATTCTTAGTCAGCTAAAACACCCTATAATTCAGTAGAATGAAAAAATACTCAACAGTATAAAAAACCTTTCAATAACTAAATTAGAACTCTCCATTTATGCGTAGTATTGATATTCAATGAAATTTTACATATTTTTACGGCATTCCAGATATTACCAATCAACGAAATAAAATTACTCGTAGCATTTTTCTTTGAAAACTTCAATACAAACGTTGAATATACTTTCAGTATAATATAATCTAGCCAATGAAATTTTCTCCCTGCGGGAACTTTTGGTAAATGCTTTTTCCATTGACAGTTTATACATGAATTCGTAACGTTTTCATCATGCATTATTTCTAACCACCAATGCGTATTTTAAATAAACAAAACTTTTTTTCAACTGTTGAAAAACAACAGAATTCTAATATTAGTATATCAGAGGTTTCTAGTAAGAAACTTTTTTTTCTTTTACAAGGTAAAATATCGAAGAGAAGACAAAATAAAGAGTTCAATAAAAAAAGGCCATCCATTCTAATACTAGAAAAATGGTGAGAAATAAAAGAAAAATCAGAGAGAAGAATTTAGTTTTGTTATGTCTAGAATAAGTAATATTTTTAGGTAAGAGAAACAAATTTCAATTCTTCTTTTCTTTTTTTTTTTTCATAGGTTTATATGCAAGTCTGAACGTTCCAGTTGTTCATTTCGGTTGGGAATTAGTATTTTACTAGTTACTACCTGCAAATTATGCAAAGTTTGAGATACATACGTAATAGGCTTAGATGTAAAATGAAATAAATGGAATTTGAGTTAATCCTTTACCGGAATGATGAAATGGAATATACTGTATGCGTATAATAACCTCTTTAGCACAATAACTTGCATGTAAAGTGGTTTTGCTACGCTCATTTCACAGAAAAGTCCGACTTTGGTTTTGATTATAACCTCACATTCGTAGAAAATCTTGTCGTTAGCCTGTTTACTTACTATGCGAACTTTGAATATAGGATGCCAAAAAGTCTTATTTTTATTATTATTCAAGTTAGAAAAATGAAACTTAGCAGATTTAATACAGTCAGTAAATGGCATTATCCGATTTAGGAGGGAACGACATAGACTTTAAACTGTAAAATCTTACTACGTTGTTTGCTAGATATTTGAAGAACAAAAAATTTTAAATTCAACTTTGACACCCTTGCAAACGGTGCACTTTAGCGCTTCTACTTTTAATTTCTAAATTAGATTTTACATACCTTAGAATGATATACAGGGTGTAGGAGAAAAGGTGTTCCAAGCGTGTAGAGATAAGTTGATTGATTAATTAGACATTTAGTCGCCAGGGTTTAAACCTAGCAATTTAGACGTTATTCAATTATTGAATATCATCAAACTTTTTTTAGTCATTGAGGAAGATTATAAAAGTTTTAATTACGTCACACTTCGATGCTTACTATTGGGATCTCGGAAATTGTAAGAGATAAAAAGTCGGTTAAATTAGAAAAGTTTTAGCTATTTTGGAGATCAGTTTACTTATGCTTTTTGTTTTTTCAAAAAAGTTCACGGCTTACTAGATATTTGCTAAAAACGAAATTATCTAATTTTTTTTTAAGTGAAATATTTCAGAAACGAGCAAAGATAGAAAAGAACAGCAAAAAGGGTGTTTTAGAGAATTTACTCCAAAACACAAAAAAATTATTTTCGCAATTGTCTTTTGTTTTATTTCGGCGGTGAAACGTAAATCCAAATTTTTTCTAATGAAACGCCTGCTTGATTTCCATATTACTGAACAGCACGCCTTAAATGCTTTTCAGTGATACATGGTTTGACATAGCTATTCTTTTGTTTTACCGAGTTATGAAATGAAAATCATTTTTAATCATAGTGTGCCATCTAACACACAAAGTCGTGGAATTTTATCAAAAAAATTCATTTGTTATGCAAAAATTGCTAAAACAAAATAAATACGCTTTTATGGGGCATTAGATGCTTAGTTGATGCTATCTGTGAATGCTCAGTAAAGTATCTTGAAAGCGTCTTTTGTATTGTTTTAGCAATTGTTACATAACAAATGTAATTTATCTGACAAAAACCAATAATTTTCATATGTTTAAAGCCATGGCACACTAAGTGGGAAATGCTTTTCATTTAAAAAAAATAATTTCCATTTTAGTAAATATCTAGTAAGCCGTGAACTTTTTAAGAAAAACAAAAGCATAAGTAAACTGATCTCCAAAATAGCCAAAACTTTTCTACTTTAACCGACTTCTTATCTCTTACAATTTCCGAGATCCCAATAGTGAGCATCGAAATGTGAACACACTGTATACTTAGATTTTGGTTTACAAAAGTTCACAAATGACGCAAGATTTTTTTATTCCTGTGACGTTATTCTCAACAAACTCCGAAGGAGTCGTTACTGAATTTGCAAAGTCTGTCTGTCACCATTTTTTTTAATTTTGGAATTTTGACTTCAGATTTGGATTCTACATCAAAAACTAAAGACGAAGTGGTGTCTTCGTTTTTTGATATCTCAAAATAACCGCCGAAATTAAAAAAATTTTCAAAATTTGTTTTTCTTTACTTTAGAATCGTATTCTACATCAAAACATAAGAAAAACGTATACTTTTAGTTTTTTTAGATCACCTCGGGAATATGATCAAAATGGCCGCCGAAATTTGAAAAAAAGTAACAAAACGGAGTTCGCGGTGGTGATGCGTTACATTTCCAGATGTTTAAAGTTAAAGTTAAATCAGAGAAATTAAAGTCACTTTGTGGTGATATAAAAAATATTACTGGATCAGCAATCCTTCTGGTATGAAACATGAAACTGTATTTCAGGTTTTTTTTATGAAATGGGAACCAAAATAACAAAAGAAAGACAGTATAAGAGGTACAGAGTATTCAATTAAACAAAGTTGTATTTCACGATTGTTTTAATTCAGAATATCTCAATTTTTTTAATATACTAGACAAGTCGATACATATAATAGAATAAGTAAATCATTGAATAGAATCATAATTACTAGGTTTAGACTACTATAATATTAAATTGTTACAATTAGTAAAAAAGATGTTACAAGAGTCAAATAACCGACATATCCGCTCAGAATACCATGTTTGTAACACCATGTATAATGCAATTGAGGTACAGAAAAAAATTAGAATAACTTGGAAGGTTATTAAGTATATTAACAATGTTAGCCACAAACAGAACAGGCAAGCAAGAAGAATTAGAATGATCAAAATATGACTAATGCCTGATTCATATTTTAGAAATGGATTGGGATTGATATCTAAATGATGAATGATGTTAGTAGTACGCTGTGGTAATACCACTATTAGTAGGAATTAGGAAAACTTTTTCGGGGAAGGAGGCTCGATTTTTTTTGAAACTTCGAAAAAAAATTATTAGGTACTGTTTACTGCCAGCGCCAGAACACTCATATTATCTTTCTTTTCCAGGAGCAGTTAGCACGGCGTTTTCATTGGCATCGCGTCGTCGTACTAACTACTCCTGTACTCAAGCAGACAGTACCAAATAACTTATGGTAACGACCGAGTAGCAGCACTATCGTTACTACTTGCTTAGCGTACAATAGGAAACATCACACGCTCTTGGTAACTATTTTTTTTAATTCAAAAATCTATAAAGGTATCAAAAATTCGAGACATCAGATGTGGCATAATACCAGTGTGGTGGTGAAACAGTCGATACATTGAGTTAGTATAGCGATAGAAGATGACAGTAAGGTGAATTCTTTCAAGTAACAGTTGTTGTGGTAGGCAACGCCAAGATCTTCAAAAACTACGTGTATGCACTCAAAGTTATGTACGAAATATCATACAAATACGGCACAGGTAGAATCTATTTCTGCCTGGTCTGGCGTCTCCTACCCCTATACTAACTCAATTAATTGATAGCTGCGGTTCAGTAGCTACTAGCTCACAGGTAACATGGAAGTGAACTCGACAATCGAAAAAATTCTTACAAAGCCAAAATTCTCGAACAACAAAAATATACAACTTGGAGATTTGCAAAACTGTTCCCCTATCACAATGTAAAGTTTAACATTGCCAGATTGATAAAAAGTTCAAGGAATACACAATACCAAAATCAAGAAAATTTAAATACGACAAAGTTTGCAAAATTAAATATTGAGTTTATGTAAAAACAATGACAGGTAATTTAGCAATATAACACTCGGTAAAACTACTGATCCCCTTTTCATTCACATATACAGGGTATGAGCTCTGGAAAGTTACAGACTTTGTTAGTAGCGATTTGTTACTGTTTTTGTTGGTAGGCCAGGTGTACCATAGTACTGGTGGTGGATTTTTTTTTTGGTAAGACCAATCAAAGATAAGAAATTTTCTTAAACTAACTATTCACTTACCACTAAAAACTAAAAAGTAAAATTAACTTTCCAATAAGAAAATAAGCACCTGAACTTAAGGTGCAATGCAACTTTACAAAAATATTAGTTGATAATATAGTATTTGATATTGTACCGACTTCAAAAAGATCATTAGCTGTTTAGTTTTAAATTAAACAATAGGCCAAAATTATTTTTTTGTTTTTAGCACTTACTGAGTTGTACTGCTTTTCTATTAAATAATTTTATTTACGTTTTACATCTTAGCTTAGTAAATTGGAAAATCAAGCAAAAAGCAAAATTTCTTATTTTTAATAAAAATTGCAATTCTTGAAGAGTGTAAATACTGTCTCGATTCTGGTTTGATTATGAAATCCATTTGGCCTTTCTGGGAACATCATCCACATTATTAATTACAATTACTGTTACAAATAAGCGATAAAAGTCTGCAAGTCTGGCAAATTCCATCCGCAAACGTAGATAAGTAAATTAAAGTTCCGGAATCCTTCCGTCAAACTAGGAATCCCGGCAGCCGGGACTTGATCCACCACCTAATATTTTTGAAGTTTAAAAGAAATTATGATTTTTTCTTGTGTGGAATCTATAAAGCAAATACCACTAGATTTTCTGTTTTAATTTTATACTAACAAGACATAATTTTTTAAGGTTGTCTTAGCGCAAAGTAAGTTTAAAACAAATGCAAAAATGGTAAAAAAAGAAAAAATTCTTGTTATAAAAAATCAGATCACATTTCGTGTACGTGAGCTTGAACTAGTGCATTCTTGTCCTATTTCAATTTCAAAAAATCTTTTTACGAACTTCTCCACCAGCACTATCATATCTACCCTTTTTTGTTCTCTCAAGAACTATTTCTTGACTCTATGCACGTAAAACGTCCTCTACTATTTTTTGTCGAATGTAATATATTAAAAGGTTTTGGCTTTATCTATTTTATTTTGAGTACAAAATAAAAAAAAAAATTCTTCAGGAAACTTCAAAGAAAGATTTTTCCGAAACGAATTTCTCTTGAGAATAAAACGTATTTGAATAGTTTTCAAAAATATTTTTGATTTAATAGTCCATTTTTTCTTTTCAATTTTAGTTTTAGTTGTAATTCTTCACGATAACTGGATTCAAGATAAAAAGCTAAATTCTAGGGTTTTTTATGGCAGAAAGTTTTCTCTACAACTGATACCAATACGGAGACTGGAAAGTTATGGTGGTTTAAAATGGGAAAAGTTTGTAAAAAGACGCTGAAGATTGTTTTATATTCAGTATAATATTTACAATATTTAATTTCCTAACTTAGATTTTTTCCGATCAAACTATGATTAATAAAGCAAGTCTTAATTGTTAAAAGTTGTTAGCAAACAAATACGTTCGCGCAAATATTCTGGCCGTATTAGTTCTCAAAATATTTGCGTGACGATAATAATTTAAAGTAAGAAATTGTGATTAATTTATCTAGATAAAACTAAAGCAGTTTAAAATATGATACTCCCACATAAAGCGCCAAGTTAGATGCATAATAAATAAATAAAGAAGAAGCGAAAATTTAAAAACAAATCACGCATCTTACCGTCGGAAAGAAAAATAAAGCATCCTCGTTGCAGTGAAAGGAATGAAAAGCAAATAAAAAAAGAGGAATGTTGAAAAATTAAAAAGCCACCATAATAAAGATGTTAATGAACAGACCCAGACACATTTAGGGATTACGTATTATGAAGCCAGTATTTTGCAAAATAAACCGGAATACGAATAAATTTCGCTTTCGTTCCGTGTAATTGCCTATTCGCGGCTTAAACATAACGGTTTTGTATATTGTTTGGAAAATGACACGCCGATTAAATTGCTAAACACATCGCGCATTCGGCGGTGCAACTTTAACGGAAAATGTCAAGCGCGCTGATTTATGCATCTGCTGGACAAAAATCAAAAAGAACATAAAAGATTGGATTTATTTTGCGGTTAGTTCTCGCCGATATTCAAAAGCCTGTTAAAAAGGTGACTTGCATTTTACATGAAGAGATCTCGGATGGTAACACCTATGATAAAGTATCCATGCCATTAGAGATCCACATGGAGTTGCGAAGCAGGTAGGCAAAAGGCGATAATGGCAAAGATCGATATCGGCGCAGGGCGCCGGATCCGGAGTGACGGGAGCGGTAGCTGGGCTGGGATAGCAAATGTAGGTTAGCCGGAGCCGCTGGAGCTTTACAGGGCGGTGGCAGGGATCGATATACGCCAGCTCCGGCACAGCTTCCCGCCACATCCCGAGCACCCGGAGCCGTCTAACCCACTGACCCAACACGCGCTCTGCAGCACGCTATTTGTCACCGTACGACGCCTGCTCATGCTCGTCAACGTTGTAGTCCGCGACCACTTCACTCGCTTTGGAATCTCTCCAATTAACCAATTTCTACTAATAGACTGTTCGCAATATGCGAACTTGAAATAACTTTAGAAATTTTTAGTAATTTCTACACCTGGACATAGAAGTCAAGGTTATAGTCATGGACACGTTTTCCAAAATTTTAATTTCTAACCACCGGTTTTAAGATTTCTAATTTTTTTTGTTAACTACTAATTTTTGTGAATGAAATAAAATTCGAAATAAGAGTTGAAGTGACCATTATGGGTCGTGGGTGTTCTTTCTAAGGACTACCAGACATGGGACTGCGAAAGCATGTACCTGGTTCCTTAGTTGGAGAGCAGTGTCCATCAGCAATGGGTTTAGGGGTAGGGGAGGCCGGTGCCTTACGGTCATCTTCGCCTGCGGACATGGCAAGAGGCCGACATCCACCGCGGGCGCCGATGACCAGGTGCCGAATTCAGCACAGCTTACACTATCACCGACCGTCGCCGGTAGTTTGTAAGCGACTGAACACAGCATCCCTGCTCCTGCTCGTGCACCCCTAGGACCTATCGACGGAGACGCCGCACGCGCAGCATCCCTAGTCCTCCACGCCATGTACCACTTTCTAGACACCTACCTGCGCCACTCCGACAAAGGGTGAGTACTTTATTTCCTCCCGCATCACCATACCTATCTCATATCGACGCTTGTTATTGTCCGTTGTTGTAAAGTTGTCGCAATTAACTTTATCTTGTCGTTTCGCCGTAAATGAGTTATGACGAACATCAAAGGTCAATCCAATTAATTTAGTTTCGATCATTCTCTATCAAAGAACCACAAGATCGACTAATTGCAGCGCCGCCTTTAACATTCGCTTAATAGACAGATTCCGATGCTTTTAGGGGATATAGATACTGCGACTTGCTTTAGGGCTTGGCAATGCCAACGGACTCTAAAAAGGTCACCACCGAATGAGCTTCTAGAACGTCCTTTTTATGTAACACTACCCACGAACAAGTTTTCCCTTCACGCATCTACACATTATATTATGCATAAACGTCGGGAACAAACCCCAAAAGACGAACCATCGCAACGTTATGCAATAATTATTCCTATCGTACATCGCGCGTAACAAAAACTTCTAACATCATTTTAGCGTTTTCCAATTTTATTTTTTATTTTTATTTTCTTGTTTTTGTTTATTATAATATAACTTGGTTACATTTAAAAGAAGTTTTAAAAGAATTATACGGTATGAAAGGGCTTGGAGAAAAAAGTACAAAAAAAAGCTACGAACTTTTCGTCTTTTTAAACGTAAAAAAATTATTTTGTACATTTTTAAAACTCTTCTCGAAAATTCATAAAACATTTTCTCTTTGTAGATACTATTTCGCATATGAAATTGAATAAAATGAAAATTTTCATTTTTAATAAATAAATTCCATTGTTATTGTATCTAATGTTACGCAGTAGTTTCGTGGAAATAGATTTGCGGATTATAAATAAAAACAATAATTATAACAGTTGCACATAATAAACAATACCATCGGCCAACTACGTGGGTATTAAAATTGATCATAATATCAGACGGAAATGTGGTCGAGTAGGTATGAATAGCAAAATTAATAGATTTAAGCAATGGAATCTAGGAAGGGACGATAACTGGCTTTGTTCCATGTTATCCAAGTGTAAATCTTAAGCAAGATGCACTTTTTTAATTCTGATAGTCGCATTTATTACAATCAATACCAATGCATATTTTATATTATATTTGAATACGTTTTGCATATTTCCAAAAGTTCAGTATATTTATGTATATTCGTTTTATTGATTTTTTATTTAATTTATTCTGTAAACTCAGAGCAAATTTTTGGTCTGAAACAAATTATTTATTTAATGGTAATGTTTTAGTTCCTACTGAAAATGAACGGGATGAAGTTCCTAGAACTTTTAGGAGGGATGTAACAAAGTTATGCAAAACCTAGCTACATCCTGTGAAATGGTTACAGTGGTAAAAGAAAGTTGGAAGAATATAAGTTTTAAATTACTGTAGAAACTCTAACCGAAACCCTTTTGGTTAATCGATTTGTTTTGTTAATATGGGCGTTTATAACGGGATGTACAGTTAACGTTTTGATTATGCGAATTATTGTTATTAAGGATTGTTTTGGTTAACATATTAAAATTAAAATTTGATTCTTTCCAACTGTACAGTAGCTAGTTAATACATACTAAAAAGATTGTGTTAAAAACTTATTTTTTATCTTATTTCATTCTTTAGATCTGTACATGGAGACTGCCACAACTACAAAAACATTTAAAAAGCTTCCAACAAAGTTTCAGTAACAGGTATTTATTACTTGGCATAATCAACTAGAATAGAAGATGCGTTCTAGTAAAAGTCTTCAGTACCAAGAGTGCCTTTGTAGTCTTTTTTGCTTTAAATGCAAACTCTTGATACTCACTTTAGCTATCAGTCGTGCTTTGGGCAGTAAGAAATAAGAACGTAAATATATGGTAACTTGTATAGATAGAACGTCTAATATGGATGGTTTTCTAATGCTTTAGAGTCTTAACAAATCTTTGTTTTGGCAAAGGGAAATTGAATTTATTCTATCAAGAAGACATACCCAACCCTTTGGCTGGCTGAAAGATTTTCTCCAACAACCACATTCGTTTAGAATTTTGGGGCGGTCGTATCCAAATTTATTTTCCTACAAACTACTTCAGAGTGACCTTTCCCAAAACAGAAATGATAGAAGAAAGCGATACTATTTACGTTAAAAGCTTTCTTTTCGAAAAAATTGTAGTGTATTATAACCAATTTTGGGTAACCATAAGATGGAATAGAAAGGTTTATTCAACAAATAACTACTTCGTCATGCTGACAAACTTCAACTACTATTCTATCCGAGTGTCATCTTTCCAGTCATCCTTCTCGTGTTCTTTTTATTCTTTATCAGCCAATATAATTTTTGTTTCAAATAGACTTAAGATATTAGTCAAGATTATTGCTAAGTGTTGTCCTACTGCCAAATCGCAAGATACTTGTTTCCCTTTCCTTTTCAGCAGTTACATGGAATGATTCAAAATACATTACTCACCATATTACTCACCATAAGAATCAAATAATCTACATAAATATATTCGTATCTGCTATTTGAACGAGAATCGGGCCAGTAGAAGGACGGAAGTTGAAAATTTTCCACTTCGGAATAACTTGACCAAACTTAAAGGGTAAATGGAACATAATTTTCTTCGATTACTCCATGCACGCAGAGCGAACGCAAACTCGATTGGAACCTTATGGGCAGGCCTAGTGATCTGTCGTGCAGAGTCCCCAAAGAATGTTTCACCTTAGGTAGTTTCAAATTCGAGCTCATAGGTGTTCGTGGGGAGGAGTCGGAATGGAGATTTTGAGAAGATATTGAAGCGGCATTTAGTATCTCAATTGAGGGTCTTCACCTGTATCTCTTACGATTCGGCCGCTAGAAGGCGCGACAGGTTGAACTTAGGAAGGCTGCTAGCTGTGAAACTATAAGGGCTACGGGAGTCTGGTTTTCGTCAATTGACACAGTTTCATATGCACTATGGCGGGATAGGAGAGAGAGAATTCTGTAAAAAACCAAAAAATCGTCAAGCTCCCCAAAAACCCGAAATCTGCAAATTTTGCAACCCCCACCAAAACCGTCCGGATAGTCCGATCAAATAATATTCGAGATTTATGTTCTAGGAAGACTTTTCTACCGCTTCGGAAAAATAAGACTCGATTCGATTGACTCCGCGCTTTTCTCCATGGCACGCTGAAATGCCCACTTAAAAAATTTGTATTTCCGTTAATTATAGTACGCTCCAGCTGGGTTTTTTTTTAAACTAAGGAACATGCCAGTTCAATAAGTTTAGGTGGGCAAAAGTGGCGTTTTGCCGTTTTGAGGCATTTTTGGGGCAGTTATTCGAGTTCCTAGGGAAACGTGGTTGCAACACTTTGATGCGCCGTGTGGGCAACGTGATTCCAGTAAATGAGTGGTTTGAAAAGTAATCGCAAGAGTTTCTCTAAAGATACGAGGGTGGTCTGAAAAGTTTCCGACCTCAACGTGAAGATGGCAGCACTCGTAAATAAAAGCTACTGAATTTCGTTGTTCATCTGTTGACAGTTACTCACCAAAGTTTCAGCCATTTTGGACGCGCAGTTTTTATGTAACAGTCGTTTGAGTGAGTTGATGTGAGTTTTTTTGTGAAAATGGACAAAATCGAGTATCGAGCTGTCATTAAATATTTGTTTTTGAAAGGTAATACGCCTTCGCAAATAAAATCATTGAAATTTTGGGCTGCTGAATTTAAACGTGGCCGTAAGAGCTTGGGAGACGATGAACGTTCGGGACGTCCAAAAACTGCAACTACCGACGAAAACATCGCCAAAGTTCACCAAATGGTGTTAGACGACCGCCGAATTAAAGTGAGAGAGATAGCAGAGGTTATGAACATGTCAAAAGAACGTGTTTGTCACATATTAAATCAATATTTAGGCATGAGAAAGCTGTCCGCGCGTTGGGTGCCGCGTTTGCTCACGTTAGACCAAAAACGTGTTCGAATGAATATTTCCAACGCTCTTTTGGCGCAGTTTAGGCGAAATAAATCGGAGTTTCGGCGCCGATTAATTACTGTAGATGAAACTTGGATACACCATTATACGCCCGAAACAAAAATACAGTCCAAACAGTGGACTGCAAAGGGGGAACCGGCTCCAAAAAAAAGCAAAAACTGTTTTTTCGGCTGGGAAAGTGATGGCGACTGTTTTTTGGGATAGTCATGGAGTTATTTTAATCGATTATCTTCAAAAAGGAAAAACCATTACAGGAGCATACTATGCATCATTACTTGACAAGCTGAAGGCAGAACTTGCGAAAAAACGGCCACATTTGCAGAAAAAGAAAATCCTGTTTCACCAAGACAACGCAGCGTCTCACACGCCTTACTCACCAGATCTAGCCCCAAGCGACTTCTTTTTGTTCCCTCATCTAAAAATTGCGCTCGGAGGACAAAGATTTTCGTCAAATGAAGAGGCAATCACCTTCGTGAACAATTATTTTGCAGAGAAAAATGCCGAGTACTATTTGGACGGGTTACAGAGATGGGAGCATCGCTGGGAGAAGTGTGTAGAGTTACAAGGAGACCATGTTGAAAAATAAAAAAAAGTTTTCAGAAAAAATGTCTTGTATCTTTGTTAGGTCGGAAACTTTTCAGATCACCCTCGTACAGTGAGCACATCTGCCTGGAGGTAAACTTATTGATCACTTGTTGTATTGAAAACTGATGCAACAAATCATTTGTTTATGTTACTTTCATAAATAAAAAGTCAACAGCCGTTATTGCTGCGTATCTATGCATAGGTGTAATTAACAAGTATTATTTTATATTTTAACAGATATCTAAATGATTTAAGACTGTGCGTATTTTGTTACTTCGTGATGATGAGCTAGGACAAATGTATATTTTCACAGCGATGTTGCAATTGCAGCTAACCTGCATTTACCTCTGAAATTATGTTCAAAACGCTTAATTTCCTGTTATCGATTTTAATGTTCATTAAAATCCGAGCAACCGTTACTGGAATATTAAGTACAAAAACCAAATTGAGCATATTCATACCAGACGAGTATAATAATTTTATGATAATTATTTGAAGGATAAATAGGTGCGATCAGTCATGAAAATTACTAATGAATTGTCGTTTTATCACTTGACCCTTACCACGTGATTGTTTAATCTTATTTAACTTATTTTATGTTTAAAGTTTCCCTAAAACCTTATTAGAATTTCCCGCAAATTATCTCTGACAATTTCTACTTTAAAAATATGTGTTTATTATAATTAATCCTATTTGGCATGATTAGATCACGTGTTATATTATGTCCTTTTACAAGAATTTTAATTAAATTTTATTTTTAACGAAGCTAATTATCTTTCATAAAGCTTTTTAAGCATCCAAAATTAAAAGTAAAATTAGAAAGAAAAACATATTTGTTTGTTGGTGCACCCAGATAGAATTAACATATTTATGTTTGTTTAGATGTCCTAGAAAAAACTAGGAGATTCATATTTTTTCAGACGGTCACGGGACTATCATAACTTTATTATGCAACATTTGTTTATTTGGATAAATTTATCTTAATTTTTCAAAACATACAGGAAAGTGTTCTATAAATTCCGCTGTATGTAAACAACCTGAAAATAAGTTAAAAGAAAGAGATCTAGACAACACAAAATTTTTCCTTGGAGAATTACGTCTAAAGGGGAATACCAGAAAATGTCAATATATGAAAAACGACTGAAGGTAAAATTTGCAATTTTATTTTTAATATTTTTTATTCTTCTTTTTAGACTATTTCGCACATGTTTCCTTTAGAAATTTAGATTTTTTTCATAAATCTACTTCAGTTGTCAACATATAATTTACGTAATTTACAATTTTTGATTGTATTTGATGTTTTGACTAAACTTTTAGAGGAATTCGAATTCATTTAACTTTCATCATGCAGAAGAATTATCTTTATTATGACTGTAAAGGCCGTTTATTTAATGTATTGAAAGACATTATTACATTTTCTCAATTTTAAACTAAGAGAAAAAGACATCTTCAGTTTTAAAATACTGAAACAGTGTGCTATGGTATTATTCAAAGAACATGAAACTTTACTAGCACAGTTTGATACTATAAACTAATGTTATGCGTAACTAACATTAAGACACTGTTGGTAGATTATAAAACTTTTCCTCAACGAATGAAAAAGCTTTATTCTAATCAGTCTCAATATTTAAGACTGGACCAATAAGAAAATACTATCAGAATTTAACAGAATCACAAATAATAATAGAAGTATTGACTGATAATAATAATAATAATAGAATATATTTTTTCTCGAGATATTGGTTCTAGTGTTGTTATTATAAGAGTAGGGAGTTTCTGGAGTTTGGTTTAGATACGTTAAACTAGTTTGGATATGTTAAGTTAGATCAGTCAATGTTGTCGTAGAGAAACGTGACATTGGTAAGTATTCTTCTAGTTTTTCAAGATATATTAAGTAAGTTAGGAAAGGTAATCAAAATTGATAAATATACAACAAACTGTAGGTGTTTTAATAATTTACCAATAAAACACATTTATAGTCTTTTGTAAACTGTATTTCAATGAAAACGCAATGCACACGACAACAACATAAAAAAGCACTGGGAGCAGAGAATTAAGAGGGAAAAGGCGGTAACATTTGAACACAATTTTAGCCAATCTCTGACAACTTAACAACAAATTTTACATCACCCCTCTTAAAATTTAGGTTAAATGAACATCAATAAAAGAAATAACAAAAAATACAAAACATAAGTGTATGTCCTATGTCATTACTCATTTGGGACACAAACCTAGTTTTTTAATACATAAGTAATGTTTTGGGATTGGGAGACCCTTGGTCAAAATATCTGCCTCCATATCGGCAGATGGCATATATTGCAAATAAATTACTTTGTCTTTAATTAAATCTTTAATAAAGTGTACTTTAATGTCTATATGTTTTGTTCGTCTATGATATGTATTTTCGTTTTCGGCTATTTTGTGAGAAGCTTGATAGTCATTTTACAGTGTAATGACATTTTTACAAACATAAATTTCTTGCAATAAATCTTTCAAGAATATAGCTTCTCTATAAGCTTCTGAAATAGCTACATATCCCACTCTGTACTAGATAACTAACTGAGTTTTGTTTCTTTGCTTCCCAACTAATTGGACCTCCTCCGAATTTGAAAACAAATCCTGAGTACGATTTCCTATCGCTTTCATTATTTGCGCAATCAGCGTCCACAAAGCAATGCAATAAATTATTTTCTATTTTCTTATAACTTAAACAATAATTAATAGTACCTTTCAAATATCTTAAGACACGCTTGGCATGTTTAAAATGCTCTGAAGTAAAACAATTATTGAGTTGGCTTAAGTAGATAATAGCAAAAGAAATATCAGGTCGGGTATTAACAGCTAGATACATCAAACTATCGATTAATTCTCTAAATGGCAAACGACTATCTTTTTCACAATTTTCAGTTTTATCAATTTTTAAATTATTTTCGATTGGAATTTTTGTAGGCTTACAGTCAGTCATATTGAATTTACTTAACAATCCTTTTATGTAATCTATTTGATCAATTTTAACTTCATTGTCATTTTGTTCAACTCTAATACCTAATACATTTTTAGCTAAACCTCAATCTTTTATTGTAAAATGTTTGCTTAATGCATTTTTAATTTTTGTTTTTAATTCATTATCGTTAGATATTAAGAAAAAATCATCAACATAATAAGCTAAATAGGTATAACATCCTTTTTCACATTTATAGAAAATACAAGGTTCATACTTTAGAGTTTTCAAGACTTATTTCAAATAGAACATTTTTAACTTTATTATTCCAAGCTCGAGATGACTGTCTTAATCCGTAAATTGCCTTTTTCAACAAACATACCTTATTTTCATCACCTGGTTTTATAAAACCCTCTGGTTGTGTGATATATATTTCCTCCTCCAGGACACTATTTAAAAAGGCAGTTGTTATATCGATATGCTCAATAGGCAAATTTAATTCAGCAACTAAGCTAAATAGTAAATGTGGTGAACTGTACCTCACTACAGGGGAAAAGGTTTCATTATAATCTATTCCCAGTTTTTGACTAAAACCCCTTGCAACTAAACGTGATTTATATACAAAATTCCATTATTATCATCCCTTTTAACTTTGAAAACCCACTTAGAACATTACATTTTTCAGGCTTATCAACCAATTTCCAAATATTATTTTTAATTAGAGCGTTATACTCTTCCATCATCGTACTTTTCCATTCGTCATTAGCCAATGCATCACTAACCGATATTGGACACAAATCACTATTGGCTAATGCATCACTAAAGAAAACTGGCCACATATTTTCTTCATTTTCAGTCACTCGGTAGAGGTGGTAATTTTCAAGATTTTTGGAAAGAGTTCTATTTCGCATGGGATATCTTCTTTCATCTTCCCCCTCTTCCACTAAAGCCTGTTGAGGTGTGACATTGGGAATATCTTCAAAGTCTTCTGCCATAATTGGATCAACTGTTAGATCATGATCATCATCTGAGTCATTTTCTGTTAATTCTTCTGCACTTTCTAAAGTGGTAATTACCTCTGAACAGTTTTCCGTATCTTTGCTTGAACATAAGGAATTTTTACTGAATTCTTCTAAAAATATTACGTCTCTGGCTTTAGCTAGAGATAGATCATTTTTGTTGAGTAATCTATATGCTTTACTTTCTTCACAATAACCAACAAAAATGCATTCTTTGGCAGTTGCATCAAGTTTATTTCGCTTTTCTTTAGGCTGAACAGCCAAAAACTCTGAAGTTTTGTAAATTTACTCTTTCTCCCGTCCATAATTCCTCAGGAGTTTTATCTGGTGTCTTCTTGCTTAGAAGTCGATTGATTAAGTACACTGCTGTGTTGGCAGCCTCTGCCCACAATCTTTTATCACAGTCAGTGTCAGACGTCATGCACCTGACTTTTTCCATGATAGTTCTGTTATAACGTTCAGCGACGCCATTTTGTTGTGGGGCCTGTTTAACAGTTAACTCGTGTCTAATCCCACAGTTTTTGAACAGTTGTTTTAGGTCTCTATTAACAAATAGTTAACAATAAGTTAAAAATTTTATGAAAACTTTTCTCGAGTAATCGTCTATAATTGTAAGGAAATATTTCATCCCACTCAGAGAAGGAACTGGTAAGGGTCCATTAACATCCATGTGCAGTAGATTTAGTTTTTCTTTAGCCCTTTTTGTCAATTTTGTGAAAGGCAATTGAACAGTTTTCCCTTCAATACATGATACACAACTCGACATGTTGTCTTCGAAATTAATGCCTTCTCCTAATTTATTTTTTAACAAATTCATACTCACTCTGTTGAGATGTCCTAGACGCTTATGCCAAAGCATTTAATCTTCTTTTTTGCACACCGCAGAAACATACATTTTTTCTTCGGTGACATCAAAATTTTCTTCTTCAGTGACGTTAAGATTTTCTTCTTCAACATCAAGATAGTAGATCCCATTTCTACTGGTAGCTGATATCAATGGTTCACTATACAGGTCACTTTCCTTATAAATGTGGCATTTATTATTTTCAAATATTACACTAATGCCTTGTTCAGTTATTTTGCTGACTGATAACAAATTCGTTGATAGCTCAGGTATGTAAACAACATCTGATATTTTGTCCACATTTTCAGATGTGATGAGAACAATACCTGATCCTTTGCTTCTAATTTTTCTTCCATCTGCTAAAGTGATTTCTCGACTTTTATCTGTTGTAAAGTCAGTTATCCATTCTTTATTGCAACTAAGATGCAGAAAGCTACCAGAATCGACAATCCACTTTGATTTATCCACCATACTAGTTCCTAAAGCAACTAGGAGTGCCGACTTCTTTTTATGCTCACTATCAAATTTTTTAAAATTCGACTTATAAGAATCTTTGTGGCCTTTATCTTTATTGTAAGGTTGCGGCGTAATATTACTGGATTTATTGGAACGGTGATAACGTGTATGCCCTAAAGAATTGCAATCTTGTATTGTTATAATCGTTACTGTTGTATCTATAATGACTATGTCTGGTCATTAAAACATTGTTACTGATATCTTTAGGATCCTTACCCCATTTACTGTCTTGAAGTAATTTACCTTTAACAAGATCACTTGTTATTTTCTGACCGGATGACTCTAATGCCATGATCATGGTTTCATATTCCTCGGGAAAGCCTTGTAACATTATAGCACCAAGGAAATCATCATCTAAGGGTTTCCCGGTAGCTGATAATTGTACAGAAAGACTTAATATATCATTTACATAGTCTTCCATAGTTTTATGCTTTGTTAATCTGATTGAGCACAATTTTTTTAAAAGCATCAACCTTCTGTTCAGTCCTTTATCCTCATAGGCCGTTTCCAAAGTGGTCCACAGTTCTTTATTAGTGGTACATTTCATAATATGTGGAATAATGGAAATGTCAACCATTAAGTATAATTTAGAAAAACATTTTTCTTCTGACCTTGACTTTTTATCAGCAGATGTGATGTCCCCGCTTGGGTATCCATCACTGCATTTCCACAATTCTTCATGTTTCAAATAGTTCATCATTTGGAACTTCCAATACATGTAATTTTCGCTTCCTTTTAACTTTTTAATTGAATTAGATAATGATTCTGCCATTTTTGTTAGGTTAAAAAAAACACTTTGAAATTTGCTTGATTCTAACCTAAACACACGTGCACAAAATCAATTACACGACAAGAATCAATCAATTTGAAGTTTGATTAAAAACTTGAATTTTCACTGGGCCGCAGAACCTGAAGGTGCTTTAATAATTTACCAATAAAACACATTTATAGTCTTTTGTAAACTGTATTTCAATAAAAACGCAATGCACACGGCAACAACATAAAAAAGCACTGAGAGCAGAGAATTAAGAGGGAGAAGGCGGTAACATTTGAACACAATTTTAGCCAATCTCTGACAACTTAACAACAAATTCGCACATCACCAACACAAACTTGGTAAAGCTCAGTTGAGCAGATTTTAGACACTGAATATAAATATTGCAGAGGGGATTCCAAATTAGACAAGAATACTCTAATTTAGACCTAACGAAAGCAATGAATAGTGTTTTTAAACAGTGGACGTTGGAAAAAGCTGTAATTGCAAAGGATATTAATATTGGACTGTAAAAAACGTACAAAAGATCTTTAGGTTATCATTTAAAGAAAGATCGTTGATAAAAATCATCAAATATGAGAAAAACAATTTTAATAAGGTACAAGTCTATCCGATCAAAGGCTTTTTCGAAATTAGTACATATGACATCAACCTCTGCTCTGACGTCTAATGCTTCAGAAATATATTGAGTGAAACAAATTAAGTTGGCTACAGTGGATTGATGAGACATGAATCCATCTTGATATGATGATATCAGCTCAATGCAGAAATAGATGACGTTGTAGATAATCGACTCAAATACTTTGGAATAGGCCTGTAGTTACTAACAATGAATGGATACTCCTCTAGAAGTAGAGCATGCTTTGAGTTTCCTATCTAAAAGACTAGAAACTGCCTGGGAAACAACTTAACACTGGCAATGTCATTGTTCAGCCATGTTTCTGAAAGAGAAAGCTTAACCTGATAGTGAGATTACGAAATAGTGTTAAAAACCGGCACAATTTCGGATTTAAGACCTCTAACATTTTGGGAGTACATCTATAAAGATGCGTTATTAAACATCAAACCAATAATATCTAAGAATATAGAGCTAATGCGCTTGACTTGGTTTGTCAGAAAATAATGAAGAGCTATTCTGGAGAGAAAACTGTGATTGCTATTGCGAAGAAGCAAGGATATCACATCTTATCCTAGACATTAGTTGATTGTAGACCTGACAGTCTATGATGCCACACAGCATGGCAAGTATTGAACTTAAAGTTGATTTTGCTGTCCAGAAAAAGACAGTTGCTGCAGCATACTTCTTTAGTTTGACAGGTGTAGACAGCACGATTAAAGGCACACAAGGGATACTGTATGATGTTTTTGCAATTTTTGGAAGTGATGATATCCATTGCAGAACATCCGCAGCGTCATACATACCACATACACTATTTTCTTGCAGGTGATAGCATCTACCTGGAAAACCACATCAGCTACATTTGGATTTTTCTTTGTTGGGTCATGTTTCAACAGCTTGCAAGTAGGGGGATCATTGATCAAATCGAGATTTTGTTTAAGTTAGACTCAACGACATAATGTAAAGTGGTTTAGATCTTGCGAAAAGCTAACCAGTTTAACGCCTGGGAAATATTTTTAAAAATTCTGATGTCATATGATTTGTTCAGTCAACAACTTGTCAATACCTTTCTGCTCACGCAGATTCAACATAATACCTCCATTAATTGTTTGTTAATTTAATACCTTTAATTCCAATCTTTGGCATGACGAGATCAACCGTTATTGAGATGTCAGACTTCGTAACAGTCTTGTCCTGGGAGATATTCATTTTTAATTAACTATATCATCTAGTTTGCCATTAAGTCGTTGCATAATAATAACACTGAAATCAGCATTTTTATACTAGTTAGGTGACCATACTATAACAGCGTATTCCACCTTTGAGCGAACAGTGCGTTGTAGAATATTAAGGTAGTCTCACTTGAGAAATTTCTACTATTTCACAAAATTCATCCTAATGTACGGTAAGTCTCTTTAGAACATTCCTGAATATGATGATGGAAGTTAAAGGTGAATACTCGTGGTAAAGTGATATCGTTAATAATTTGGGTTTTTCTTCGATTGAATGAAATAACTTTACATTTATTGATGTAAAGTTTGAGTTCGTTGTTGTCATTACAGTTTCCCATTAGTATCAAGGGTAACTTTAAATAAATACTACGGTCACTACTGCCAGCTGATGCATTTTCCCAATATTTTCAACTTTTAGCTTTTATTTTCAGATTCTGCAGATTCCGTTAAAATCCCTGACTTCTGTACAATTGTGCAAATTCTGTCTTCTGTAATTTCTTCGTCTATTCTTGGCTCGATTTCCAAATTTCACTTTGAGTTCTATACTTTGTAACAGGAAAATGCCCAAAAGTATGCACAAGTCCCGTATAAGCCAGATATGGGTAGAGCCCATAGCTCATGTCGAAGACGGAAGTAGGTTTCAAAATAGTAAATAATCCAGGCTTTGATGATCTTACATGAACCTAAAACTTAACTTTTAGCTGAAAAGCCTAAAAGAGATACCAAAAGGGCGCCAGGAAGCAGTTATGCTAAAAAGAAATAATCCGCCGACCTGTCCCCACATCGACGAACACGCTATATACTATAGGGTCCACCCAAAATACCACCCTGTAGATAAACACTTCGAAATCGTGTCCGGAGTCTAAATTGTATTCTCTTTTACTTACCAAGGAACCTTTGTTGGTTCCGCAACTTAAAATAAAATAAACTGAATAAATCTCCAGCCTCTCTCTCGTTTCTCAAAACTATAAACAAAGCTTTATTCACAAAATCAAATATTATGCGGGTTGCTAGAAGCCAAGGTCCATCATCACGGCACCTAAATAAGCTTATAAAACAAAAACAAACTCCTAGAAATACAAAACTTTAATTTTCTCAATAACGAAGAGAATACCAGATCTCTCGATGGACACTGAAGATGGAATACTGATTCCATCAGCCAGAGAGTATGACGAAGATAGCGGACTCAAGGAACAGCAGGTACATAACGGAGATTTTCGTAATGACTAAACCAAAAACTCAAGAAGAAAGTGGGACTAAATAATTTCCAAATAACTGGCTCGACACGGTTACTTCTTCACACGATCCTTCTAATGAAGACAGGGACGATGAGCTTGTCGTTCATCTCCACATACTAGTAAAAATACAGGTAACACCTTTCAGCATATGAATTTTTAAGTTCATCCGCACAATGATGTGTCAATATTTTAATCCTTAAAGAGGCCTCCCTCGAGGATTAACTCAAGATGCAAATTAATGCCCATAAACCAAATAGAAAACCAAAGCAGATTCACAGCCACTAAAATGTCGAAATTAACCGTGCGCCACACTTAAAGATCGAAACAAAACGCGAGAAGCACCGGGTCCGCTTGGACCCGGGAGGTCGCGGTGAACACCCGCGTTCCACGGTGTCCAAATTTTGACTCCCCGAGAAAATCACAAAGTACCAACAAAGGGAACGGTTTGGCAAAATAGAAAAGTCAGTTGTACACGATATCCCCAAACAAAATACAGACGATAAATTGGATAATGGAGAACTACTGGATATCATTTCTTTACTGTAGAACTGTCTTCTGCCAGACATGAATTAGCAAATTACGAACATGTTTTTTCTTGGAAATACAGTTGAAAAATATAACAAAGATTTAAAAACAGCACAAAACACGTTCGGGTCATAAAATAATGTATCGGATTTCACTAATGAAAGAAGTATAAAACCATTTATCGAACACATTTTAATTCTTAACAACAGAACTCCAAAGAAAAATATCTGTTAGCAATATAAACAACTTGCTAAACATTAAAAAGTAAGACGAAGCGATAAATTTATATTAAATGACTGTATTTAAAGCAAAATTCAACGTAAAATTTGGATAAGTATGCAAAACTTTAAAATGACATTACAACTTAGCTTTTGGTCGTACAGATGCCGAAAAAGGAATTACAAAAGTTACACTCATTTGAGCAATAAATGTAATTAATTTTCAAGTCCTTGAAAAGTTTTTCGGTAATTTTCTTAGGAAGACAACAACAAAGCAGAAAAGCATCGAATTTGGTAACTGATAAATGGCTAAAGGCAATGAACCGGAGTCGGAATATTACATAAAGGAAATAGTATTTGATTTAACTAACTTTCAATTGCGGTTCCACTATAGCACTAAAGTTTCCGGACTTAGTTGTTCGACTATTAGTGGTGACACTCCAGTCAGGCCTGAGCCCCTCAACTCACGGTGCCGACTGGTGGTGCGGGCAGCTAGCTTAAACTCCGGAAAGAACAATAGACCAACCCGAGTAGGGAATAGCGATGACACAACTATAGTATCCACATGAGTTTTAACAGAAGAACTAATCAACTTATATAAAAAAGTGACCAATAACCTTTTCGGTTTTTTTCAATGGGGCACTGTTTAGGAATCTTTACGTTTTCTGTATCAGTTATTGGTACTACCCAAAATAAACAGTAGCATTTGCGTCTAAAAATATGAAAAGCAAAAGATCTTCCCTTCTACTTTTGACTTGTAGACCTAAGTTTTGTAAGAGAAAGTCTTTTCATTGAGTTGAACCTTTGAAGTTTTTAATCTTCTGTTTATCAGATAAAGTAATTAGGGTAATAGTTTCGTTTCATTTGAAAATTTCCCAAGTTGGGAAAAACCCACTCTGGTTCATTGCAAAAATTGTGTCAACACTACTAATCATCGAGTTCCATTTTTCTTGTCATTGTACATTATTTTCTCCATTATTTTCCAATTTTGAACTAGTCATCGAGTTTTGCCTACTTGGTATTGTTGGCATTTTTTACGTTCTACGGACCCTAATAAAACTATAACCACATTATTGGCCCGCAAAACTTAATATTGAACAGATTGAATCCTTATAGTAAAGAAAATTGTTCTCCAGAAAGAAGCTTAAAGATATTTTTCTGAATACACTCCATATACAATTTCAAAGGTTAAAATAATATTTAGTTTAAACAACTTACTGAGTTTCTAATAAATAACAAGTTTCTTTTAAAGAAGTTTTAACATATTTTGCTTTTCTCAAATTGGTTTATACCAAAACAAAACAGGAGTATTTTGAAAACAGCAAAACAAATCTCCTGTCGAAATAAAATGCATAGGTCGAATATATTTATCTCCAGTTTCATGTATATTAGTGTTCAGGCTTAAACGTATCGAATCAATTTATCTGTAAATGAAGGTAATGGTTTGAACTAAATCGGTCTTATAATTGGTGCATCGGACCAGCTAATTTTAAAATAAACACAAAGACCGAATTCGGTAAAAAATTGTACGGTTTATGTTACCGCTAAAGCTTGTAATAATTTACAAAATTCATTTATTTCCAATAACCAATATTAGATTTTGCAATTTTAAAACGATCGGCTCTGCGTTAGACTGGTAATATTTATTAATGTAATAGAAGGAATAGGTTGTGTCTAAAAATAGTAATAAATAAATGAACGCCCTAGAAGCAGTAGCAGTAAAGCCTTTATGTCAAAATATCAATAAAAGCAATAATATTTATTTCCAAAATAATAAATTTCTTACAAAAATACAAAATAAATGTATAGAAAAGATAGTCTACGTGAAAGCAGTAAATGATGTAGACCAGATAATCCACCGATTTTTATAGTCTTGAAAAACGAGCTCCTCTGTCTCACAATGATACATTATATTTGATAAATCCTTCTAAGAAAGTGATCTTCAAAACAGAGGATGCCATCAATTTTATTTGCGTAAATAAATTTTTCAAGATGTTTTTACTATTATTACTACCTATTTTTTCAGAATGTGATCCCTATTTGAATTTTATATATGATAAAAGAGATTTCCGCGTTTCTTTAATATTTAGCATTCGCAGTAACAATTACATTTGGCAGATCACACGGGGCCGTGTCCCCCATAAATAAGATTGAATTTACAAAAGGTGAATGTTTAACAAATCTTATTCTAATTTTTGTTTTCAATTTGTGTTCAAAACTTGGAACTTAATTAAAATTGTGTAGATGTCTGATAATTTTACAAAATTAAATCAAGAGGATTATAATCAACTCACAGCAGAAGAACCTAAAGAGGCAAAACCTAAAAGGCCCCAGATCCTGATGGCGTACCCCGAAAGCAGATAAGATTATAGCGACAAATTGACGTTGAGAGTTATGAACTCGATCCTAAGGGAAATGAGTTTTCCTGAAGCTTGGAAGAAGACGAAAATAAAACCAATACATAAGCAGGGAAAGACGGTGGGAGAAATTGAATCTCTCTGTTTGCTGGATGCAGTAGGACAACTGTCAGAACAACTGATACTAATACATCTCAAAAGAGAATATCAGGAGAGAGTATAGATTCACCATCAACACTATAAAGAAGGTAACTGCCCTAGCCAAAGAAGAATTATGAAAGACGAGCAAGATGCTTAGTGATAGCTGTGGTCATAAGGAAGGCTTTTAATTTGACGTTCTGGCAGGCCATACTGGACAAATTAGAAATATTGGATATGCTTAATTATTTACAGAGAATTGTAAAAAGTTACTTAGAACAGAACAACGGAGAAGACATGTATATCAGCAGCGGTGTCCCACAAGGCTCTGTTCTGAAAGTCAATAGTAAATGGATGGTCAAACAAAATAACCGAGGCCATCATAATAGCGGACAGAAAGAAGTACAGGCGGATGAATATTAAAATAGGTGAAAACAATCTAGAAATTAAAAAAAAAATTAATTACCTAGAAGTTATCATAGACGACAAACTAAACTTCGCCAAACACGTAAATAAAATAGCAGAAAAAGCTAATAGAACCATGACACATCGAAAGAAGAGAGAAGTGCTAGAAAGCATGGTGCATTCCTGTTTGGCATACAGCATTACATATAAAAAGAAATCTAAAGAAACTAAGTACCATACAAAGGAAAATACACTTTAGAATAATATGTCCATATAAGTTTCCCAAACTATCCCATCGAATTGTTAGTTGAAGAAAGGGTAAGAATAGATGCCAGAAAAGATATTACAGCACTTAAATAAAGATGAAGGAGAAATAGCAAGAGGCCTGAAACAATAGCAATAATGGAGCCTGGACCAGAGAATTCATACCCAATATTAGAGACTGGGTGGACAGAAAACAGGGGACTCAATTACCTAATGATACAGCTACTCACTGGATGCAAAAATTTCGGGACATACAAGAAAGAAATAGGGAAGATCAAAGACGATCTGTGCCGGTACCGCAGAAATGACATAAACAGTCCTGAACACGCACTGCTGTAAATGTGAAACATGCAAACATAAAAGAGAAAGAACTGAAAACAAACTAGGCGGCGGGATTTCAAGGAATAGCTTGATTAAGCAAAATGCTGTAAAGCATAGGTTATTAAGTGTCTATTCAGCAGATTTTCCCCGATCACAAGGGAAAAAAATCTTTCATAGAAGAGGATTTCTAAAAAATATAAAAATTCCAAAACTACCTTTCGTAAACTTTCATGATTAAGAAACTCTTCTTATTTTAAAACTACTTTTTTCCCATAGCGTTTTCCCGCCCATTTTGAGGATTTAAGGAATACTGATTTCATCAGTGACGTGCCCTATTTTCGGTAGGATTGACCAAAGGCGATTTTTTATTTTGCTATTTAATGAGACGCACAAGCCTCGCGTATCTGGAGGACTCGGTGATTTGACTTACACGTATGCAGTCTAGGAAACTCAGCCTCATAGGAATTTTCTTGAAATATACCTAAAAAGAATCTTCGTACTTCCTTTTAATCCTGTATGTACGAACTAATTAAATGCAGAGTTTTGGATAAAAATTCAAACAAACAAAACAAAAAATTGTTTTGTTATTCACTGTTTTTAAACCAACTGCAACGTAAGTTTTATCAGAAACTTTTTCTTATAGCTAGGAATAAGTTTTGTTCATTATTTGTATCAGCAGTGGCATTTAGAAGTTGTAGTTTTGAATAAATGGTGGCTTTTTAAGTTTTATATTTAATTCTACTCAAACCTGGCTGTTTTGAATACCCGTAATTGATCTAACGAAAAAAGTCTTTATTTTTGATGACTTTTAATCCATTTACTAAATTTAAAAAAAAATCATCCGGTTCTTCCTAACTACGATAGAAGTACTGCATTCTTTTCTGGTGATAAATATACCTGTATATATGTCGTCCTGATTTATTTTTAATTCCTGAGATTTTGTAGAATCAAAATATTTCAAATTAGGCTCCCAGCTTTACTTCTTCTTTTCCGTATCTCACTTCTTGATAAAAATACAGACTATTTTAGTTTGTAAGGTGCCATTCCAAAAATTCAATTTTGATGTTTAACATTCCGTATCTCGGAGATTTTTCAGAATGTGTTTACATGCTATTGCCCAAAAGGTATGTAGTGCAATACTACTGCATCCTTTTACCAAACGAATTTTTAACAGTCGACGCTTATGAACATCGTAGAACTGTTACTACTTCCAAGTAATTTTTCACTAAAAAACTATCCTTTCATACATAGATTCACAAAGCACTGGTCTTACCTTTGTAGATCAAAGATTGAAAAACGTTAGTTTATATCCGTAGCTGATGATACCACCTAATGAAACTTTGTTTCAGTTACTTCCTAAAACAAATCAATAATAACTTTGTACAGTCTTACTTAACTCAAAAGCATTGAAACTGAGCTATTCGATAATACCAAGATCAAGTAAGCATCTCACTGGTAAACCGAAAAATCAATCAAATTTTTTTTCTGGTTGCTAATTACATTTCAAGTTTTTTTGAAAATCATTTTTTCACGCCGTGATATTTGGCTTACAGACCAAATGGTTTATAATCTCATTTTTAATAAATTCCTTATCAAGGTTTGCACCAAGCCTCACCACTGGTCGAAATCCTGTTGACCATTTCTTCAAATTGTTTCCTCAAAAATTCTTTTTAATTTGCTATCTCAAAATTCAATTTTTCCTACCTTCAAACATATTTACCTACTGATAGCAAATTCAGAGTAACGTGGAAAAAGATTTTTTTCAAAATTTTGGTCTCACATGTGGTCTGATAAACAGATTTGATTTTCATTGTCTTTCCATCCTTTTTAGATATAAACTTATTAATTCTAAATTTATACCAAATAATGAAACTAGTCTTGAATAAAGATCCATTTGATTACAGTAGTCTTTGTTATTTTGTTCTCATAGCCATGTTGCCAAAGAAAAGCTTATATGTTACTGACGTTTAATTTTCTCCTATACCCACAGAAGAAAAATTCTTTAGCATACGGTTTTGGCAAAGTAGAAAATGAATTTCTATTTCATTAAGAATTTAGCCCTAAAGGAAGAAACAACAAACCCAGACTGTTTAAGCCTCTATACAGTACGGTTAGAATTAAAAAAAAATCTTTTGATGCATCTTTCGATAATTAACAAATATATTTAGAAAAATATCATCCTTTGAATTTCGGTTTTTCCCTGAGGGAACAATTAATACATAAGGTCCATTCTACAGCTAGAATATGTACCGATAACATCATTATGCCGATCTTGCGTGTACACAAAGATGATGTCACAAAAAATTTTCTTTATAATTATTGCTTCAAACATCGCAGAGCTTCCCCAAAAGAAGCAACTAACAAAGGAGTTATGAATTTTAATGGGAACTTCTGAAACGCACAGTATATTTTGCAACATCAAAGAGAGTCGATATTCAAAACAGAATTTTGCAATTTCAGTTCAGTCAAATATCTAATTATTCTATAGTGTAACAAAATAATAAGATAGCTCTACAAAGGATACAAAATTTTAATACCAGGAGCAGATTCAAAGGATTACGTACTACCTTTCACTTCCATTAGTCTGACCTTTATTATCAATATAACCTGCAAATCCCGATGTTGACGTAGAATAACTAAATTTTAATGATTCATGCAATACAACACATGCGAAATTTACGTACTTACAGGTCGTGGGTAGGTACTATGTAACTCATTTATGGGCTTTAACCTCGGTTTTAATACTGCTCTCTTGTAACTTGTTACAACAGAACTACTGTGTAATTACAATAGAGACGGTTCAACACCATTTCCTCTCTCTAGATAAAGCAGACACGAAAGTACTTAAATATAGTTAGAATTCTAAAGACATTTTCATGCTTTAACTAAACAGGGAGAAGGTTCTCCTTAATATTTTATTTTTCCAATACTCAATGAAACTTCACAAATTTTAAGTTAATTGGAGAAATTGAGCATTTTTCAGTAAATTTCCCAAAGCACTCATTTTATATCTGATTTGTTCTAACTTTTATATTAAAAACAACAAAACTAATGTAAGACACCAAACCAAAGATCAAATTACACTAAAACTTATCTTTTAGTGATATTCATACTACTGACGCAAATTTGATATGAGTAATAACTTCATCTCCTCGTAACTTCTCCAATTTAAATTGCTAATAGCTGGAATACATCATCAAGGAGGTTGGTTCATAATAAATGTCTGTAAGACCATGAATTTAACTAAATCCTAAATTATATAAACACACATCTTCCCTACGGATAAAGTCGCCATACAGCAAAGGTTACAAATTGGTCCCTCGAACGGTCGTCTTAAACGACTAAAAGTCTGTTGGGAACACAAAACTTTGTCTGCTATTAATTAACAATCGTGAATCGTTACTCACTTGCAAAGCTTTGTTGTTGTATTATACTGTAACGTTTGAAGTTCCTTATTTTGTTTTACACAAAAAAGATATTCTTTTTATATCTGTTCTTATTTGATGTACCGACGTTAAAGGGAAATAAAACCGCACGTGAAAATTTCAGTAACCCCAGTGCACCTTCACATCCCAAACGTGTCACGCTATTTTTTGCGTTATGTTTCCCACTAGAGTGCTTTTGTCATAGATACCTTTGTCTCTATATATATACGTGATAAAATTAACAAAAGTTAATTTGAACCTTTGCATAAGCTAGTTAAACCAGGACTTTAAGCCTGATTAACTTGAAGATCGAAAATGAATTGTTTTATTTAACAAAATTCTAAAACTTCGAAAATATAAAAATTGAATAAATTTTGCAAATGGAACAGAACGAAGTTAAAAAAGTTTTGCTCTGGTCAAACAGCGTGAAAAATGTAACACAATAGGGAAATGTAGAAAGAATGGTTTTCGAGATTTTTCTTATACTTACAGTTCTAGAAACGAAGTTGTGATGTTTCTGAATTTAAAATTTAAGGTTCTCGTTATGTACTAAAATAAAATAAAAAAGTTTTAACTTGTCTTTTGTACACAGAATTTATATTAAATTTCTTTTAAATTGTAATTTAAAATTTCTGTTTAGAATTGAACCTTAATTATTACTCTGGCAGCTTCTAGAAGTTTCTTAAAACTTATTAAACATTTCGTTGCTAATATACGAGGTTAAATTAAAAAATAATTCATTTAAGCACTTTTAAGGCGAACAAAGAACGTTAGAAAAATGGAAAATCAGAATAGGTGTCGACGAAGCTAAAGCCGGTGTTCCACAGCATGTAACTCGTGACTTGTGTGAATTCGGCTCGAGGCTTGACAAACCTGGTCACTACAGTCTGTGATTTGCAACTGCTAGTGGTTCATTGTGGGTTGAGTTAGAACTAGCAAGTAAACAGAAGTAAGTTATCTTGTATGCAGGGTGAATCATGACTGAAGCATCAAATCCTAGCGGGCGATTCTAAAAGCCATTTTAAGTCTGAATGCCTATACTAAGCATAAGAAAATTATTTTCGTTGAATTTATAAAACAAACATTTTTCTAGAAGTACATCAATTTGTTTAATTTATAGGTTAAATGAGATATTGAAGAACTGAAAAAAGAATACGATTTGAGCAAAAAAATGTAAGAGTGACTTTCCTTGTTGAAATAAGCGTAAATATCAGAAATCCTAAAATTACTCGCCTTTCCAGTGGTGTATGTATCCTTCATAAGTCTCCATCTATGGCTACAGCATCGACGATAAAACTGGTAGATAAACATATTCCTCATGGTAACTTATAAGCAAAAGATTTTATCTCAATATCTAAGTCGTTTCGGAGATGGTAGAGAATCAACAGAATTCACTTCATGCGGTGCATCACCGTAGGCTTCAGGTACATGCAGACGGCGACGCTTTGATCCCATATAAACGAAACTGTTCTAGACTCATTATCAGTCCGGGTGAAGTCTCTTTAAAGTATTTTCGGTGCTGTACAAACAATCTAATGCTATCAAGCCCTTCATAGGTTTTGCATGGGTTTAGAACAGGGTCAAACCATTTGATACGTTTTCCTTTTAATTAACCGTTTACCAGTTCAGCGGTTGCTATTTGCAGTGTGGGTTCGCCAAAGATACTATTACGTTTTACCAAAGACTTCTCTTCACAACTAACAGTGTTTATAGTTGAGGGTAAATGATCACTTCCTAGTTTCCATATTGTCTTTGGTCGTAACCACTTTGAACATCTGTCATCTAGTTCAAGCAGAAAACTAACTTTTAATGGAAGTTTGAACATTGTTCTCTAAGTGAAAGAAAGTTTTTCGCAGATTTTCGCCCATGCTTATATTAAAGAGATTAGTTCTAAATTCCACTCTTCATCAAGTTGTACTGAACTTTTCAGACAGATCAGATCGGGCCATTTAGACTGTTAGACGTTTTGGATTGGAGCTTGTTAAACCAATTAAGTTTTTCAAAGCGACAAAGTTTTTCTTAATAATAGTTAACTTTGCTTCCTGCACGCCCAAAGGTAATAGAAGATAAAAATACTTCCTTTCAACTTGTTTCAACTGTTTTTGCTGCCTGACAATTTTGTCAGTTCCGAAGAAATCGGCGTTTTAATAATTTTCGAACTGTTGTGATAGTTATATTTATGATTTTTTCATAGCAACACTTGTTTTATAGAGAACACCATCAAATAATTTTCCAAGAATATTTTTTCAGTTTTACTTTCAAACAGTGTACGGTTTACACAAAGATCTAATGCATAATTTGTGAAATCATTGCACCACTTGTTTTTTTCTCATAAGATGCGCCATTTTCCTGTAAAAAGTGAATCTTTCAAAGTCTTAGAAAATTAAAACTTCATTTAGAATTTCTTGTTTTCAGATATCTTGATAATAACTTCCACTATTGGCATAAAATTCTTTGTATGTTTAGGACTACATAATACAGCCATCATCAGGGTCGAGAAATTTCAGGTGGGAATGGTAGCTCTTCTTAGAAAGAGATCTAAGAGACTTTTTTTAATAATTGTTTTAGTCAATATTCTACGTTATATAAGTAGTAGCATATATTTTTGAAATACCGTGTATAGTACTTTTGTTTGAAGTTCCTTTTCCTGCCAACTACCACGCCAAGATTTCTTTTAATCATCTCAGGTCTTTAAATAAATCGCGTAAATGTTCATTATTATTTATTTATACATAACATAGTGTAACAAAGTTTCTTTCAGAATGTCAGATGCAATTTAAAATGTAAAGAAGTGCAACATTTATTTACGTATTTTCTCAAACGTCTTTCCAATATACAACAATGAGTAAAATCGGTCAACCTTGAAGACATGAAAACAATTGAATTTAAAATTTCATTTAATAAAGTGAAAATAAAATTATAAAAAGAAATTGTTTACCCTTCTTCTATAAAACTGATTTTGGTATTTACGGATGTGCTTGTATATATCTCTATTATTCACAATGAGATGTTTGTGCAGAAATTGTATTTTCAAATAGGATGTAGATGTCGCTTCAGTTTTTTCTTTTGGAGTGTTTTATTGTTTTGTATGCCATTTTTATTATTAAAAGCAAAACCGTTTTAGAAAGCAGTTGATTATGAATAAATTACGTAACATTACGTAATGAAAATTCTAAGATTTCTTTAAAAATTAATGGTTCTCGTGTCATGTAAATATTCAAGATGCCTACAATTTAACCAGTAGTTTTTTAAAAAGAATATACCAAACACTCAATACGCACGTATACTCATTTAAATGATAATGAGCATCACTTTCAATCAATATCGCTTCTGTCTTGGCATAAAATAACGGTTCAGACCTTTTAAAACGTGTGCGTTATAATTCTTCTTTTCAAAAAGTTTTTTCCAATTTTCTGCTTTTCCTTCTCTAGTACTCCTATTTATTTTTAATCAGAAAAGTTTGTTTTGAGTAATCTCTTGTTAGGTTTTGTCTTGGATTTTCCCAGTTTTAAGTGATTTTATTTATTCCACTTCAAACCGTAGATTTCACTTCTTGCCGGCGCGGCGGTTTTGATGACATTGTCCTGCCCTCGTTTTTCCACACCTATTTTTTGATTGAAAATTTCCAAATACTGAATATTTAACAATTTAATTATTGGAATAATAATGGGAGATATAACAGCGATTGTCAACTATATTAACGGGATTTCTATAAAAGATAGTCATGTGAGATTTAAATTTTCGTTAAGTAGATAGAATGCCTCACGTGATTAAATTTTCATATTCTTCACTTTTTGCTGATATAATATTCAACAAGAATCAACATAACGGACCATCAGCACTATATTATGTTGTTTGATGATCTACTCATTGACAAAATACTAATTTAAATTTGAATTTTCATTAATATTTGAATACTGGAATTGTCTTGTATATACAGGGTGTACCCAGATCGAATTAACAATAGGTGTGAAAGACAAAAAAATTGACCAGTTGAAGTTTGAGCCTGTGGGGATCAGCCCTGCTTGATTAGAAACTAATTTGCGCCATATTTTTATTTTTGAAAAATCAAGCAAGCTTTGATAGGTATCAAAAACTTATTCTCGGTGTAGGTAAAGTACCTTTGCCGCGAGACATATCGGAAAATTTTATAGACAGCAATTGTTTAAAATGCAAATTTATGTCCACATACCAAATTTGAAAACAATCGGCACAATTTGATTTTTTACCTGATTTTTAAATTTTACAAAACAATGAATTTAAAAAATAAAGTTTATTAGAACTATTAATTACAGATTACAGGAAAATTTACTCTATGTAACTGTCACCTGACTGAACACATTTTCCAAGACGAACTCTAAAGTCGTGGCAGTTACATCAAGTAAAGCTTCCTGGAATTTAAAAAACTCGAACTGCGCCGATTGCTTTCAGATTTGGCATGTGGGCGTAAATTTGCATTTTGAACAACGTTTGCTTATAAAAGTTTTCGATATATCTCACAGTAAAGGTACTTTACCTACACCCAGAATACGTTTTTGATACCTATCAAAGCTTGCTTGATTTTTCAAAAATAAAAATATGGCGCAAATTAGTTTCTAATCAAGCAGGGCTGATCCCCACAGACTCAGATTTTAACTCGAAAATCTTTTTTCTTTCACACCTATTGTTAAGTCGATCTGGGGACACCCTGTATTACATAAAACACGAAAACATTCCTCAAATCGATTTAAAAAACGCAATTTTCATAATCTGAGCGTCGTTCTACATATTCTTCTTGTGAAAGCTTTGATATAGAACCAAAAAGATCTGTTTTATACATTCGGTCCGTACAAACTCATACAACGATTTCTTTTTAAATCTGTGACATACAGGGTATAGCAAAAAAAATGCTATACTTAGCACTTAAAGGAACACCACCAACGTGTCCCCTTAAATTTTTGATGATTTTCACGTATGTTGTAAAGCATCAAAATCTAAGGGACACATAGCTTTTTCAGCTACTAAAAACGGTTTTAGGGGTTGATAACAGCTCCTAAAGTTGGGCTTGTCAGATAATGGTTTTGTAGCTTCACTACACTCGTCCGAACGTGGAAATATTTCTTACAACAAACAATGAGAAGGGTTTTTCAATGAAGGTTTTTAATAAAAATCATATGGCTGAACCACCCTGAAACATCTTTCAAAACCCCTATAAAAATCAACGATACTACAAATTTTACTATAAAAGGCATTATTATTATTATTATTATTCAAAATTAAGTTTGCCTTTTTTTCTACTTCCGTCAACAACTCTTCTTAAGGGGACAACGCTACATGGCATAGTCATTTAAGATTTAAGAAATTCTTCGTACATATCTCACTATTTAACAGTAAGGGTAAAGATAGAAGTTAAATGTGAAAACACTTTGCAGCATGCTTATCCACAACCATTCACAGTCTAGTATAGTGTTAGCGTGTCCAAAAGTTATATTGCTATATTTTTATATCTTCTATAGGTTTGTTTAATACTAAATTCATGATAGGTAAAAAAGATCCTTGTATAACCCCTAAATGAACTGCCTGCTCAGCAATTTTTTCCCTAAAGTGATCCACAAAGTCCGGCATCATTTTTGGTATGTTAGAGATTACTACTGGAGGGCAGAAGATCTTTACGTAGGCAAAAGCCTAGAGTGAGATACTGAAAGTTTGCAGTCTCTAGAACTCGGAGGAGGATTTACAGTTAATTCCCATAGATAATATAACAATAACTGATAAACATGTTTAAAGTTTTTTATAGAGAAAAATATCTGAAAAATTCAATTAGGTAACTGTAATAGCGTTTAACAGGCAATATGTTTTGTCAAAAAGTATATCTGCTGTAACCCAAACTTCAGCAAATAGGGCTTTAGGATTTTACTCATTTCACAATATATTTTCTTGCCACAGAGATATGCCACCTTTCCATTTTAATTTTTTCCACCATATAATTTCTAAACACATATAATACTTTTGAAAATAAAATAGAAAATTTTAGATATACAGTGTGTCCCAATTTCGATGCTCATTATTGGGATCTCGGAAATTGTAAGAGATACAAAGTCGGTTAAATTAAAAAAGTTTTGGCTATTTAGGAGATCAGTTTACTTATGCTTTTGTTTTTTCAAAAAAGTTCACGGCTTACTAGATATTTGCTAAAAACAAAATTATTTTATTTTTTTTAAGTGAAATATCTCAGGAACGAGCAAAGATAGAAAAAAACAGCAAAGAGGGTGTTTTAGAGAATTTACTTCGAAACACAAAAAAATAATTTTTGCAATTGTCGTTTGTTTTATTTCGGTGGTGAAACGTAAATCCAAATTTTTTCTAATGGAATGCCTGCTTGATTTCCATATTACTGAACAGCACGCCTTAAATGCTTTTCAGTGATACATGGTTTGACATAGCTATTCTTTTGTTTTGCCAAGTTATGAAGTGAAAATCAGTTTTCATCATAGTGTGCCATCTAACACACAAAGTCGTGCAGTTTTATCAAAGAAATTCATTTGTTATTCAAAAATTGCTAATACAAAATAAATACGCTTTTATAGGGCATTAGATGCTTAGTTGATGCTACCTGTGAATGTTCAGCAAATTATCTTAAAAGCATCTTTTGTTTTGTTTTAGCAATTGTTACATAACAAATGTAATTTATCTGACAAAAACCAATAATTTTCATATGTTTAAAGCCATGGTACAGTAAGTGGGAAATGCTTTTTATTTAAAAAACAAATAAGATAATTTCGTTTTTAGCAAATATCTAGTAAACCGTGAACATTTTTTGAAAAACAATAGCATAAGTAAACTGATCTCCAAAATAACCAAAACTTTTCTAATTTAACCTACTTCGTATCTCTTACAATTTCCAAGATCCCAATAGCGAGTATCAAAATTGGGACACACTGTATGTAGTAACAATTACGTTTGCTGATAGATTTTCAATACCAAAAGTAGTACTTTTTCTGTAGCATCCTGTACGTAACAAAGCATCGACGGGATTGTTACTGCTTCTTTTAATCAACACGAAGAAAGAAATTATTTAACTTTCTTCTCTATAGCAGTATACTATTTGTCACCTGGGTTCCCGCTCATAGGAATAATAATGCAAGCGACGAGTTTAAATGGCATACGTTTAAAGTAAAACAGAGAATTACGATACATACACGTGTTTAAAATACAAACAGATGGTGAGTGGTGAAATGTTTATCACTGTCTTACTTTAAAATTACGCTATTTAGACTACTTGCATTTATTATTGCCGTATGAGAAGGATATCAGTGACACCCGGTATGTACTTCGAAATAAATTTGCTTTCAGTAGTATTAAATCTTAAAGATAGAGGGGTAGAGACTGCCTCTTCTAAGTTTCCGTCACTGATAAATGTATGAACTACGAAAGTTTGTAAAAGAGACACTTTGCAGAAAAAATAGTTATAATAAGTTGCTTTAGCAATGTTGAAATTTTTAGTTGATTTTGCTCAAAAATAATGCAATCCTATACTACAACTTGCTAAATTGAACGTATAATCTCAAAAGCTATGTATATTTTTGATGGACTAATGCATTAATTAGTAATCTCTTCTTTCTTTACAAACACAACTATTAGTAAACATAAATATATTCTCTGTTGACCGCAACCTATAATAAAATACGTGAGATAACACTAATCGATACATTTTAATAGCACTAATAAATCTGTTTTCCAAACATTTATTCACAAACTCCTTTCATACTTTTCTAAAACTAATAAGCAAGTTAAAAATTAATTTTTAATCATTAAAAAATTATTAGCGATGCTTTCGAGTGCTAAAGTTAAGATCACTCCTCTTTTTTAACCAAACTTTATTCAAAAAAAAAACTTCGCGTTCATGTTTCACCCTTCCATTAATCTAAGAGAGTCCATTTTTTGCTAAATCTGTTTGACATTGTATAATTTCCAAACCTATTGTCCTTATGACCACTTCAGCCCATTGAGTATTTCCTTACTGGACGATTAATACCAGACACTATAAAGGAAACAAAAGAAAAAAGGACATTTTTTGTTCGTCAAATAAATCACGATCTGATCAATTGTTTGCAGGATACCTTCCACGTTTTTATAAAAATTGATGAATTATTTCAGATTTTTGTAAAAATTCATTTTAAAACTGAATTTAATAAAGCGCTAAATTATTATTTTTATGGAGCTTCGCTAAAATCCCAATATTACGTTAATGGAAAAGACCAGAATATTCGCTAATGTGTTTACTGCAATTATTTATAACTTAGCAGAAACCAGTAATTGATTGGATACATTTTTTATCATTTGATTCAAGCTAAACTGTTTCTAATAATATATTTTTTCATAAAATTGATTACAATCGATTGATTATTTACTTTAGGGTCGATCTGAATGTGATTTTTAATTAAAAAAATAATGTAGAAAATATGATTGAAGTGTTGCTGTTCGTATTACAAGATAACCATAAATCAATTTCTGCGAACGCAATATTAAGAAAAACAATCTGAATATATTTTGTAATTCAAATAACATGAATAAATTTAGAAATGAAAAAGGTAGGAACTGAGAAGGTTAACCATATTCATCATTTTTACATAAAAATGATAAGTTTCAAGAAATATAAAAGTTAAATACACTTCCAAAATTGAATTCTACATCAATAGGATGCGTAGTGCAAAAGTTTTTACTTGCTTAAGACAGTTATTTTCTAATATTTTTGCTTTAGGTTCTTTTCTAGATTTCTACGAAAAACCTGTTCCATCTATTCGAGCTGGAAGAAGCTATACTAGTTTCAGTTTCCAGTAATTGAAATATTCTTTTTTCTTTAAGTAAGGCATACTCAAGCTGATTTGCTGAATAACCGTGCGTGACATTACAGTGGAGGCACCAAACATAAAGTATATAATTTATGTTAGTAATAATATTCTTCAAAAATAGATTGAAAGTAAAAATTGTTCTGTGTACTTACAACCTCACAAGAAGTGGGCCCAGAAGTTATACATGGCGATACTAATGGAAAACACATACCTGAAACAATAAGATTGTATCATATAAAGTTAACTAATTGTAGATAATACAAAGGACGTGCACTAGGAGATGCAAGTATGCAGGAATTTGGGATTTATAGGGGGAGAACTCACAACACGAACATTCACGCTACCATAATGTATTGCTCTAGTAAGCAACAGAATTGGAAATTCTGCTTTTAACATCTTTGTCAGTTTTCCCCAAATGCCCAAAGGTTTTGCTTTTTACAAACCGTAACCTTGAAATTAAGAAGTCTACAGCTATAAACAACAATTTTACTTGATCAATTTAAGACCCAAAATCTCTCAAAGCAGTGAACAATCAACAATTTTTATCTTACATTGCAATGGTATATTACAAAAAAAATCAAAATTTTCCAAAATATTCATTCTTCAAACGACTTTTTACATACATTAAGATTAGATCAAATGCTCTTAAGGCTTTATCTTATAAAATTTACAAAATAAATCCTACTCTAATAAAATTTCTTGAAATTCTTCTATTTTGCTTTTATTTCTGTTGGAATGATATTAAGAAGATATCAGATTGGATCAACTCTAAGAGAAAACATATTTAGAAACTTATTTTAAAATAATAAATAATGTTTTTGAGTTTTTGTCGCTTTGGATAGTTATTGCATTGGTAATAAAGGAAGAACTTTAATGTCACTTTATAACTATCAAAGCGTCATCGACAAATTAAAAAAAATGCAATATAACAATTTCCGCGCAAAAAGACCATTTAAAAGTTTTGTATTATGATTTCAAAGAACTTTGAGCGACAAACTCTTCAACATCCAAATACTTGGTGCACATCTTTCATGTCCGTTTCAAGGGGATCTTTGAGACCGTTTATGTAATTAGTATGTGCCATTGCATCTACTGTAACTGTTATACCAACAAAATCCCAAGATCTCTTATTCATTTCAAGAAATTAGTGTAGGTTCATTTAGAATTAGACTTTAAATGATATAATTATATAACATAGGTCAAAACGAACCAGTCAATAGGACTGTATGTCTCTTTTCAACGTGCCATTTTAGGTTTCTTTCATATGGGAAATTGGTCCCTATTATTAGTATTCGGTTTCTTGGAAAATGAGATCCACACCTCTAGTTTCTTTCAGTTGCTTAAATTAACTTCCTATGGATATCCTCTAAGACTAATATGTAAATGTATGCTTTCCGTTTTATTCAAATCGGTTTTTCAGTTCTGATAGAATCAGGTTCAGACCATACCGCTTGGTAAAACTTTTTTGAGAAGCTTTGGTTTCCAGTGAAGCTTATGCCTATCGAAACCATCCAAGTTTCACTTCTTACAGCCGAGCTTACATTTTCTCTTCTCAAATAACCAAAGCCTCAATTCAAAATGATGTCTTGCTAGATTTTCCAGTGTTTAATATTGAGTTTTATGTTCATTGAAAGATTTCCCAGATTGGTTCAGATCCTTGTAAAGGTTTGCTGGTAAGCAACTACAAAGATTCTCATACGCATGTAGTTCTCCAAACGTATCTGTTTGCTTAAATTCAAAAAACTCATCTCTAATTACAAAAATAACTTATCTAAAATATCCTAAAAAATCAAAAGATGTGGGTTCACAGTACAATGGTGAAGTAAAGTTGATTAATTGACTATTGATTTACTTGTTTTGCTTAAAAGAATGTTCCTATTTGTTTGTCTTCAATGAATCACTTAACAAAAATGTCGAGCGCCACCAAAAATTATAATTATGCAGTTGATAATGAGATTTATTGAAATATGTTGTAAAGTAGCAGTTGATTAGAATATTGTTTCTCTAAATATTTACAATGTTGTCAAGAGTACCTACCTAACTTACTACTAAATCTTATTGTAATACTAAAAGTAATGCATTGCAGTAGATTATTTATAATCGCATATACTTCTAGAGATAGTATACTGACCAAGAATGTCTGTTTGCTTCGTAAATTTCACTCAAGGTAGCATTCTCATTTTCACATCCTTCCCGTGTCAAAATAATCCCGTACGGTTTCATGACAGAATAATTCTTGATTTTATCAGCATTTATACCTACTGTGTACTGCTGAAATATTTTTCCTTTGCTTTTACATTTAACTAAAAGATCAAGAGGCTTATAAGAGGGTTACCGTAGTAACTGTAAACATTGTTGACATTGCCCCGCTTATGTCTAAGCAGACAAGTCTTGCACCGTGCTTACCTTGTTCAGGCATTATTGAATATTGATTTTCGGTCATCACAAATTATTGGTTTTACCTTCCTTGAATATACCCGGAGGATTATTTCCAGTCATAGATCCCACTTCATCTCAAACGTCCACCTGCAAGCTCAAACGGCTTCAATAGTTTTGTTTGTTGTTTTTTCTAAGTACTACTTGAATTCTATCTGTGATTATTCTTTAATATCTAACGTGTAGGCGAAGTTCTTTTAACTTGTATGGAGGAACTGTTTTTTCTCTATCCAGGTAGACACGCCATGCGATTTTTCTGTTTCTGGACTTTTCCTCTATTACACTTGATAGCCGGTGATATTAAAATGTATGCAACACTAAAAATCTACTAGTGGTAGTAATTTTAGCAGAAAATAAATTTAAGTATCAATCCAGTTTTGTACGAAATAATCCAAACCGATTACTTTCTTTCTGAGAAATTTGGAAATCGCAATAAGGTAATTTTAACTTTAACATGCATAAATCTCGAGAAAACAAAATTGTATACTGTCATGAACTTAGAACCTAAGCAGATTTTATACCCAAACAATTGAAAGGTCGCCGAATGGCGACATTCAGGATTTAAATGAAGGTCTTATTCTTTGTAAATGTGAGGGTCTCTGTATTGATAGTACTCTATTAGAAGTATCTTCTCAAACTGTATGACATTGAATTTGACGCGGTACATTTGCGAACTTTGTCTTTTTCAAGAAATCATGTATGCGATTATTTAGATTGCATGCGACTTTTATTTCACTGTTAGTGAAAAGCTAATTTCATTTACGATAATCTTAATTCCTCTGCAATATAATGTACAATTTATAACAGAAAAATATAATTTTAAAGTCCCAGGTAGAACTGAAAATATCTTCAATAATTTTCAGAATAATCGAGCTTAGAACGATAAATTGATCAGATTCTGTATATTTTTTGCTTTAACTTCTCCTTTTTTGGAGGTATGGCACCCTGACACTTATTTGTTCAAAATTGCATTGGCTCTCAAATGAAACAATAGAAATATTGTAGTTCTATTTAACAGAAGAACGTCAACGTTGTTTCCTATTTCAATGTTTTAAAATTGGTTTTGCAATAGAGATGCCGATTTATAAAGGATTCGATTCCCGAATTTCATCTTGATATGTTTTATAGTTTTCAAATAATTGAGTGTAGAACAATAACGGGACACCCTGTATAGTTAAAAAGACCGATTCATTTAAAAGAAATTATTTTAAGAAAAAGCTATTATAAGGCAAAATCTAGATGAAAAAAGTAGCTTTCCAGAGAGTAATGATGTCGTAATCATGGTTCTAGAGACACGTTCAGAAGAGGAGTTAACAATAGAAACGGTAGAATCAAGATTATTGTTTTCACAATCAATAATAAAAACCGAGAAAATAATAAAGACAAAAATCTGCAACAATGGACAAGTTATAATGTCAGTTAAAGATCAAAGATTTTAAATGGAAGAATGTGAGATTTGTATAAAAAGAAAAATGACCAGAAAAATCTTTCCAAGAGATTCAGAAACGAAGACTGAAAAAATATTAGATTTGATTTACAGTGACATTCTTGGCATTTTGTACATTTTTACTTGGATGAATGATTTTAGCAGACACGCGTTCATACATCGTTTAAGAAGAAGAAAGGACGAAGTTTACCAAAAATGTAGAAAATTTCCTGTAGTTATGAAGACAGAATTTAGTAAAACTGTAAAAGTAATAAGAACCAATAATGAAGGAGAGAATATATGTCACAATTGTTAAAAACGAATATTTAAAAAGTAATGGAAAGAAGCATGAATACACAGAACCCTACTGTTTTGAACAAAATGGCAAGAACAGAAGAAGATAGTGAATTGCATGCTACTAGATTTAGACATGGAAAGAAACGTATATTAAAATATTTGAAAGAAAAGAAAAGTAGATTTGATGAAAAAGTAATGAAATTAAACTTCGTTGTATATACTTGTAGAATTTACTTCAGTAGAGATGTTAAAATTATTGAAAACACCAGAGTTAGTAACAGAGATTGTAATACATATCAAAACAATGAAATTGAAATACATTTATTTAAAGAAAAAGAAGACAATGTTTAAAAGATACAAATAAAAAGGAGTAGCAGCAGAACGAATAGATAAATTACCCAATAACGATTACATACCCAGTGAAGAAGATAACTTACTCAATGACGAAGACAACATACCCAATTTAAAAAAAAATCGATATCACCCAATTTAAAATAATATTACAAACTAACCCAAAAATTATAAAGAAGCGGTAAAATCACAAAGCAGAAGAAAATGGTTGTGAAGAAATATATTCAATGAAGAAGTTAAAAACTTGCAATTGGTACTATTACCAGAAAATGGAAGAGTAATTGATTGTAAATGGGTTGACAAGATGAAACTTGATTCAGTAACGAATAATATCAAGTGCAAAGCCAGATTGCAAAAGAAAATTTGAAAAGGACTATGATGAAGTTTTTGCGTCGGTTGTGCAGCAAGCAATGATAAGAACAATATTAACAAGGTCAAATTCAAGGTCTAAAGGTAAAGCAACTTGATGTGAAGATGGCATTCCTTAACAGCAATTTAGAAGAAACCGTATGCACACTTCTCACCTTCACACCCTTGTATATTCTTTATTTATCTTCTGATCGATTTTGGTCAAATATACTACTCTTTAAAAGTGTTATTTATGCAATTCTCAAATACTGCAACCATTTGCATACTATGATCAAAAATAGATACGAAACATTCTAAAAACCATAGCAGTTCTACTTTTGTGATTCTGGGCAACTTTCTTCAATAACTTGTTTTTGTTAGAACTAGACCTACTATGACTTTTTTATCATAGTACGTTACTGGTAGCAGTAAAGTTATTTAGAAATTGCATAAATAACCCTTCTAAAGAGCAGTATATTTGATCAAAATTTGAAGTCGATCAGAAAATAAATAAGGAAGATACCGTGGTGTGAAGGTGAAAAGTGAAACACACTGTAGATGCAACAATCCATTATATTAAAATACTCCCTGCTCTATTTAAAAGAATAAAAACTCTGCAACACAGATGACATGTTTATTAACAGCCATGTCCTGGTTTTGAATTGTAATGGATATTTTGCTTTGATTTATACAGTTTCTTTGGCATTTATCCCGAGAATAAGTAACGTAAAAAAAAGTAATTATCAAGGCAAATTTATGTTTTTAAGATTTAAATATATAGGGTGTCGACTCAATCGGCCTACTTGATCCAAAGCTATAGCGCAAAATATTTCGTTTCAGTACTGAATATAAATCATGTTATCCATGTAAATGAGCACATTTCAATTGTTTTAATGTCTGTTTTGGATATAAAAGAAATGCGGACATTTTTAAATGAATAATGTAAATTGGACTGTTATTGGAAAGTCAAAATAATCAGCAGGAACAACACATAATAAATAATTTTTTAAGGACCATGCATAATGCAGGAATTCATCTGATCTAGATAAAGAGTATGCCTTAAGACAATGTTGGAATGTATCGGATAACGCGATTTATATTCAGTACCGAACTACAACTTTGAATCAAGTAGGCCAATTTGAATTTTGTTTGCACTAAAAGATTGCTATTATTATCATTTTCTTTCTGACAAGGTATCGCAAGTAGGAGGTTTCCATTTAAGATGTTTTAGTCGAGGTTTGAAGTAATTTTTGACATTTTTTCTAGTTTCAGATTTATAATACATTGCAACTCTTTAAATTGACACCCTGTATAAATACCTTTTAAGCAACGGTATGGAAGAAAACGAAAAATAAGTTAGTCATTTACTACAATTTTGTTATTTGTAAGTTTCATTAGTTATGTTACTGTCTGTAGTGAAAATCGTTAAGTGCTGCTAACCGTTAAGGTAAACGAAGAAGAGATTTAACACAGATTGAAGACAAATCGATATTGCTGATAATCAAGTCTGTTATTTATTTTTTAGTGATATTGTCCATATCATAATTACTCGTAGATTTCATTAGAAACAATTTTTTGAAAATAAAACAGTTCATTAGCATGCTGTATACGTAAATAATTGAAAAGGTCAACGTGGTTTTTCTCGCTTTTAAACAAAAGCATAACTTGAACAAATTTACGAAAATTTTATTTGCAAAACTAACAATCTGAAATCTGAAAAGCATTAAACAGGCGCACAGAAAGGTTGCATACAGAATTATTCATTTTTGAAAGCTATGCAATTGAAAAAGTTTTAAATTACATTCTCTAATAATAATCACATAACAGTAAATTAAAAAAAAAATTAATTTACAACTGCAAGCCAACCAACAGTTTAAATTAAAATACAGCGGAACATATTTTAACAATACACATTGTCCACGTCCGGATAAGTTTCCATATGCTGGTATTTGCAATTATTTTGTTCATGATGAGTTTTGTATGGTTTCAATTTACTACGAGCTGTCAAATGATCTTTCTCCTGAAAATAAATGCCCACAATTGTTTTGAATTTTCCACCGTTCGATGAATTATTCCAATTTTAAAAGATTCTCAATGGAAGTTAATATTTAAATATCTAAAACACTAATTTGCTTCGGGGGAAATAAAATTTAGGTTATCCCTTGCGAGAGTTACGTCGATTCAAGTTATCCCTCTTGTCCCTGACCTATTAAGTCTGATCAGTAATGCGAGCGGCAGGGTTGAAGGGTCGTAAAGATTCCTTTAACATCGTTGAGATAAAGAACTAGAGAGATACATGGGGGAAGTAGAAAGTAGCATCAAGTGAAACTTTTAAGCCCGAGGTTTTAATACTTTATACGTAACCAAGTAACGTGCAAAAGTGCACATTCGGTTTTAACGTGTTCAAGTTTCTCGGATAAAGAAAACATTCACGTAAAACTCGACGAAGATTAAAAGATAAAAATGTTTTGTGATACAAGTCTCCACAAATATTTTTGTTTTCTCTGGAAAATCATTTTTTTTCAAGTAAAACAAATGTTCAAATTTGTTTTGTATTTTGCGAGGTGTGAATGAAGCAGAGCTGTTTTACATTCTTTTGTGCTTGTAAATTTGTCACTTTGACAGTTTTTCTCTAGTAGCTTTCTAATTTATCAACGCTTTAAATGCAAAGTGAAACAAGAAAATATACACCTACTAGAAAATGCTGAACTGCCGTTTTATTTTTTTTTTTTGTAAAAATCTATAAACATTCTTTAAACTACATACATACTTAAATCGACTTTTCCTAATTTTATAACCCTGTTATAGATATGAGAAATGTGAGTGTCCCTTTTGAAAAGTCGAGAGAAGGAATATTTCCCTGATTTCCTGGAAATTCGCTTACTTCGTTTTGTTGAGTTTTATAGGAACATGATTTAGACAGGTTTGTTGAACCGAGTTCCGCTTTTTTTACTTCATACGTGCTTTTCGAGTAAAATCTATAATTGGAACTTGCTACGGATTTTTTTATTGTTTCTATAACTTAAGATTTGTAAAACTTACGTCTGAAACTAACATTTAAAAATTGTGCTGTTAAACTTGCTGTAAATGCGAGAAAGAAAAGTTAATTTCTATTTTTGCAATTAAAATTCTTAAAATCCGAGCAATTCTAGACAGAATGTATTATCAATCGATAAAAAATATCAACTCAAGAAAAAAATTTCGTTTTTATATAAAAACTTGCATTTGATTTGTTGAAGTATTAAATTTCGCCTAGTCTGTCTGGAAAATACGTCAAATTAACTCTTTTTTTGACAAAATCCAAACTACCCAAAAGGCCGAAAACGTTCAATTGGTCCAAATAGCTCCACAAGTCCAGAAAATTCAATAGCTGACTAGCCCAAGATGTTTTATCGATTTGAATAGATGCCCAAACTACTAAAAAAGCCTGATACGGATCTAGAAAAACCTGGATCGAAAAAGCTCGATCTAGAAACTAAGCCTGGCAGAAAGTTTGAGCATTCTAATCATCCGCTATAATGTATACGTTGACGGAAATGTAATATTTCAACACTTTTGCTATACAACTAGAACCTCTTAAGATGGCATGCAGAAATATAGTTGGCTTTGGGAAATTTTGGAATTCTTTCAATTTGAGTATAGATTTCAAACACAACAAAAATCATCTACTTTTTCCTCGTGCCTCATAGATCAGACTTACAAACATGCAGCAAACTTGGATTATCTAGAAATGTCTATGTCAGAGTTCTACTAAATCGGTAATCTAGACTTTCCTCAGTTAAATATCAATGATAACGAGTGATAATTACTATTCTCCTAAGAAAAATTACAAGAGGTCTAACTACCAAGTATACTACAGCATCATATCAATACATTGATGAGGTGTAAAGAGAGGTTGGTTGGAGTGTAAGGGAAAACAATAGCTAAAAGCGTAATTAAACATCAGCAAACTATCCACAATGCTTTCGATTTCAAAGTTGAGTTGTTAGGTTTTAAGTTCTGCTGATATCATTTGGATTAAATATTTTTTATTTCAATTTTATTGTCTGATCAAAGTTTAAAACTTCATTGAATGAACCAGAACATAGCGGAGTTCCATAGATCTAAAGCATTGTTCTGTATCCATTAAACTGAAACTACAAAGACCTTTGGGAATTATTATTACTGATGAGACAAATAGCGAAGAGTTTGACTATAGTAAAATGTATCAATCCGTTAGAAGGTTAGTTCAGGGGCTCTGACTTTCTCAAAACCTTGATCTAAATTTCACATAAAATCTATCTTCGAAGTTAAACAAAATATTGAGGAACCACGTTTCAAGCTTCTTAAGAAATAGCTGATATTCACCTTCTCCGACAAAATATTATACATTTCATTACAAAATTCGACACAGAAAAAAAAATAAGAACATTTTGTCTGCTGTTTGGTATCGTTATCGCCTTTAATATATGTTCAACAGGCAAAAAAAATAAATTTTGTCTGATCGTAGCAACCTATTTTTTTATTTTAATGAGTTTCGTTCGTTATGTATGTAAGTGGGGCATTTTGCTACACCACAAAAATAAAAATAATCATTCTTGTACTCATCTGGCATAAAATGGAAGAAAATGATTTTCGTCAAAAATATCGACAGATGGCTATGCGTTTATGACATCATCCCATGCCCAAAATAACTAACGACTACTTTTAAAAATAGAATTCTTGATACGATCGAGTAAACTGTACTTGATTACAGAGGGATAGATTGAGACAGTTTGATTTGAACATTTTTGGGCATGGAATTTGCTGTATCGTATCGAGTGACTACAAAGGGCAAACCCGAACTACTTTAAACAAATTTGAAGTTGCCGTTATGTTGTGTCTTTATACCACCAAATAAGTCGAATTGAATATCATTTTATTCACAACAATGTACATCTATGTCACAGTTAAGAAACAAAAGCATTATACATGCGTAATTAAGGGCAAGGTTACATGTCGTATGAATCATTATTACGCATCAGCGGTAGTGTTGCTCGGTATCTAAATAATATTTCTCTTAATTGCTGTCTAATTGGCAGGTGTGAATCATTCATTGCATTTAGTTTTGCTTTCAGCGTTTGAACATTCCTTTCGGCTAACCCGTTAGTAGATGGGTGGTTAGAGGCACTAAACTTCTGAATGATTCCATTTCGAATACAATATTCTTTAAATTCTGTTGATTTGAAAATGGTAGCGTTGTCTGAGACTAAAACCGATGGAAAACCGTGTGTTGCAAAGATATCATTGAGTGCTTCAATTGTAGAATCTGAGGTACGAGCACGTGTTTGAATCCGCACTTCTATCCACTTAGACTTTGCGTCTACCAGAACCAGGAAATATAAATTCTTGAAGGGTCCTGCGTAATCAATGTGAACACGTTCAAAACTTTCTGCAGGTTCATCCCACTGATGTGTGACTTTTGCAGGGTTCTTCTATAATAGTGCGCAAGTTTCACATGATTTTGCAATTCGTTCAATATCTTTGTCAATTCCCTTCCAGAACACATACATTCTTGCTAATTGTTTCATTTTGACGATGCCTACATGAGTGTGATGTAATTCTTTCAACACTATTGGGCGTAAGCTTTTTGGAATTACTAGTCGGTGATTTTGAAAAATCAGCTCGTTTTGAATCGTGTATTGCAAATCTAGATTTACGGACGAATTTAGCTCTTCTTTGATCTAAGACAGTTCTTCGTCATTGAGGGATTCTTCTATTAATTTTTCTCGCGTAACGACGTCTGTTCTAATCTGGTTAATGATTTGATCACATAACGTTGAGACTTCATTGTCTAACAGTTGTTCCGTAGAATTATTATCTGGATTCGGTGCTCGGGAAAGGCAATCCACATTTACGTGGTCTTCAGCTCTTCTGTGCTTTACTTCGTAGTCGAATTCTTGAAGAAAAGATGCATATCGAAGTAAGCGTGCTGAAGTCATGGCTGGAATCTTTGAATCTGGATGTAGAATTCTTGTAAGTGGTCTATTGTCTGTGACGAGTTGAAATTTTCTTCCAAAGATATAGACGAAAAAATAATAAACAGAGAACATTATGGCTAAGGCTTCTTTGTCCAGCTGACTGTACTTTTTCTCCGTATCAGTAAGAGATCGAGAAGCGAAGGCAATGGGTCTTTCGACACCATTGATAACATGAGATAGTACTCCAGCTATTCCCACCGGGCTTGCATCATATGCTACTACAAGTGGTAATTTTGGGGTATATGGAGTAAGCACCTGGTCACTTGAGATTTCATTCTTTAATTTTATAAAAGCTGCTTCGCAGGTTGCAGTCCATTTGAAGTGTGCTTGTTTTTTCAGCAACATTCGAAGAGGATATGTCTTGGTTGAAAGATCCGGAATAAATAGTGCATAATAAGTTACCATTCCTAGGAACCTACGTACATTATCTGTGTTTCTTGGTCTAGCCATTTCCGTAATTGCCTTAATTTTATTTTGCGATTTCGAAATCTTATTGTATTCGATAACATGTCCTAGGTATTCAGTTTTTGTAGCGAAAAATTCGCATTTTCGACGATTCACATGCAGGTCAAAATCACGTAATCGTTGAAGGCATGCATTTAGGTTTTTTTGAACATTCTTCTAATGTTTCCCCGTGAACAATGATGTCGTCGAAATAAGACAGGGTTTTCGGGAGATCATTCAATATCTGATCTAGAATTCTATTAAAGTCTGCTGATGCAGTTTTAATTCCAAAGTATAGTCGATTCATCTTGTATGTTCCGCGGTGAGTGGTAATTGTTTGTATTACTGCACTTTCTTCATCTACTTGTAGATGCAAGTAAGCTTTGTATAAATCAAGACGGCAAAAATATCGGGAATTACGAAGATTATTTAAAATATCGTCGATTCGTCGAATTGGATAATTTGAATCTACCAATCTGCTGTTTACTCCAACCTTATAGTCAACACATCGGCGTACGTTGCCATCTGGTTTTGAAATGACCACTAAGGGTGATCCCCAATCACTCGTTGATATCTTGCTAATAATACCATCGCGCTCTAGGTTATCTAGTTCTTGTTCGACTTTTTGTCGCAATGCATATGGAACATCACGTTCTTTCGTATAACATGGTTTAACACCTTGACGAAGCTTTAACGAGCATGCTATGTTTGGGATTTTCCCTACTCTTTCTTCAAACACTTCCGGGAAAATTTGAATTACGTCTTCAGCATTCTTCATTAATTTAACTTGATTGACGTCAGAATTGGTGGTTTCTACACCATCGATGGTAGCAAGGTTGATTTTCAAATGTCGAATCTATACTCTTCCCAAAAGGGGTTCAAATTGATCTGGTACAATATAAAGTTCTTCTGTAGATGTACATGAATTGTACTGAGCTTGCACTGTTAGACGATCTTCTGGCCGAAACACGTCACGAGTGTATGATCGAAATGCTATATTTGTCGGTTGAATTTTGACATCAAGGCACAAGCGATTGAATTCACGCCGTTGAAGTAGTGTATATCCAGCTCCGGAATCTACTTCAAAACGATGAGGTTTGCCTTCAATAAGGACCGTAATAAAAAATTTGGTTGCGTCGGCTGTATTCTGATGGGCAAAAATGTCTATAACTTGGTTAATGTTATTTCGAGTTAGCCATTCTGTAACATTATTAGTATCGTCTGAACTCGAAGTCTTTTTCCGAAGAAGAGTTGAAATGCATACTTTTGCAATGTGTCCAGACTTATTACAAGAATTACACTTCAGATTTGAACTTCGACAATTTTTTGCTGTATGATTATCGCGACCGCAACGAAGACACAGGTTTTCTATACCAAGTTTTTATAATTAATTCTGGATCTAGATTTTGATCGAAACCTTGATTGCTTCTGGAAATTCTGAGAACGATGTCGATCACTGGTAGTGGGGTTATTTCTTTTCGAAAGGTGCTGGTTCTTTGCTACTTTGTTTATGGAATCGTTCTTTGCAATTGAATTATTTAAAACAGGTTCGTTTCTTTAAATTTCCCTACTATCAATCTTTGAAGATTCAAGAGCGATGGCTTTTGCGGTTATTTCGTCAAATTACGAAGTGTCAGATTGTAGAAGTTGCTCACGAATCGTATTGTCACGGATGCCTCTAATAAATTGGGCTCGTAAAAATACATTTGCAATTGAAATGGTACAGTCGCAGGGTGATATAAATTCACATGCTGTAATATCTGCTCGTAATGCTGCTATATAATCCGAAATTGATTGTGATTCTGTCTGATACGTTGATAAAAATCTGTGTTGTGCAACCAGTATATTTTGTATTGGACCCAAATACTTTTCCAATGATGTAATTAATGTTGCGTAATCTAGCTCGTTTGGCATTTTTGGTGCTACAAGAGCTGCGAGTATATTATAATTAGAAAATCCGATAGAATTTAATAGCATCTGTGCACAACAATTTTTATCATTAAAAATATTTTTCATGCAAAGATAATTTTAAAATTGTTGTCGATAATATTTGAAATTTTCTTTTTTTGCTGTCAAAATTTTCAACCGGGGGCAATAATGCGGCATTTACTGTAGGAGCTGGATTTGTTATTGCTGTTCTTCCGGGAAGCAAACATCAAGCAAATCTTGCTGGTTTTTATTCATTGCTTGGATGAGTAGTTGAAATTGATTTGCATCCATACCGGTTATTTGAAGGTGAAAGTATGGAAAAAGAACTAGATTTCTTGAAAGGCAGATGCGCAAAGATATAAATGTAATGGCATCGGGTGCGCGTGTACGTAGAATGGTAAATCGGTTGCATGCGTATTCAAATTGGAATAAATAATCATGCAGTACCGTATTGCTCTGAATTCTTCTTACGATGTCTGGATTTTTTTGTATTGAATTTGCAGCTACTTACGACGTATAAAACACATAACGTACTTATGCAGGATCTGGAGTTTTATTATAACGATGTTCACCTCGTCGCCAACTTTGTTGTGTCTTTATACCACAAAATAAGTCGAATTGAATATCATTTTATTCACAACAATGTACATCTATGTCACAGTTAAGAAACAAAAGCATTATACATGCGTAAATTAAGGGCAAGGTTACATGTCGTATGAATCATTATTACGCATCAGGGGTAGTGTATACATTTTTACTGACGGTACATTTTAAATATGAATACAACACGTTACCTAAATGACTTCAATTATTATTAATTACTTACTCAGCTAACACTCTTGGCTTAGGTTGTGAGTAATTTTATAACGATACTCAAAAGCTGATTGTACAAAAGAACTTGCTTGAGACGTGACTATCAGTTTTTAGAATTTCTATAACCAAAAGCTTTGGAAAAGAAATGTTAAAAACTTTAAAAGCTTACATATTTGTTTCTGACAGTAAATCCCACAAAACTATTCCACATTTGTTATATCTAAATGCAGGCGAGATTGTATTTTGTTCTCTATTTACACCAAATAAATCGAATTTCAATAACATTGTTTTCTTGGAAAATCAAAATTAAACTAGAGCAACGGCTATTTAGTTAGCTGTTAATTATTATTTCCAGGAATATGTACACGCGTCAGGGTCGCAGATATGTAACATTGCTATTATCCATATGTAATTAATTGTTGCCGTAATTTTCATGTGCAATAACATTGACACAGTTTATTGAATAATAATTTATAAATTAAGTTAGGAATTAATTATTAGCTTTAATAACAGTCTAATTTTAGTATGAAACCTACATACACACAACCCGTCCTACAACATTTACTGTATTGCATAGGAAACATGAAAACTGGCCAAAATTCACAATTTGGAATTTGTTAAGTAGGTTTAGATAAGGATTATTATATGCAGAAACAATAGCAACAAGCTATTATTTATTACTTTTTTTTATTAAAAACGTAGTTAAAAAATATAAAAATGAAAGTCATTTCAATATAATTTCAAAATCAACTGGGAAGAAATGGGATAAAATGCAAAATGTACATTTTTTAGAGGTTATAAACACAGAATATGAGCGCAACTAATTTAAGTATCGAAATAATTCCAATAAGTGGTTTTGATCGTTAATCCGTTTAATTCAAATAAATTTTATTTTATCCAATCTCCGCTATTCGTTAGTCAATCTGACACCTACGAAGGACACTGCTAAAATTCACTGAAAAAGTAAAACAAAACACACATTGGGTTATGTAAATCGCTTTATTGCTTCTCAAAATATTCGCCTTTAACAGCTATACAATTTTGCATTCCATGAAATCAATCTTCGAAACATTTTCTCCACTCTGAACGAGGTATGTACCTCCGAAACAAGTGATTTAAATACTTGAGACAACGCATTTTATTTTTGATTTCTGGAAAAAAGAAGTCACTAGACGATAAATCAGGCGAACATGGGTAATGAGCCATTAATGTGATATTTTCACTGGTCAAAAAGTCTACAGTTCGTTGTACTGTATGCGCACTCGCATTGTCATGATGAAGAATGATTCGCCGGTTTAAGTAGTTTCTTCCGGTTTCAGCGATAACTTCCGGCAAACAAATTGAAGTAATGCGACAGTTGCAACGTGACCTGTTTTTCCAAAGAAACAAGCAATCATTTTTTTTCGAAACGCTTCCTGAACGCACCACTTTTGTTGGTTTTGGTTCACTTTATACATACAGTTGATTGCTGTTTAGTTTCATGTTCATACGAATGTTACGATGTAATACACAAAATTTGAAAGACCATGGTCGAATTTTTTGAGCGTTTCCTTGCACCAATTGACACGTGCCTGTTTTTTTGGCTTCTGTCAAATTGTGAGGGATCCAACTACTGCAAAGCTTCCTTACATTCAAATGATCGTGCAATGCCTAAGGATGCGTCTATTTCACTGTATGTCACATGCCGATCTGCTTTAATTATTTCACGTACAGCATTGATGTTTTTTGCGACAACAGAAATGCATAGACGAGCTTCGCGATATGATAACATTCTATACAGTGTATAGTGCCTCTTCACTTTTCCTGACTTTATGCTATTTTGGTTTATGATACATAATCAAGCATTCTTGTGTTACTTTATACCTGTGGTACTCAAAGTAAATGAAGTTGTTTTGATGAGTACTGTATTACTGCAGGTAATAAGTAACAAGATAATCCAAAACTACCTCTAACATTGGTGTCAGCCCAGCGACTGAATACTTTGGACTAAATCTTCGTTTAGCCATACCGGGTACTTCTTTTCAGTAATAATTCGCACTTCCCAATTTCCGATTTTAAGTCTTTGGGCCCTAATGATGTTTATCTAGAAGTATTTAAAGAATTATGAAACTCCTGACAGAAGTAAATAGTTTTTTCAATATTTAACTTATCCTGCTACCACTGAAGGTGGCCGTGTGTTAATACGACATAATATGTTAACGTACAAAAAATGTTGTGAAATCGGTGTTAATATTTTGTTGCTTTATAATGATGTATTGTGTGTTACTTTTAGACGCTAATAATAAGGTATTGTTAACGAAAGATCAAGAGGAACATGCAAATACAAAGTATTTACATGTCATTAATGTTTCAAAGCCAAATTACTGATTTACCCAGTGTTCGTGTCTATATTCATTTAAGATAGTACTGCAATCCCTAATGGAGACATTCTGAAATTTTAATGAGCCAAAGTTTTAATTGTACACACTGATTAAATTTGTTTAATATTTCATCCCTTCAACCGGGGATAATTACATTTGCTTTTGCTATCTGTTTCTGAAATTCGTTCCATGTTTACCGAAGCGCATACAAATTCATTACTAAAGTCGCAGCCGCGTTTCATTTAAAATTGTGCACTATCTGAAACGAAGAGCTTTAAAAACCAACATTTCCCATCAGACTGAAATCCATCACCCTGCGGAAAGCAACCCTTCACCTCATAACGTTTACGTGTAATTTAACCAGTGAATTGACAGATAGACCTTTGTGTTCATTCCAGCCGACGGAGAAAATTCCTTTTTTTAATCTGTATAACTAGTATTTTTGCTTCGAGGGTATGAAATTTCAATATACTGATGTGCTAAGCTTCAATTTTAAGAATTTCATGGGCCTGATCTCATTAATAGACCATCTTAAGGTTCAGGTTATCGTTTGAAAGCCTGTAAAATATTCAAGGATAGTAATCTTCTAATTACATTTTTGGCTGATTCGGTTTTATGCCCGGGTGGAAATGTAGATCATAAATTTCGAGTGTATCTCGTAAATGTAAATTCGTTTACATTAGAAGTGCTGTGTACGGTACTAAAATAAAAATGCACAAAATTGTGAAATATAAAATGTATAAACATTCATATTTTATAGCAAACTATAATAAAAGCAACGATACGCTCCTAAAACGACCTAAAAGTGATGTTTCTTACACGATATACCCTTTCAAACTACATAACAAGTGGCGCATAGATTTTTCACAGGATACAGGTGTTTAAATGGAGTAGGCATTCGTGTTACGGTTTTATTTAACGACAAACTTTCTTCTAAACTTCTCAATTTGCTATTTTCATTTCAACTTCGTAATTAATTCCAGATGGTAACAATTTAAATTGGTTAGGAAATAAAAAGAAGTAATTAAGGCAAATTCAATTGTTGGGGATTCTTTTAATAAATTGATTTTATCTTCAATTTAAACACTTTCCACTTTATTTATAAAATAAAACACGAAATACATCATTTTAGATTTATTCTGATCCCAACATAAGCCTTAAGATATTTTGAAATTTTTTAGCTGTTTGATAATTTTTCATAACTGTTATGCTTATGCTGACTGGACAGATGCACATAAGAAAAAAGAATCTTTTAGTCTATTCTTTTCGCATTAAAATCAAACACTAGTAGTATAGTCTGTGATGTATCAAAAATAAGCAAAGAAAGATCAAGTTTGTCGTCTGATCCGAGCGAAAAAAAGTATCTCAAAAATAGGATCTATTTAGATCAAAACTGCAATCACCCAAAAAGTTTTTCTACATAGGAATAGACATCTTGCTAAAGTTCACAGTGTGACCATTGGCATTGGTCTAATTTTAACGAAGCTTGCGGCATTATTTACCAAACAATAGTTCTTTCTGTAGAGCATATCTGCAATCTTCTCTATAATGTAACAAACTTATGAAGGATCAACTTCCTGACAATATGTACTTAATTATGTATTTCAACCATAGGTTTTACCCAACAATCTCAAAGATAAATTCGAACATATCTAAAAGATCCACCATTGTTTCGGCTACATGATCTTCAAATTTCAAGTTCCGAATAACTGGTTTATTAATAGGCTATTATGTTTGAGGTAATTATTTCAGCTACATCTTCAAAAATTCTATGGACATGAACAACTATCTAATCAAATTGTTGTCCAAGTGTTTGTGGGAATAACCTTTCCCAAATTTAAAGTATTCCCTCCCAAACTAGCAACAATTATCTGGTGGTTGCCAATATGACCATTTAATTAGTAACGTAGAAGATGTCGCTAACTATTTATATCACCCATACCAACAATCTCAAAAATAAACACTAATATACCTAAAAGATGGTTTCAGATTCATAATCTCTAAAATTCAAGTTCAGAACCATTCGTTTGTCAAGATTTAGATTTGTGATAATTATTTCAGCTACATGTTCAAAGATCTCATGACCATGAGAAACTACATGATCAAATTGTTGCTCAATTGCCCGTGGCTATAATCTTCCGAAAATCGAAATGTCACCCCCCTTACTAGCAACAATTATGTGGCGGTTGCCAACATAGCTGTAGAGCTGGTATAACCAATTATTCTCTGGAAAATCCCAACTTGCTGCGGATTTTTAGAAGACATCACTAATTTTCCAATTAACAAAATTTTTCCATTGGTTCTTATTATATACAAACACTTTTCCCACATATTTGCTGATCACATTCAACAGACTAATTCCTCTTCAGTTTTCAGAATAGTGCAAGTTTCCTGTTTTACGTACGTTGATAATTATACCTTCTTTCCAGTAAGTAGGAAGTTTTTCTTCTAATCAAATCTTCTCAATAAATGGATTTAATATATTAACTGTGCAAGTTGTATTAACTTTTAATACGTCAGCTGTGATGATATTATTCCGAGCTGCTTTACTGTTTTTTATTTGTTCATTTATTGGAGGGCTTAGATTAGTTGTTTCATTGTTGGAACATCGCCGCTTATTTGTAATTTTGCAGATATTTGAGTTCTTTCATTTTCTCTATTCATAACCTCATCAAAATACTCCTTCCAGCGTTGCAATTTTTATCCAGTGGTGCTCAGAGTTTTTCCATTTTTATCTTTAATTGGTTATTTTTGTTCTTTTATTTTCTCCTGCAACTTGTCAAATTCGAATTCGAATTTTCTACTGTCTCGTTTATTTGCTACTATCTGAGCTTCTTCCGCTAGATTTTCTATATATCTATCTTTCTTTGTCTTTCTTTAATACTCCCCTTTACTTCTTTCCTGCACCTGACATATTTTCATTTTTAGCTGTCGGTTTACGTTCTTTTAACATTCTTCTTTCTTGTATTTTTGTCCACAGCTCTTGGTTGATCCAGCGAATTTGTAAAACTCTGTTTCAGCAGTTTATAAAGTTGTTTTTGCAACTTTGCCATATCATCCGGTTATTTACATAATGATGGACACTACTATGTTAATTGAAAATAAAAACTATAGAGAGCAGAAATTGGACTCTAAAATCGCAGTGTTTCTTAGATTCATGGTAATACTAATCTGACTGTACAATGAATCTATAAGAAAATCATGGATATTATTTTAGAATATAGAATATATCAAAGCAAGTATCCAAATTGGTTTAGCACAGAAATAAAAAAGAAAATTAGAATCTTCACAAGAAGATAAAATCAAGCAAGTCGCCATGTGAAGACTTAAAAAAAAGTTAAGAGACCTGTCAAGAGACTTCCATTAAGAATGTGAAGAACAGTTAATCTTTGAACCAAAAGGCTTGTATAACTACATACAAGCGTTAAAAGGTACTAGTAGAATTGCAGAAGCATTCGTTACTTTCTTTAAATCTGTATACAAACTAAATTGTGGTAACATGGCCGACTCCAAAACTGTAGATTATGAACAGAACATCTTTAATTTTGTCCAGGTAGATGTGATGGACGTGAAGCGTGTCATAAAATTTTTCAAGTCCACATCAAGTGAGGGTTCTGACTGTATCCACCATACATTGTAAAAAGTTGTGTGAAGTCTCCACCTGTTTGAATTCAAACTGTTAACTGTATTATTGGTAACAAACGTCAAATTTTAGGAATGTGACAAATGCAGAACGCTTGCAATACCAGGAATACTCGATTTCGCGAATATTAGCAGTGCGCCTCGTAATTCTCACTATTACTCACCATATTACATAATCATATTTGCTTTCGCATTTGGAGAAGACTTTTGCACTTTTTCAAAACAAAGAATCGGAATAACTCGAGAACGCGTAGGCCGGTTTTGACCACTCTTGAAGGATAGGTAGGGCTTTAGCACCTTCGACTACCATGCGTACGCGGAGTAAACGCGATGATATCTAGCGGCGAGAATTGACAAAGACGACTGAAGCCTTATGGAAGATCCTAGGGTTTGGCACCAGCGGCGCAAAGCCTCCCCGGAGTGTTTTGCTCTTTGCAGATTTAAATTCGGATCCAGGAGTAGGGGTTTTGCAAAATTTAATTTCCCAATTTTTTACTTCGCACTATTCGGCCGCTAGAGGGCAAGACAAGTTAAGCCTAGCTTGGTAACTTGAAAACTATAAGGGGTATGGAGGTCTGCTTTTGTCGTTCGACATAGATTTGCGAGTATTATTGGCCAGTGGAAACGGATTGTCGATAGTAAACCAAAAAACCCCGAATTTCTTCCTCCAAAGGCCGCTCGGGCTTCTTGCACCGCCCAAATAGTCCGATCGACATGATATTAGAGATTTGTATTCTGGGATCACATCTCTACGTAATGGAAAAAACCTGGTTCGATTAGATTACCTTTGCACTTTTTTCCATGCTCTTTCGCAATGCCCACCTAAAAAACTCGTAACTAGATTAATTATGGTCTGATCGAGCTGGTCTTTTTTATACTAAAAGGTATCATCAGGAAAGTGTAGTTGCTAGCTTCGTATGCGCCTTGAAATAAGAAAAACGAGGCAGGTCGAAAATGCAAAAAAAACTGTGCAAATGCGGCTCTGACATGGATGCCCTTTGAACTAGAAAATCATATCTTCTGCTGTACATGTACTTTAGTAGCCTATACGTGATTCTGTAAGCACATTTCAAGTCTTTCCAAAAAGACCCTAGAAACCTAGAGGGGATGCTCTTCCCTTTCCATTCTTTCTAGCGCCGTTATTTTCGGAGACTTAATGCTGAGATTCGACATGTATGTAGCTCTCCCAAACCTTTGTGCGTTTCGCCTTCAAATTTGGTTAAAATGGCCGAATGAACTTCGGAGATAGAAAATTTTGAAATATCTTGTGAATTCGTTATTTTTGGCTTTTTGTCATTCGTTCCAAAACTGTACACCAAACACTAACCACCGTAAAGAGAAAAAAAAGCACTTCCTGTACCTGAAAATCGAATTTGATGGTATAACGTAACAAAGTTGATGGCCATAGGCGTGCGGCCAGGTGATCGATAGAAGCATTGCTGGTAGATATCTCGTGCTCTCAAATATTTAATTTTTGTAGTCAAGACTATACCAAGAGTTATTGCTAAATTTATTTGAGCTAATGTTTATTAGCTTTCTATTTATCACTTTCACACTTTGTTTTCAATTTAATTTAGTTAACACCAAGGTTCGAACAATGGCAATTTAATTCTTAAATGATTATCAAGAATACATACCAAACAAACATTGTAGTGAAGTTAAAAATTACTAATCTTAATGGAAGGATCAAGCAAGTTTGTAAAAATTACAAGTATGTGCACATTCTTGATAATGCTAGTTTTCTAAACATAAAGTTGAGTTGAACAGTTTTTATATTTGTCGTTTAATTTCTTAGCAAAACTTTCAAGATGTGAGTTTTTCAAATTTCTTTAGGTACTAATAGCGTTTCTAGACATATATTGATACAAATTATGATCATTTTAGTTGGTAGAGTTTGTATTACAGTAGTGCCTTTCTCCAATATTTTTCTTACGGTAAACGTACCCAATATTTAAGCCATCAAGTTTTGAAGGTCGATGAAATAAATTGCGAAAGATAGAAAGTGTCTTGTGCCTGCAATTCCAGTTTGTAAATGAAAGAGCTCGTACGGCCGAGCAAATGCAAAACACGAAAATGCGAATTTAATACAAAAATAGGACATAAAGAACAATCAGTGAAAAATTCATACTTACTAAAGGAAGTGCTACAGATTTAAAGTTATTTTTATTAAATTACGATCCATCTCAAGCTCAACCATTAAAAACAGCATACACCCTACTACTATAATACCCTGCGTTATTTAGAATTCAATATAAATAAGATTTTGCGTGAATTATTTACAATTCATCGCATTGTATATCAAAGTAACATTGGAGACAACAAAAGATTTTTCCATTATAACAGATGCTTCAAGTTACATAACAAAGGTCTAAGCTTAGCGCAATCAAATACCATGCTGAGATTATAAAAGACCTCCGCAGGGTTCTTATCCACTTCCAAAAGAGAATTTTCTAATAAAAGGCATCAATAACAGACATATGAGGATAAACAAGTAAACTTGAGGCCATATAGTCAATTAGTGACCCTGTTATGCTTTTGGAATTATGGTTCGTTTTCTATTAGTTTAGTTTTGACAACTGAAATTATTTAATTTTTAAATACTTGCTCTCATTTGTATTCTTACTTGAGATGAATTGCAAAAAGTAGAAAATTTAGCATAAAAGTCGCGTTTTCATGAATTTGTACTGAGTAACACAAGATTTATTACATTTTTTTATGGATATTTTGCGGTTATATGTGTATAATTTGTATTCCATTCAACTCCCTTACAGTTAAACTTATATTTTTCTATGTGACATATATTTGTATAGTAAAAATAGCTTTGCAAACTCAAATAAAATACAGGTGTCGGAGATGCTTAGTTTTTTCAAACAGATTTCAGAAAGAAAAATAGAATCGCGCAGAAGAAAAATAAGAACATTGAAGGGTGCACTTCGACGTTATCGTATTTTCCTTTGCTTGTAATTCTCTAAGTCAATACCAACCGAAATGACGAGGAATGTTATTCCACGGACTTATCTAAACAGTGTTGTTAATAACATAATCTAAATATACCTATTGTTTTGTAGTAGATAACTTTAATGTCAACATACTTTTCTGATATTTGATGAGCACTATTTATTTATGAGATCAACTTCAACATCCTTCCGCTTTTATAGTAAATATCTTGATTTAATCTTCGTCTTATGTTTATATTCTCCTTCGTAATATTTTCCATCTCTGTTCAAAATTTCACTTTTAGGAGAATTCTAAGTCAACAAGACAGAAATTCTTATACAGAACAGGCTGTAAAACATCAACTATTATTAGTATTAAAGCCAACATGTAGCTAGTTTTATTGTGTGGAAAATTTAAAAGAGTAATAAAAAATAAATTTATATAAAATATTTGCTCTCTTAAAATCGCATCACAACAGATTTTAGGATTGGTCTTTTTCCACTCTCAACGTTTAATTTCTTCGCGCTTTAAAAAATCCTTCTTCCCTCCAGACGAAAAGCTCTTTTCTGTCGTTATTAACTTACTTTAAATATGCTTTAAAACGCTTGACTGTAACTTTAGAAACTTTAGAAACTTAGAAACTTTATAAAACAATAGAACTGTAGTTAATATGAAACAATTTTCTCTTACCATTAATTAATTGCAATAAACCGTATTATAAAAATTCTATTAAATTTAAAGGATATTTATAGACCCCATTAAACAAAGATAGGAATAACTTTATGTAATTTTACAGAGTAACAAGCCATCGCCAATGGTCTGAAAATAATCAATGTTTTTTTTAATAGGCGATTAAGTAGATGATTCGTAATACGGCCCAGTAAATTACATACCATCAGCTGCCAAATGTATGTACACTCCAGTTAACAAGTTATAATGCAACACCAACAACAGAACATTCGGGCGATTTCTCAATTGCCTATGAAAAAATTACTCAAGTAGAATGGATTAGCTTAGGTTTGTTTAGGTTTTATTAAGTTCGGTATAATACTCAACAGTTTTCATCACTAAACTAATTATTGCGAATACCCCTCTGGTAAAATGCTTTATAAATCCCGACAAAGCAAGCAAAAAGTTCTCTATAATTTTAACGTGTTGCATTTTAGATAGACAGCTTTATTTCCGTTTCATATGCAGAGTCGAACCTTCGAAAAACTTTGCCCGCGTTCTCACAATAAACACTTTACCGGCTGAATTTGCCAATTGATATAAATTTTGCGATTCCGTAAATAAAATGTTTGTTCTAACTAAAACCGTCTATTGTTTCGATTCAATAAAAATTCAATTAATTCAGTAACTTGAACTTCAATTATCATTGTTGTTTATACTATAAACTAAACTTCTATATTAATACTCATTTTAAAAATTTCTGAAATTATTTGCTTAAGTGTTAGTAAGTAGCGACTTAGAATTCTATTCACTTATTTCACTCGAGCTCGCAAGTTTAATTTGACAGACTAATCTTCGCAATTTTGCATATTTGGCTACGACTCACTTTCAATCATTTAGAAGTTGATTTCAGTTTTTCCACACATTATTGATCAATCAGTCAAATCAGATAGATTCTATCAAGCCTCTTTGTTGGTTGAGCTTCGGAAGTCGAAAGATAGACTTGGTTTAGATCAATGCCCGGTTGGATGTTTAAACCTTGAAGTACTTTGTCACATTTTATGCAAATCTTCCCCTTTTAGCAATTTTGAGCATCGCGCTTTTTGTATTAATTGGCAAAAAGACAAGTTGATCTTGCAACTTCACATGAATTTTGGAAAGTTATCTTCTAATTTATATTTTTTTTTATTTGATCGTTCGGCCCATCTCCAACTCTAAAGCTAGTTTGTTAGCAGTTAGTTTTTTGTGTAAAGCCTAAATTATCAGCAAGGTCTCTAATTCCATTTTTGACCGTTGCTTGGGTTAGTTTAAGTAGAATTAGGTGAGCTAAGGCTCACAATCGTGGAAATGAGAAAAGTAAATTTAGAAAATAAAGAAAAGTGGTAAAAAAAGGCAAGAGATGAAGTATGGGAAGATCTGGACATAAAGAGGACATGGAATACAAATGCAATAGTATTATCTCCCAAGAGAATGCAAACCCAAGGGTAGATGACAATTAATGGCTCACAAAAGCGGCAGCAAAAATGAAGGCCAAAAAGATTGCAAACCCAGACGAAGTAATGCTAGAACTAGAATCCGCGCTATTCTACAGAATTAATCAATAATCTGAATGAATAATTAAATGAACCAACTTTTTCCATAAAGTGGAAGAAGACGCAGTGTGCGTATTAAACATAATGACTAAACTATACAAACATCTACTAAATAACAGAATCAGAGGAGAAATGGAACAGGAGGAGTAGACCAGAATGAAAGACAATTTTGTTTCAGAAAAGGGCGGAGCGCCATTGACGCAGTTCTTTGGTGCAAAAAAGAAATCCTAGAGGAGCTTTAAATAGATGGATTTCAACGTAACGGTTACAGGGACAGAAGAATACAAATAGTCATCGGATTCATTCTTATGCTATTTTTTTTATTATTATTGAAGATGAGTTTTCGTCAGAGTTTGTTTCAGCAGCAACCATCAAAGCCTAACTTAAGCAAACGTATTTGTGATTCTTAGTGAATAGCAACCAGCTTGTGTTTTTTAACTAGATACTTAAGACTTTACTGCAAACATGATTTGAGCAGAAGACTTTCTGTTCAAAAATGATTTTTTCTCAGATTCTTTCATCAGGAATAAATCAGAATGTTTTTGTTGAGCTCAATTATTCTCTGGCAAATCAATAGCTTCAAGGAATTTCCACACAACTGTATTTGTATCGGGTAACATTGTTTTGTTTCTCTTGTTCCCACGATGTGGGAAACATTCAACTAATAGCAAGAATATCTCTCGACAAATAGGATTTTAGATCTTTAAATATTTTCACTTCTACAATCTGCAATAGAGAACTATAAAATTCACGGTAGTTCAATCAAGATAAGAGAGATTAGAATAATAAATTGATACCTATGTGTTAGTTTGTGTGTTACTCTTCCACAATGAAAAATCACCTGTCGCCGCTACTTTATGATAATGTACTAACTGAAAAATTCCATATTTTTAGAAATATTCAGCAAAGCTTTACTATATGCGTTATTTAATTACATCAGTTGCGAGCTCAATAAACTAGCCTCTTTTGATGTAACATTAATTATGTAATAAAGTTTTGATGCGCAATAATTAAAAATTAATAACTGAAAGGTTTAAACAAAAGTTAGTTAATGTAGCTTTATACTTTCTACCATCAAGCTTACAGTCAAAAACAATTTCCTCTTTATTGTTTTATAAAATATGCTTTTATACAGTGTAGCTACCAGAAAATATAAATTAGGTATAAGAAAAGAAGTTCGAATTTAACAAAGTTATAGTGTAAGCAGATGACACGACACTGATTAATGTGGCAAATAATGGAGAGGACTTGTTATGCAAACAACGAATGAACTAAGTGGAGAGTGATTTACTGTGAATAAATTAGTTGTTCGTAGTAACGATAAAACTAGGAAAACACGATTTATGACCAGAAATCATTTTGATGGTGATGCGTTTACCGCCATAAAACGTCTTATTGTTTTGTTTTATGTACGTATGTACGGCTTTGAAATGTCAAATGAGAATGTTTTCATCAGAAAATTACCCGCACATGAGTTTATTATTACAGAACATATCACTTCGAGGTAATACGAAAAACGCACAACCGAATCTAAAACGGGAATAATAAATAACTGTAAACATTTCAGTAATGTTTTTAAAATGACTTCTCATTTGTTTCAGCCTTGTATAAAAGTTACTGAAAAGTGTGGTTATTGTAACCACTTATAACTTTCACGAACCACGAAATCTTGAGGATTAATGTTTTCTGTACTGACTGATTGTGATTGTGACTTTTCACCTGATGTTATTAGTCAGTTTTAAAACTAGAACTTAAAGTAATCAATATGACGTAATAACAATGTCAAGTACAATTGTGTCTTCCATTTTAGATGAATTCGTGGAGTATCTCGGTTGTTATTAGACATAGAAGAAAGGAGTTTGCATCATACTGTCCTAACTTTCCAAGCCGCATTCATTAAATGAAAACGAAATTTCGTGTTCTTTTGTTTTTCTGTTATGAGCAAATATTCGAAATCTGTCATTTTGTCGAAAGTGCTGCCATTCTATTTTTGTAGAAATAATAGAAACTGCTGACGTTATTTAGTTAAATATAATTTATGTAGATGTTTCTAATAATGGAAGTCATAGTTGGTTTAGCCACCACCAGAAAGAGAATTTTAAGTATTTTTCAATAACATAAGTATTTTTACATTTTAAAATCTATATTCAGTTTCCAATCAAAAATGTGGAAACTGACAATTTTTGACGTGTCATCCATGATTTGCTTTATTTATATTTGTTGATAAAGTAAGCCAAAAAGTAGGCAAAAAACTTGTTTGGTGTATTGCTGCCAATACCAAGTCCTATTTGTAAACATAAATTAAATTGTTAAAACTGTGAGATTTAAATATGAAAAATGAAGATTTTTCTTCAAAGACCTTAAGTTACTGGTCAGTTGAAACCGAGTTGGTTCTACACCTTCACACCACTATTTGCTAATTGACTACTGGCGAAACGAACGAAAATAGAATATTACGGTATATTTCAAGAGATAAGAATTCTGCAATAGTGGATGTTTCAAAACTATATGCCGCTATTTACACATTCTATACTGGTCATTAGGTGTTTGTAGGAATTCATCACTGCCGAGATGAAGGGTATCGTAAAAGATGTAACTATCATTTCTTCCTTAAATTTACCTCTCTGTATCAATTATAAGAAATCGAATAGTATGATAGTGCTAAAGAAGAGTGTGGGGACAAAAAATCTGGACAAAGTTCTACCGCTGTAATCGAGGTACCTTTGAAAACAAAACTTTTCTAACCTTATAAGATTATTTGACACTTGTTAGTAATTGTTACTGATAATTCATGTCGAGCTAGTTGAAGTCTGTGTGATAATGGAACACCTAAAAGAAATGAACGACGAAATATCGTTGCCGAATTTTACAAAACTCATATTCATTTGAAAAAAAGTCTTCACTGTAAACCATTTTATTCAAATGAGAATACCAAAATCAACAATCTATGCCATTTGTGCAAGATAAGGACAATTCAGCACAAAGAAAACCAAGAAGTGGAAGACCAACAAGAAAAATTCCCGAAAGGAAGAGACAAGCTCTTGTTTGTGCGGCTCATGGTAAGCTGGGTGTTTCATTACGGAAACTTGGTCGGAAATTTAAAATCGACAAGAAATTTGTTAGTAACATATTGAAACAAAATAACGTGAGACTTTCTACGCGAAAATCAGCTCCCAAATATTCAGAGAAACAAAAATTAGAACAAATACGAAAACTAAGAATTCTTTCAGAATCTGTTTTTTCGCCATCCAATGGTTTGACAACAATCATGGATGACGAATCATATTTCAGTTTTGATGGCAGCGACACTGCCAATAACAAACATTTTTATTATAAAGGAGCTGAAAATGTGGATCCCGAAGTACATTTCAAGCGACACAAGAAATTGTAGTCAAAAGTGTTGGACTGGTTGGCATTTCGTCACTGGGACATTCTTCTGCTTTTATTTGTCCATCTGACAATTCCATTAATGGGAATATTTATGAAAAATATTGTGTAAGATCCCGACTTGCTCGTTTCATCAGAAATAAACACTCTGATAGAGATTTTATGTTTTGGCCGGATATGGCAACAGCCCATTATGCGGCCAATGTTATTGCTGCGTATGAAGATCTAAATATTAATTATATTCCAAAAGAAAAAAATGTTCCAAACGTTTATCAGTTAAGACCCATTGAATGTTTCTGGCGAAATCTGAAGAGAGAAATTTATTCTGGTGGATGGGAAGCTTCCAGTCATAAGGAATTAAAGCAACATATACTGTTAAAAATTTGGCAATCAAAAACATCGAAATTTGAAAATTTAATGCACCGTACACTGGTCTGAAATCCCGAAAACGTGATGAAAATATAAAAACGTTGTTCTACGTCCACAAAGATTTACATATTGGGGTTTTCGAGGTCATTGATTACGATTTAGAAGTCAAAATCTAAAAATCCAATATGACGGATAAATTTTTTTTTCAGTTGCTCGATTGGGCTGTAAATTAATTTCATCATATTTCTGAGATCGCTAATTACGATTGTAAAATCAAAATTAAAAAATTTAAAATGGCGGATCCAATATGGCGGACAAGATGTTTTTGAGTCGCTTGATTGGGCTCAAAATGAATTTCATCATATTTCTGAGGTCTCTAACAAAAGTTATTAAGTCAAAATTTAAAAATCTAAAATGGCGGATCCAATATGGCGTACAAGATATTTTTGAGTCGCTCGATTGGGCTGAAAATGAATTCCATCATACAAATAAGTATTTTGACAGCTATTGCGAAACACGTGCATTATTTTTGTTCGAACACATATGAGCAGCTGTTCTTTGTCAATTATGTTAGTTCATTGAATTACATGTATGTGGTAATCAAGGTCGTCACAGAATTCTGCAGAAGCCATAGTTGTTTTTCTACATTTGTAAATTGTAAAGTTTTTTCTTTTGTATGATTGTTTTAAAAAAACTGCATTGTGGTAATTTTAATGTTTGTTTTCAGCACATCACTTATTTCAATTATAATTCTACGTATCTCTATCTGACTGATCCATTTTAAATCTTCAAAAAAAGGTTAATAATTAATGAAACAGCACTACTGTAAACAATATCTTATTTTGGAGATTTGCTTTCAACATGTTCTAACTGATCAAGTGGCTCTTGTAAACTACCTCCCTCTCTCACAGTCATCACAAACCGGCAGATGTTTGTACGGAATTTGGAACTTCAAACATCCAAGTATACAACCTAAAAACTAAAATTCTCGAAATGAAAAATTTGTTTTTTTACTTTTGGCCAGCTTTTTGTGATTTCGGACCAGTGTGCGCCGTGTTCAAACAAAAATTCGCCAAGCAAGCCGGTATTGTGCTGATTCCGTTCTTTAAAGTTAGCATATTGTTTGTATTATTTAAATATTTCATTTGGTATTTTTCAATAAAGATATGTTGTTTTAAAATCTGTCCAGATTTTTTGTCTCCCACACCCTGATATTGGAAAAACAAGAAATTCTAGATTAAACATTGTGCAATTGTTTTTTCTTTTAGTTATCTTTGCGTCTTTACATTTAGAGCAAATAAATACTTTTATGATCAAGATTCAATGGAACGCCGTTGTACCATGACACAACGGCTGACGCTCATTGATTTTGGATATTTAGCTACGATACTTGTTTGGTTCTTAGTCACATTTGCAGAGGTAATTCAAACATCTCCGACTCTAGAACTAGTCTACTAGCAGTTAGTCTTTTTGACTAAATCCTAAATTATCGGCAAGGTCTCTAATTCCATTCTTAACAGTAACAAACTTAGCTTGGGTTACTTTTGGTAGAATTAGGTGAGGTGAGACTCACAACTACGCTGATAAAAAAAATAGTATTTGGAAAATAAGGAGAAACTTTAAAAAGCGACCAACAAGATAGAAGATAAAGGACGGAAAGATGTGTTTAAAGATTTAGATAAAGTATGGAGGAATAGAACCAGATAATGTAGAACGTAAAGGAACTATTATCCTACAAGGAAATGCAAACCGTAAAATTGATGACAATTTATTGCTCACAGAAGCGGCAGCAACGATAAATGCCAAACACGTTGCCCACCCAGAACTATCATAGCTCAAATATTAATAAATAAATCTATTGAACGAACTGACTTTTCCCAAAGAGTGGGAGAAGACACATTTGGTCCCTTAGATAAACAGAGTCGAGAACAGGATGCCGCTCTTGCCTATAGGTCGTTGTGCCTATTAAATACAATGGTTAAACTATACGAGCATCTACCAAATAGAATCAGGGGTGTAATGTCATTTTAAAGTTTTGCATACTTATCCGAATTTTACGTTAAATTTTGCTTTAAATACATTCATTTAATATAAATTTATCGCTTCGTCTTACTTTTTAATGTTTAGCAAGTTGTTTCTATTGCTTAACAGATATTTTTATTTGGAGTTCTGTTGTTAAGAATTAAAATATGTTCCATAAATGGTTTTATGCTTCTTTCATTAGTGAAATCCGATACATTATTTTATGACCCGAACGTGCTTTGTGCTGTTTTTAAATCTTTGTTATATTTTTCAATTGTATTTCCAAGAAAGAACATGTTCGTAATTTGCTAATTCATGTCTGGCAGAAGACAGTTCTACAGTAAAGAAATGATATCCAGTAGTTTTCCATTATCCAATTTATCGACTGTATTTTGTTTGGGGATATCGTATACAACTGACTTTTCTATTTTACCAAACCGTTCCCTTTGTTGGTACTTTGTGATTTTCTCGGGGAGTCGAAATTTGGACACCGTGGAACGCGGGTGTTCACCGCGCCCTCCCGGGTCCAAGCGGACCAGGTGCTTCTCGCGTTTTGTTTCGATCTTTAAGTGTGGCGCACGGTTAATTTCGACATTTTAGTGGCTGTGAATTTGCTTTGGTTTTCTATTTGGTTTATGGGCATTAATTTACATTTTGAGTTAATCTTTGAGGGAGGCCTCTTTGAGGATTAAAATATTGACGCATCATTGTGCGGATGAACGTAAAAATTCATATGCTGAAAGGTGTTACCTGTATTTTTACTAGTACCTTCATTAGAAGGATCGCGTAAAGAAGTAACCGTGTCGAGCCAGTTATTTGGAAATTATTTAATCCCACTTTCTTCTTGAGTTTTGGTTTAGTCATTACGAAAATCTCCGTTATGTACCTGGTGTTCTTTGACTCCGTTATCTTCGTCATACTCCCTGGCTGATGGAATCAATATCCCATCTTCAGTGTCCATCGAGAGATCTGGTATTCTCTTCGTTATTGAGAAAATTAAAGTTTTGTGTTTGTGGAAGTTAAGTGTTTAAAAATTTATTATGGTTGAAGCCATGCCTCCTCGAAATTAAATTTAGTGTAAATTCAATTCTTTTGTATTTGGAAAAGTTGCTGGAAACTCAAAGGACCTCCAGATTTAGAGTAAGGAATAATTGTTTATGTTACATATATTTGTTTGTATTTTTAAGTTGTTTTGTTCAAATGCTTTGAGTATTTAACCTTAATGTTTGGTTTATTTTAATGTTAGAAAAGTATCTTTATAGTGTATTCTCTCCGGAAAGATCTAGGGAAAACAATAGGTAGTTTAAATTCTATAGTAATCTTTTGAACGTTTTTTTTTGTTTGAAGTAATACAAGTTCATATGCATTTATTTGACGGGTCCTTCAGACCTAATTTTTATGTAGTAATTGTCATTCTTTTATTTGATGTTTGTAAAGTAATAATTTCTTCAATCAACCATATCATTTTGAATCCTTTTGTGAATGTTTATTTTACTGGATTTCACAGCATAATAATAAATTCATGTAGTTTAACTTTTGTGTTCTTATTTCTAGGAGTTTGTTTTTGTTTTATAAGCTTATTTAGGTGCCGTGATGATGGACCATGGCTTCTAGCAACCCGCATAATATTTGATTTTGTGAATAAAGCTTTGTTTATAGTTTTGAGAAACGAGAGAGAGGCTGGAGGTTTATTAAGTTTTTTTATTTTAAGTTGCGGAACCAACAAAGATTCCTTGGTAAGTAAAAGAGAATACAATTTAGTCTCCGGACACGATTTTGAAGTGTTTATCTACAGGGTGGTATTTTGGGTGGACCCTATATACAGCGTGTTCGTCGGTGTGGAGACAGGTCGACGAATCACATCGTTTTGTGTGGCACTGTCTCCTGGCGCCCTTTTGGTATCTCTTTTAGGCTTTTCAGCTAAAAGCTAAGTTTTAGGCTCAGGTAAGATCATCAAAGCCTGGGTTATTTACTATTTTGGAACCTACTCCCGTCTTCGACATGAGCTATGAGCTTGAACATCTACCGATATCTGGCTTATACGGGACTTGTGCATACTTTTGGGCATTTTTCCGTTACAGGGGATAAATGCAACAAAATTAAGCAGACCAGAACGAAAGACAATTTGTTTCAGAAGAAAATGCTACATGGGAGGGAATCATAGAAGAGCTATTAAATAAAGGAATTTCAACATATTTATCTAGTAAAGATAATAGGTGGCTGCAGGTTATAGGGACAGAAAAATACTAAATCACCAGAAGTTTTGTTCAGAGATCAGTGTTGGAACCGCTCCAATCAACATACATTACAACAATTCTAAACCTGAAGATACTAAAAGGCATGGCAGTAATCAAATATGTCGACAATGTGCGGCTACTAACATACTCTATACTGTTCATCAGAAAATAAAGTTTTATGATGGGTTTCTAGAAATTCATCATTTCTGAGATGCAGAGTTCCGAAATTTTAAGTTTACCTCTCTATATCAGTTATAAGAAATCGAGTAATACCAGAGTGCTAAAGATATTAGAAAAACAAAAGATTTTAGTTCAAACATTGTGAATTTCAAGGCGTAAGGTATTTTTATTAATAAAGGGTACTGCCCAAAAGCTCAGTTTTTAAGAAGGTACTAATTGTAATGATTTGGCTTTCGAGATATCGAAGGAAAACAAGTTTTAGATTGAATCTTAACACTCTCTATATTATAAATAGTACATCATCAGATATACATTTTGAGAACTTTTCTATTTTAATCATGTGTACTGTAATCAATGAAATTAACAGAAAGATTCATACAGCAGATTTTTGGGTTTTTCGTTCAAGAATGCATTGTTTAATGCAAAGCAAGATTTCCAGAAATTTGTTTGCATCAGATTTCAAGTATTTTGAAATCTAACTGGAATATGTTGCATGGTCATTACTACAATGCGTCCATTTTTTTATCGGTATTTATGTCAATGTCTGTATCAGTGATAGGAATTTAAAAAACCTTTGACGCTCTGTATCTAGTAAATAGTACATTTTGGAGTATAAGTTGATATGAATACTTATGTCTATGTCAGAAACACCTTGTGTAGCCAATAACAAAATCTAAAGGTTGTTCGAATGATGTTTTTCTAACATAAATAAGAACTCATATTAAAAGGACAAAAGTAGTAAAATTATGGTCGTTCGGGATTATTTATTTTAATTTCTGAAAGTTCTCAAAACGAAGAATTTTGGTAAAAAAGAAGCAAAATCGTAAGAAACTTTATCTGTCATTTTGAGCACATATTCTAGACCAATTTTATAACTACTTCTTGTATCTTGATGTTTTATTGGTTAATCTTCAAAGTACTTTTCCAACATGGCAAATACAAAAATTCAATTTTAAATATCTACGTATGTGAGGAATAACACCCTGTATGTAAATACAAATGGAACTACTCATAAGAATATAACAGACTTGATAAGCATCCAAAGAATATTAAGAAATACATTTACAAATCAGTGTTATTGTTAGTGTTTTATTTATAGTTCCCGATTAATTAATTTTGCTGTGTAAATCCTCACAGAAAATTCTGAAACGGAAAGAGTAAAGTGTCAGAAGACGTCGTATATCATATGGTTACACGCTTTTTTTTCTAAAAAAAATGATTAATTTGAAACACATTCTGCACACGCTTTTTTTGCTGAACTAGATTTCGGCCCACATGTTTAAGATCCACAAAATATATCACACACAAAAGAAAATTATTTCATTTGTTCCTATCATTTTTTGTGATTGTTTTGCTGCTAAATTAGAAATTAATTTCATGCATTTCTTTTATAAAAACAAGATGTTATTTCCATCGGCTTTAAAATGGTTAAAGTATTTGTTGATAATAAATAATAAATGTGATGATTTTTGAATTATAAAGCGTTTATCCAAATAAAAATGCACGGTTGCATGTGTACAATGTAACCTTAAATTGCTTCATAGAATATTGAAACATCAATTTAACAACAGATAGGATTTTAGTTTAAATAATAAATTTTAATTTTTACCCTGGATTTCTCTTGCTAAACAAATGTAATTAATTATAAAATATTCAGCTCGTTGCATAAACCAAATGACTGTCAATTAGTATTATACATAACCTCAATTAATTGCATTTTACTACGATAATGCATTAATTTGAAATTTAAATTGCATAATAGGATCTAGTTACGTTTCCATGGCTTCTCTAGGTGTTACTGTATAATGAAATTTATTTCTATTCAGAAACGTTTTTTCTTTTTCATACTAAACATTCAGAAGGAAAAGAAGAATAAGCAAAAATAAAATAGTAATAAATTAAAATCAATTACATTTAATAAAAGCCAAATAGGTACTTATAATTCAAAGTGAAAGAAAAATGCAAAAATATAAAATTGACTTGTATAGGAAACCGTGTTAAATCGGATTATTAACTTATCGACGTCTTCCAAAAATACTGGAGAGTTTCGAGAAATATCAATTTAGGAGTAAATTCAATTATTTGAAAAATTTCAACTTGCACCTTCCCACCGTTATTAAAGATGGGCAACGTTTAACGTTAAACTCAAATGGAAATCCACTGTATTGTGCATTGAATTACGTAATGTAGATTATTTCTCCGAATAATTTAATTAGAATTTACACATAAAGCCAATTAGTAGATAATGCAAAGGAAGGCTGGAACTACCGTCTAACAAAGTTCAAGATATTTATTTTGGTTTACTTTTCTTCTACCTTGTGCTATCGTTTCACACTTTGGTGGTGGTGCAATATATTTTCCGTGCTCCCACCCCCTTCCTAAGTGTATATCATGAAGGTTATAAAGCATTTAAACAGATTAATCAAGTAAATACTCCCAAAATACAAAGTTTTTAAATCGATAATATACAGTATTTAGTTATTTGACAGAAGTGGTCAATACTATGGTAAATAATATGAGACTTAGTTTGCAAGACTTGGGCAAACCAAATAGCTATATTACGCGTATGCGCAATAGCAAATAACTCTTCATATTTCAGCTATGTTGCATAAGACGTTTTGATTTGCAGATCAAATGCAGCCTTCATATTTTTTTACATCACCAGCCGCCACTGATAAATAAAAATTAAATTTTAGTAGCGTCAATCTTGATACATAATTCATTTAAACTTTACTATGGTCGTGCAATAGGCTTCAAATACATGAAAGATACAAAAATGTAAACTTACATTCATGGAATCAAACAAATCAAAATTATGTTAGTAGAGTGTGGATAACTTGGTTACGTTGTGAGAGATTTTTTTATTTTGACGCAGCTTGTACCTTTTTAACTTAAATATATTTTGTTGTAATTTCAATAATTTTCTCATATATTGGATTTTTATTAATTAGTTCCTTACTTTTATTTATTTTTCTGGTTATCTAAAAATTCTGCTTCGCATTTAAGTTGTTCGGTTTTTAAGTAAATCCTCCTAGTGATATCTAGGGATTAGAATTGGTATAGAGTTGGAATGACGGCGCATGCGTTACTTTACCAACCCTTTGGAGATACGTTGCTGTCTCGCCCCTTTCTCGATTTCTTTTGTCACAACCACACGTTTGTTTGTGCGTCAGATGGAATTTCAGCGTTTGTTTCCATTTTTATTTGTCTAACACTTTAATTATTGCTATAGGATTGCCTTTTCCTCGTTACCGTTTATTGTCGTCTCGTTGCCTTTATCTATCAGTTACTGTATCGATTGCAATCTCGCTACAAACACAAAAGAACCTCAAGGGAGTGGTTGTCATCTTAATATGAATAATTTACAAAAGACCTTCCGCATCGATTATCAATTATTAAATGACATTGTGGGATGATTTATGGACCTTTTCTTTACTGGCTCATCATCCCAAGGCAGAATTATAGAAGATCATCATTGTCATGTATGCAAAAGTATAGGACGAGTAAGACAACTCAAGGTATTTGTTCCTTTAAAAATTATTTTAATATTTTTTCCTGCTGGTGATCAAGTTAGAGATTTCCGGTTTAAGTTGTGTGTATCTTTAAATTAATGTTTATTTAAATACATATAAAATAAATTCCCCTTATCTCATGGTGAGGTTATTGTGTGACCTTGACCTTTATTGCAAATTCAACTCATGTTTCATATGAGTTTATCATTTGCAAACTTATTTATTAATGGATCTCTTTCTCAATGTGATCAGCGAATTTATTAAAAACTAGTTGATAAAGTTGATTTGACAATTTTGTGCTACTATATAATTTTAGTTCAGTTTTTCTCAGATATTTGAAGTTATCATTAGTTACACATTTTTAAAATTTGTAACATTGTTATGAAGGCCATCAAGGGTATTACTTTGCATTACTAAGTTACTTTTTAAATAATACAATATGAGTGCTTTGTTTTTTTCTTGACGTAGATATGTAATATTTGTAGATTTATTGGTTATAATTACATATTATACCCATATGTTTTATTTTCTTTTTAATACTATTGAGAAAGTACTAAGCTTTTGAAAATCCCTTTTATCGTGCTTATTACCAGATGATGGTTATCTCTCTTTTACCAAAAACAAAGAGAGTGGCATCCCTAAGCTATTAAAGCAGGAGATTCCCTTGTTCTTTTATAATTCGAGAAAGAACCTGGAATCTCATTTTAAGTAAGTATAGAAATCCGACACGTTAAAACTGCTACAACTTGATGAAAAAGCGCCTTTTTCGAGAAGTTGCTTTCCTAAATCTAAATCGACTTTAGATAGTTTTCAATGAATGAAAACTTTTTTTGAACATTCTGCGCCCATACAAAAATTCACTCTCAGTGGGAACTCCCATTGTGCTGTACTCAGAAGTACAAGTCTCGTGAGAGATTGGCCACCATACCGACCTGTCGTGGGATCACGCCTGGAGTTAGGAAAGATTCTTCAACTTTTGCATCAAATTGTAATGTTATTTTATTTATTTATTCCGTACAAATTCATTATTTTATTTTATCTTGAAACGTTGGTTAATTTGTTTATATTGTCGAGAGATATTTTGTTCCAGGCTGGTCGAGTTTCAAATTATTAGTGTACGTGCTTTATTTTGATACAGAATCGTCTCACAGACGCCTAAACATTTTTTATAGTTATCAGTTTGCAGAAATTTTGTTTATGCTTCAACATTTCTATGTTCGCAAGAAAGCCTGTTTTACATTCGAACGATGAGGGTTAAAACTTTTCCACGATCGACATTCTTTTATATATCTGACTTCGTACTGCAGTGTAGATCCGGCTTCCGCCGTCGTTTAATTTGAGTCATCTATGCGTGAGAAAAGATTTGTTTTCTCAGAGAGTGTCTGCTTAGCTCGCGGCAAGCTAGGCCGTTTTTCGGCCGTTAGGCTGAGCCACTCCATGTGTCCAAATTCGTTGTTAACATAAAAATTTACCGTGAGTTCGACATTTTAAGTTTTGTGTGTTACGGTTTTTCCGTGGGCTGATTCTGGAGAGACAATAAGCAAATTACTGTCACGTTTACTTTCGTGTGTAAAACACTAAAAAAATGGCAAGAAGAATAGTCGAAACGTTTTTCAAAAAAGGAGAATGATTTTATGCATTTTTGTCCGACAGAAAAAGTAGTTAATCATCTAATGTATAATTTTCATTTCTTAAATAAATATATGCCGATAAGTATATTTTTATCTATTTCCAAGGGATCACAGACCCCCGGTGCTTTTCATCCGGAACCACATTTTGACGGTAAACAATTTCTTTGCATGTTTATTTAGATTTTGTCAAGATTCCGTTTTGCTATTGATAACTCAAATGTTCCAGGATGGTTTTTAAAATGTAAACACAGACAGTCTTACAAGAAAGAATTTTTTATCCGCCTTTTACATAGTAGGTATGCCAGTTTTCTATAAATTAAAAGAAATAATAAACTAAGGTTACGGAGACAACTAGAGTGCTAGATAGATTTTATCTATGAGGTTCTTTATTAGGAAAAAAAGGAAATAAAGCAAATTCCAACATTAACAAGATTTTAAATAATTTTTTATTTATAAATCAAGCCTTAAAGCATCAAGATTGTTATAAATAAATATAATGTAAATTTGGCTGCAATTAAAAGTTATGTGAAAGATAAGATTAAATAATTATATAGTCAGTATATGTGTGAAATGAGATTCAAACTAAAAGGCACGCGAAAATTAAATAATACCATTGAAGAGTTTGTTTTTGTCGTGACTACTAGATAGTTTTCATAGTTATTACTTACGAATTGAGAGAGAAACCAGGAATAAATATTATTGTTACTAACATACTCAGGAGAATTACAGATAAAAGAAAATCGTTAAAATTCTGCGCGTGATGGCACACTTTAATTTTTACTGAAAACAATTTCAATCAAATAACTTTATTAATTTTGTTTTTGAAGTTACTCAATTTTAAACTTAGTTTAAAAGTTGTTATTATCGCTTGAAACACACCGTGTATTCGGTAATTTCAGTATTTGTCAGTTCATTTTAATTTATCTAATTATAAGAAAGCCGGAAGAGCTCGTAACTGTTTGAAATTCATGAATTTCGTTTAGCACTGTAAAATACGTAAAGAAGGGCAGTAGCGAGCGTTTTTAACATTCACAGTTTTCTCAGCGGGTAATATCTAAAACGGTTTACAAAAAGACAAATAATCAGAAGCAAAAACAGAACTTGAGAATTCTTCCGTCCAATATTTGAACAGCAGTGGGTCGTTTCTACTTACGAGTGGATATTAAAAGAGCCTTCGGGGTTCCTTTTTAATAAACTTTGTAAATTTATACAGAATTTTTTAAGTAGTATTAATTTAAAGTTTCTCGAAATGAATCATCGTGGTGGAATTATTTCGCTTCAAAAGTTAAAGAAATTTCTAAATCAAATTAAATCCAAGAAAACTTTTTATCATGAGTCCTGCGCAGATATTAAATTAATAATACTGTACCAAAATTGCAAAATACTTTCCACCCGCAAATTATAATAATCTAAAATGTGGAAAATATTCAAAAGAAAATGTTGGGAACTAAGGCCGCAATTAAGTTAATGGAGAGGTTCTGAATCCACCTTAAGTCAATCTTGGATTAATTCGTAAATGAAATGTATCTTTAGTCCGACACGCAAATTTCATCTTAAATATTACTTCCTTTTTAAAAAAATTTCAATTTTCCTAAAACACGATTTTAGCGAATAAGACAGATATACATGCACTTCTGCTGGTTTGAAGTTAATCACTGCTCGCAAAAGAAGATTTAACAATGCTTCTGGTCATAAAACAACAATAAAATAAAAGTAAGATCAAGGAACACTTTCACAGAATGATCACTAAACTAGTGTATCAGAGAAATAATCCGTGTGATTAAAAATTGACTTTAAAATACCGAAAGGAAAAAAGATCAAGAAGATAAAAAAATATTTGTATGAATATGAGATAAAGGGGTACTGTAACAGTTTACTATTCTTATGCTGTTAATAATATACAGTAACCGGAAAAAGTACAGAATAAACTTGGTTTGTCGGAAATCTTTTACCCCACATACGCATTTTGATTTTAAATATTTTAATTATCTTTATGGCTATATGGGTTTCATCCATCTAAAACGTTCAGCAAACTCTCTAAATGTGCATCAGAGATGGTATTTAAAGTCGTTCAAGTCGAAATATTGGCATTTTAAGGTCTGGTTAGTTACAATTAATGATAGCGCACCATATTATACCGATGAGTTCAGTTTAAAAACTTTATTAACTCTTCTCAAGAATTATACACGTTTTTGATAAATGTCTGGTTTGTCTTCCTAACAATTTGGAATAATTCTAAACGTTGTAATGTTATTTTGAAACATTGCATACCTATCCGGTCCCTGCTTTAAATTCAGCTCAGATATTTCTTTAAGTTTGTAATAATTAATTACTTCATCGCATATAAAGTCATTTATCAAATTATTTATTTCGTTAACAAGAACATTTTCGTTCAGGGTCTATTAAAAAAAATGTAATTGTCAAACATGCTTGACTTTTCTTAAAATTTACCCGTCTCACAGACGCCTAAATATTTCTATAATCTATCAGTTCGTAGAAACCTTGTTTACGTCTTAGCGTTTTTGTGTTCGCAAGAAAGCTTGATTTACATTTGAATCGTGAGGGTTAAAAACTTTCCAATCGTCGTTCTGTGTAATTCTTCTTTTCTTAGAGTAAAAATGACTCTACTCAGTCCCTTTGTCTCGGTTAACTAAGACGGGCGCGGGGAACAGGAGTTCGGTAGGAAATATTCGGGTTCCAGCTTCAGTAAGAGTCATATGCGCGAGCGGGCTTTACATCATACATTGTTGCAAGTTCTTTTGTTTAAAGTTGGTGTTTAGTGGAAATTCAATTCGTGGATTTCATAAACGTTCTCTCAGAACGAATCTAAATAACGTATGGCCTTGCAGACAATCAGGCATAGCCTGTTAATTTAGTTTCTTTGTATGAAGGCAATTAGCTGTCGAATTCTGTCCGGAGTTCCCGGGATCGTAAAAAGTAAAGTCGCTCCATCTAACTTTTTATTTGAACCCATTCGAGACTCATTGTTCGATTAAATATCTTGTAAACAAGTATCCACTGTCTTGTGTTGAAAAGGACGGATCTTTCTGTTGAACAATCTCCGTATTATTCGTTGGGCTCCTGAACGTCACAACAGACACTGTAGCGATTAAAAAGAAGTTTGTTGAGAACAATCTTTGAAGACGTTTTGACCTGGTTAATGCTGAAGAGTTTCTAAGTGAATGTGTTATAAACTGAACACCAAGCGAATAATGTTATGTTCATTTAACAAGCTATCTGAAGCCTCTGGTTGTCATCGTTTATCTTTTTGAAGACCTCCTTCTGGATCCTTGGTGGTGATTTTCAAGGCAAACCCAGGAATTAGTGCGTAAGAAATAATTTCTTATTTATTATTTGTGATTTAATTTTTTTAACGCAAAATCAGTATATTTAAATGTTTTGATAGAATTTTTTTTTAATTTATGCTAACGACTATAATAATTAGTTTTGTATAACTAACGTTCGAAAGTAGAATGAATTAGTTTTTTGTTGTTCTTCGTCTTTTGCGTTCACTATAAATTGAACATAACTGTTTGGTCTGTTAGTAAAGAAAACCAAACTGGAGTTTTCATTTTGAAAGTCGAGAACTATTATACAGAAACTTATGGCTAGATTTGTGAGATTTTAGATTTTCTTTATATAACGTTTTTTTGTATTATTATTACTCATAGCATAATAATCCTTCCCCTTTTGGGTAGAATATTAATGTTATAATCTTTTTTTATCTTTGTTTCATTGTTTTTTTTAATTACCGAGTTTAATAAACCAGAGTAAATTTCTTTTGGTGCTTTATTGAAGAATATCCGTAAGAGGTTTATCTTTGTAATGTAAGTCACCCATTGGATCACTAGAAGGATCAAGATTATTAAATATAAGTTTAATGTGATCTTAACTTGAAATATTGGTACATAAGCGTGACCAGTTGGCTCCAGATCGACTACGTGTTTATCATTGTTTTGTTAAGTAAGCGTGCATCTAATCGATCACTCCATTAAAATTTTGTGTACTCAGCATTGACGAGTTTAGCACTTCAAACAATGTATCTTGAGCTACTTTCAATAAACAAACTGTCTATTGTAAATGTTTTGGGGTAAGCCCATATACAGGGTCTTACTTTGTAAGGGGTCCATATATTGGGTGTTAGTCTACGAGAAGCTGCATGGGCTGGCCGATGGTTCCTTTTGACCTTCAGCTTCTGGCGCCCTTAATTTCGACCATCGTCTCAGAGTTATTGAGTTTCTGTGAGTGTAAGCTTTTCCACTTTTTTTTTGGAAGGTAAGTTTAGATTGAACCACACCCATCTCTGACTAGAGCTACAGGACTGAACATCTTCCGTCATCGGTAACGGGCATTAGGCCTCTTTTTAGGTCTTTGCCGTTACAACGCATACCAAAGCAAGTTTCTTTGGCATGCTTCTGAAATGTTTGTCGTACGCATACGTTGATTTATTGCTTAAGATATATTAAGATACCACTTGATATTTCTTGTTTGATCTAAACGACCTCTAGCATAAGGCTCACCAATGCAATTTGAAGAATTTGGTATTACCATCTTTGACAGTTGACCTGTAATCAAGTCAATATAGTGCTTACTGAAATCCTGAATGCAGAATACAATATTATCGTTAAAACAGTGGAAAGTGTATTTAAATATCATTTTTGTACAAGTAGTAGCTCACTGACCACTTCACGTGACAATTATCTCTTGTGTGATCGTTGAATGCACTGGTTGTTGAATAAGAAGCTAGTCAAAGACTTTTGTGTCTGAATCTTTTGGTTTGTTTTGTATCCAGGATTAATAATCTAGTAAGTTCATGAATAAACTAAATGAGCCATCTTGATTAATTCTTTTGTTCCCCATACACAGACACAATTGTGTAGCTCTTATTTTTATATAGTATGAAGGTCCAAATTCACTATAAAAGAGTTTACTCCTGCACCACATAATTGTATAAAATGCATTCAGGGCCCACATGTCCTAACCGGCCTTATTTGATCAGCGGGAACTATTTTGACACCCTCGAAAGTCACGCAATTTTGTGAATGATGGAGGGTAAAAGTAAGTAATTTTTTTAACTTTTAATTAGAAATTTAGATCTGTATTGCATGAACCATTGTCAGAAATGTTCAATTCACGTGCCAAAGTAGTTTTAATCCGATTATTGTTTGAGGTTATGATTCTCAAGAGTGGACAGTTAAATGCACATTTGTGCTCGACAGATTTTGCTAGGTAAGATTAAATTAGCGTGGTTTATTTTACAGAACTAAATGACTTAGATAAATTGAGAGAAAATACAGATCTCATCTACGAACTTTTGAATGACACTGAGTTATATTTGGAACATATATAGAAGAAGGTGGTAATTCTGATACTGAGCTGTCTAAATAAATCTAGTTGGAAAAGAGATTTTTTTTCAAGCAAGACTGGTCCCAGCCGTAATGGTCAGTATGAAGGGAATGTTCTTCCACCTTGAGAATATTTCAAGAGGTACTTAGACGCTGACTTTTTTCGCAATGGGGTTGGCATTTACTGCCCTTACTACTTTCAACAACATGAAAAACCGATAAAGATAATTCCAGGAGGTATTAGGAAATTTTTTGGCATGCATGCTATCATGAGATGCTTAAATTTATTTCAAACGTTATGCCTAGGGACCGACGTGCTCATTCTGATGAAGCAGATAATCTTTCTGTAAATGAAAAACTAGAAAAGTTAATACACTGTGGAAATTGCAGCCCATGATAAAGTCGATTAGAAATTGTTGCAATGCAAGTGAAGGACGGCGCGACTCCTCATTTTCAATTAATGAACAACTGATTCCGTTTTTGGGGAGGTGCCCAGTTTGTCAATATGTAAAAAATAAACCACGGCATGTAGGATTAAAAAACTTTGTTTCAACCACTTCAGATGGAATGATGTTAGACTTTGAAATTTACCGAGGACCTACTACACTACTAAGAAACAGAGAGCTAGACTTAGGACCACCTGTAGTGCCGAGACTTGTTGAAACGGTACCTGAGCAAAGTTACATATTTTTGGCAGATATTTCTCAACAATTCCACTAATAGATAGCCTGATTTCATTAAATCTCTATGGTACAGGAACTATTATGTTAAATAGAACCAAAGGTTATACTTTCAAAAAAGATAAAGAGATGAAAAGGAGGGAATTTGAAGAAGCTGTTAGAAATGATGGAAAAGTATGAATAACAAAACGGAAAACAACAAACCAATGGTATCTTCAGCTTTCGGTATCCAACCGGAAAGTACGGTAAGAAGATGGGACAAAGGTAAACAATATTATGTTGAAGTTTCATATCCTAATCCTGTAAACAAGTACAATAAGAAGATGAGAGATGTAGATGTATGTGATCAGATGGTAAACTCGTAAATAGACACTCAATGTAGTTTTTCACCTATTTGATATAGCCATAGATAATTCTTGCATAGAATCAAAGAATATTATGGATCTTTTTGAAGTTTCGTTTAGACTTGGGTGAATATTTAGTATCGGGAACAAAAAAGAGGTGCACAACAGACGAAGCTGAGTTTAGGGAAAAAGAAGAGTTGGAATAGGGGACAAATAAGGAGAAGAAAATCCCATCAAATGCATGCCTTGCGATGATAAAAGATATGATGCGTTTGACCATTGGCAGTTAAGGAAGATTTAAGAAACCTGCTCTCTTGCAGATTAGAAGAGTGTAATAGCCACTCAAGAGTCACATGTTTTAGGTGTTAGCATAAAGTATGAACAAATCTGGAAATTACAAATAACAAGCTGAAGTTTTTGGTATCTTGTTTGGAAACTCATTAGAAAAGCATTCTAAAATATTCAGTGTGGGGAAGCTCCACCATCTTGGATTATAATGGGGAGAATTTCAAGAAACTCCTAAAGACGCGTACCTCTTTAGCATCTTGGACACAGCAAAAAATGATAGTTTCTTGGCAACGTGCTTTGTTTACTTTTAGTATTTTGAGTTTTGGTCTGAGCTGCTCTGATCTAGACCAGAATAGTTGGCAGAATAGACAAATCTGGTTATACTTCTTTGTTTGAAATTGCAGAACAGAAGAAACAAGCTCAAAACTTTGGAAGAGCAACCGAAGTATGCTAGATTGCTTGAAATGATTTCCTTCAATTGCAAGTCAAAATGCAGATGAAATAGCTGCGTCTCCGAAACGGACTACAATGTTCTGTAATGTGAGATTTCTGTGTTGGTCATGATTAGAAATGAGAAAAATGAAAATGATTCACCAAACAACTTAGTTGTGACGTTCATTTGTAAAGTATGAGAACGTGTTGCTATAGGAACTAATTCAACCAATTCGGCCTCGGGTGCCCAACCTGCTCTAGTGCATTGTACTAATTGCTTTATTTATTTCTTGATAAAGTTAATTTGTCTGAGGTTTAATTAAATAAACACAATTAAATTTAGAAAAACTGATTTTTTGAAACTTTGCAGGACGTTTATCTAGTGGCTCTCTGAAGTGTCAGGAGTTTGGCCATTGAAATAGAATTAATGTTCCAAATTCCAAAACAGTGACTTTATTCTGGTTGTAATATTAAGATTTTGTAGCTACGCATACTCTGTTAACATCATAGGTGCCACTTTGGACCAATTAGCAAAATTCTTGTTCTCTTAATACGATAAATTTTGGGAATTCTTAATAAAATTCAGATTGTTTTGTGAGATACACAATGTGTCCAAACGGTAGAATTGCCTACTTTGCAAATTGATCCCTTAATGCCTTTGTTTCCTCAAGATAATCTATGGTATCTTAGATATTTGTTCAAAACGAGATCTTTAATTGGTAAGCGTTGGTTAACAAAGAATTTAACTAAAAATTTGAAAATGAGTGCACTGAGATTAACTACGATATTAACCATGTAGTAATCATGGATTTCTTCAATTGATTTTGTTTGCAAAGAGATAGTATTTCTCGTAAAAAATCTCTTTATTCAAGAACGGAGATAATTCAACAAAAATTTACATTCATGACTTAGTAAGTTACTAGATAAGAAAAGAGAAAAGATAAAACAAAAGTTTTAATTAAACTAACATAATAATTGAGACCATTAGACATTTCTGCAATTCCTATTTTATATATCTTTTATTTCTGCGGTGCTTTCACTGAATTGGTTGCCATGACAAGATATACATCACCATGCCCTTACTGTGGTTGCGTTTGGAAATTATACATAACAGTAATATATCAAATCAAAAAGAACAAAGTAGTTTAGACCGCCATCCGTTATAAGGCTAGACTACTGTAAGAATAAAAAGTTCTTTAAAGGTAGACTATACATTTAACTTGTCAACTTTGGTATAATTTTTGAATTATGATCTGATCTACTGTGGATTTTTATTTTATATCTGCAAATCTACAATCTGTGAATAATCCTAACTAAAAAGTATTTAATGAAAACATCTTGTTCACGATAGGAAACACGAACGCTTGTGGAGTGCGTTAAATAATATTGTTGGTATCTTTAGCTGACATCAGAATACAGAATAGGTTATATTCCTGATGAAAATTTGCATCTAATCATTTAGGAAAACGCTTTTTAAAAGTAATGACTACATTTATTTTCTTGACATTCGTTTATTTGTTGGAAAATCATTCAGGAAAAAGAAATCAATTTACGACAAGGCATTCTATTTTTATTTCGTATTCGATTTCAACGAAACTCGGAAAACAATTTTATTAATTAGAACATGATTAAATTTCTAATTGGGTTTCCTCGATTTCAATTCACTTGGACTCTTTGATGTGCTATTTAGCAATCTGCAGGAGCGCTAATGGCAAATTCGCAGCTGAAGCTGGATACGTCCAACCAAAGGTCCGCTATGCAAAGCTATTCTATAATTACACAACGTAAAGCCTTTAACCCCACGAAATCATTGGTGGCGAGTTTTATCACCACCCTTTTTCGCCTCCAGTTGCCTCCTACCACCATCATTCTCATAACGAAGATACAAGTGCAAAACAATTTTCTGCTAGAGAGGAATCTCAATCTACTAGCAAGACAACTTTTTGTGAGGTTTTTCAAGTCAACTTTTATGTACGGATAAATCGAATAACTACTTTAAATTTTATCGTGACCTACTTTCTGCAGAAACTGCTTTATGTAAATAAAATTTTATATACTCTCATTAATGTTTTATTACGGACACACAACAAAACCCCATTTTTATTAATAATTTACCAATCCTCTTACATTGTCACGTTTACCTTTGTTTACATTAAATTACGAATTGATTTGTTTCTCAACTTCTATAATCTCGAAAACAATTTCAATGTTTAGGGTTTCTTTTGTTCTGCGGTTATTAAGTCTTAATAGGTATTTCCCAATATTCCAATAAATTAATTACATTTCGAAATTTCTATTTTTAGCAAGTTCAGAATTTTCTAATGCCATTTTATAAATAAAACAATGTCATTTAGACTTGTATGTAATTTTTTAGAACCAGTTAGGTTAGAGAATTATACTAACTTCAATAGTAGTACAAGTCAAAGAAACTAAAATCTAGAAAATAGAGTACTTCCCAACCAAGTCAAACTAAGATGAACCTCTGAACCAATCAGAGAATACCATACGGTAGACCACGTGCAATATGTCAAATCTATGTTTCAAACGATATCCCCAAACGTCTGCTATTACACACAAGCCAGAGAGCACACACATTGAGAAAGTCACAAGACAAATCTCCAAACTTTTGGAATGCAGACTAAGCACATAGGATAACCCCAAAAAATAAAACTCTGTTCAAGCTAAACCAAGATCTCGTTGAAGTGTAACTATAGCTTGCCAGACGTAAATATATACAGGAATAATACGAAGAAAAAATTTCCTATTACCTAATACCAACCTAACCATTTTAACCCTGATCATAATTTTGATGAATAGTCTGAAAAATGAAAACTAACTCAAAAGAAAGGACAAGCTCAAAGCATAAATTCAATTAAAACGCAAAAAATAAATTACTTGAATGACGATAAAACAGATTTGTTACGGTAGTTTTCAGATTTTATTACCAAACAAGATTTAGCAATGCCTAAAGTGAGTTAGAACATGTCCCAAGCAGTCTTTCTAATAAAACTGCAACAAAAAAAGACATCAACATGGTTATCAAATAATGTCCCTCCAAGGAAGATTTCTCAAAGCACTACCTCTCTCCACTGCTTTCCTACCTTGACGGACCGCATAGAAAAAACATTTTGGAAACATTCAATCAAACTGCCTTTGTACTCATCAACAAAATCTCTCAATCTCTACCTCCTCTTAGAATAACGAAAACTGTCATTCGGAAAAGTGTGAATACCATACTCCAGTGATTTAGTATGTGTGCGTAACTCCTGCCACTGTCTTTTGTGTACATAAACCCAAAATTTTTCTATTCTCGTCAGAAGACTTCTGCCTCTAAAGTGATTAGCACGACAAGTTACCGTGCTCTTCTTTAATCTTTTTAAAAAGAAAGTGAGCAAAACGTTAAGTATGTTTCAGCACCGCAAGTCTTTGGTGACGTTGAACTGGTACTTAATAAAATTGTGACTGTTAGTTTCTCAAAGAGAATTCACTCTAACGACCAAAATACCAGAAAGTCTTTTTCTTGAATATGCAGGGGCCAGTCAAGACGTGTGCTATGTGTTGACAAACACAGCAAACTCTCTCCAGGCAACTCCCAGAGATTGCTGTTTTGACATGTTTTGTGGAGACAGCGTGATGACCTGAGTTGACTTAAGCTGTATTATTTGCCGTAAGAACTATAAAGCGAATTCACAAGAAAATTTTGTTTGACATAAGATAATATATGGTTGTTTTCATTATGCGCAATTCCTGTAATGCTGGCACAAGCAAAACAGTCTTTCAGTTGCCTTTTCGGAATAAAAAATGTTTTTAAGACCCACAATGACCCGAAACCATTTAAGTGACCTCGAGTAGCTATCAGTAAAGCTATAATCGAAGAAAAAGTGCAACACTTTCTAAAATAATTGATGTATTTGCTAAACCATTTATTTAATTTCACGGAATGTGATTTATATGTATCATTGGTTGTGGAAATCTTTTACTTGAAAAACTTAAAAATCTTTACAGTCTATCTGTTTTTGCTGAAAGAGGAAGGGAGGACTTGTAAGAGAACCTTTACCAGGACTCGAAATCCCTCTCGGCTATCCAGGTAACACAATAAATGTATTAGCCCATGAATGAAATAAGCATGGGCTTCTACTGATTATAGGAAGACAGCCATATGAGAATAATTATCAGGAAATATATAGTCTGAGGTTTATCTACTATACTGCTGACTTGGCAATCTCATAATATGCCAATAGAAAAGTTTGTATGGTCTTGTAGAAGCAAGATCAGGTTCCTATCGACCAATTTGGGAAAGATCTACGAAGGGATTGTTCACGATCATTTGAAACAGTCTTGAAGTAAATTTCACGAACTCAACGTAATTTTCTTGAAAAAACCTTTTTTCCTTCAGACAAGACTATTTTGATAGAAAGTAATCCATTGACTGCCTTGGTCTGAATTTTGATAATAAATCGAATTCTTTCCATAAGTCAAAATCTTGCGTATGTCAATCATGTGGTTTCTTTCTTACTGAGTTAAAGCTTCAAAGTAAAGTTTCGACTATGCAAAGTTTGTTATTTATCTAAACTTTGATACTTGGAGCTATATGGATAATCTACAGAAAACTACTTTTTTGCCGTACGCTAAATAGTGAATTAGAATTGAGAGATTATGGGGGTTTCATAAAAAAAATAATGATCACCTTAAATACCTGCCAAATTTAATTTTTTTATTTTAAGACACTATAAGAAAAGTAGGCATGCCATCAGTTTTATTGACACCTAGTATTGTCAACTGTCGTACTCAGCAATACCTGCAGCAATTTTGAAGTATATACAATTTAAAAATTCATAGGATACATCATAATTTAATATTGGAAAATAAAAATATAAATAAAGATGGATAGGAGTGATGGATTTTAGAAAAACTTGTTGCACATTAATTACTACTTACTTATTTAGAAATGACAGGGTATTAAAAATAAATTAAGCTCACATTCGGTATTTGAGATTATCCCTTTGGCAATTACAACATTATTTTCCTTGGATTAAAACGAGACGATAGCAAGAGTAGGTACTGGCTTATTTATTATTTATAAAGTTATTCCTACGCTAACTAAAAATCAAATGACCTTTATGAATATTCTATATTCGAGGTTTATTCATTAATTAATTAGTATACAATAATTACTAATACTACGCCCGACTAATTTTATTATAATTTATAAGTTAATTTATCTATCTGTATTTAATCTTATTTTGAGGAAAATGTATGCGTTATGCAAGTAAATTAGAAATCATTTTAAAAATAATTTTTAGTTGCTTATACAATTTCAAACACTGCGCATTAGTTAAACCCTTTGTAATCAAAAAGATAAGCACACTGGAGTGCAGCTGTTTCGTAATCGTAAATGTATTCGAGGAATTTATTTTAAGGCATTTACAAATATGTACGATTGCGAAATACAAAACGCTTACACTCAAATGAGTTTTCTGTTTACTATTTAGTTTTTCTCTAGATCAAGTATGCCGTACTGATCTTTACAGTTAATGATTGTTCGTATAAGAAGACAAGTTATTACGATTTTCTATCTATCAATTATTATTTATAATAAAAAATACACATTCAACCTAAGGAAGTATAAAAAATGACAATTGTAAAATAATAAGTCGCAGGTGTGCCCTTAGCTAACAAAAAGAACAAAGAACCAGGATTGCTATACTTTCTTGTAATTAATAATAATTTTAGTAAATTTCTGGCTTTATAGGTAATATTTTTTCTTCATTTAGTGAATTCATATAGAATTTGCCAGTTCGCTGTCTAATCCACGACCTACAACGACCAGGTGTTTTAGTTACAATATTGGAACTACCAACCGTGTTTTTGTGCATTTCAAGTGTATCCAAAATAATTGAATGATATTCCACGAACTTGAATAATAAAGAAAGTCTCAAATAATATGTGCTAAGTAAGAACAGGGCGTCCATATCTAGTGTAGCAAAGACAGTGTGGCCCTTAGCGAGTCGATCTAATCATTTTGTCACATTTAAAGGCCTGTTCGTAATTAGCCTATACAGGGTGTCTCATAAAAACGTTTCACACCGACTTTCTGTAATGGTATACTCTACATATTCTTTTTATTCTCTTACGCCTGCTTCATTTTGACTTCAACAATACAGTTCTATAGTGTCCTAAATCTAACAATTTTGTTTTTTTTTAACTTTGTGACGCATACACAAATAAATCATAGCAAAAGTGATACTATTTGAAATTAAAGCGTAATTTACGTCCTATTCCCGTACGACAGCAAATGATCTATCTGTCAAACGACACCACTCATTAAGATTCTTTACTGTGTTACGTGGTAACAAATTTATTTTGAAACGCGTTGTATATATTTTTGTTGACTAATTCCTTATTTTCATTAATTTTTTTATTATCTAAGAATTCCCTTTTATATGTAAGCTTAGAATTCAGCTGTTTCATTTCCATGCAGATAATTATATTTCCATTTAATCCTCCTAGCGATATCTAGTGATTAAAATGAGTATTATGTGGAAATGACGGCGCATGCGTTACTTTACAAGCCCTTCGTATATATCGTAAAATTTTTCCCTTTCGACTGCAGATCTCAAACATATATACACGATATTTTCGTTCCTTCATCGATTGGAATTGCAGGATTGCCTTTTCCTTTTTACCGTATCGTCAATTATCGTTTTCTCGCTGTTTATCTACTCATTATCAAATTGACTGCAATTTTGCTGTTAATACGACTACAAGGGCGGGGTCGCCATCTTGATCTATGTTTCATAATTGGACCATAATTCAATTATCAATCCGTTATAAAGAATTGATTTATGGAATATCCCTTTATGTTGCTGTTGGCCGTCTCAATTCAAAATTTAGAATCAAGATAGTCCCTATCTGCTACACAGAATATAGTACAAGACAAAGAAAGATATTTATTTATTGAAATTTGCTTGAAGGAATACCTATTCATTGATGCTCTAGCTGTAAATTATCTTTTAAGTAGTGTATTATTAAATTAAAACTTACCTAAATATTCATAGAGTTCAGTTCTTTTATTTTATGGTAAGGTTATTGTTTGACCTTGACCTTTATTATAAAGTAAGTTTCTACTTGTAATAATTATTGTTTTTTTTTACATTTTATTTTTCTGGACAAGTCTCTGTTCTAATGAGATCAGAAAATTTATTGAAATTTTATCAATACAGTTTTTAAGTAATAATTTTGTATGTTTATCATTTTTCGGCTCAGTTTTTAAATTATTTTGACTTATCGTTATTTACATTTCTAATCGTAGTAATATTGTTATGAAGGCCTTCAAGGGTTACTATTTTGTATTATTAAATTAATCATTGCCATTGAGATATTATAATATAAATGTTTTCTTCCTTTTTTTACTCAGGTGTGTAACGCTGGTAAATATATTAAATTATAATTAAATATTATTATAATATGTTTTGCCTTTTATTTTACTGAGAGAGTACTAAGCCTTTATTGTGTTTGTGTCTAGTGATTTGGTTTTCCCTCCTTTTTCCAAAGCACGCCAAGGCAAGTTACTTGTGTTTCGACAATAAAATTCTTCCCGATTTAACAAAAAAAGATAGGTGGCATCCCTAATCACATTACAGCAAGAGGTTCCCACGATTTTTTATAATCCGAAAAAGATCTTGGGGCCTCACCTTAAACAATAATAAAATCTTTTAAGCCTTAAACTGCTACAACTCTTAAGTAGTATATCTTTAGAAGTATATTGTTATCAGAATTTCGTGAATCGCTAGACATATTTAACATTGTTTATATCTAGTAAACCATGGATCTGAATAACAAGAAACAGAGGATGCAAAAACAAATCTATAAATAAAATCAAGATTTGATCGTAGAATAGAACTTTAATTAACGGAAAAAAAGAAGAATTAAGAAAAGATAAAAGATGAAAATTAAAGAAAAAGACGAATACGTCTTATCTTACTCAGGCTGTGAAGAAATAAATATAAATAGAGGAAAAATAAAAACCAACCAAAAACTAATCAAGTAAAAACCAGTTAATTAAAGGCTGACGTACATTTAACTGAAACTGGAAATAAAGTTGGTTACATAATCAAAATATATACCTACCCCAATTCAATGACAAAATCATAAATAAAACCAGAGAAATTCAGAACAACATAATAGTAATAAAGGACTGAAACGGAAGAGTGGGGAAGGATGTTGAAGAGAGACTTAGAGACTTAGAGAAAAACTTTTGCGTAGAGACTAACCCAGAAATAGAAAATACCTACTTTGGGCATGAACTGGGAAATACATAAGGTGGAAGAAACAGAGCGCAAAAGTATAATAGATTACATAGTTTGCTCCTCAGAATTCCAATAAGACAGAGTAAAGATGAAAGCAGAATTATATACAAGACATAGATTAATAACGGCGAAAATGATTATAAAAACACTTAGAAAAGGTAGAATACAAAAAATAGAAAATATAGCAGCGAAATTAAAAGAGAAGAAATAGAAATGACAATGACATTAAACGAAAGATGGAGTGAATATTAAATATTGATAGAACAGGCAGAGCCGATATGTGGAATAACAAAAACGAAAGAGTTAAGAATAAAGTTAAATTGAGGAAAGTATGTGTAGACAAGAATAATAGAAGATAAGAACAAGTAGATCAAGAGAAAAAAAAGCGCAACGGAAAAAATAAAAAAAAAAGCGAAGAAAGATAGCTGGGGAGAATTATAACCATACGATTTTTATTCTGTCCGGCACAGTTATCGCTCCATATTACGAGATGACGTTTGTGAGTAATATCCATGTTTAGCAGTCGCAAAAGGCATGGCGCTATTTCGTTCCCACTCCTTTCTGCAATGCCCTCGTGCCACATGCACATGAATGCTCTGTTAAAGTCAGAGAGATGCACACCCAAATTATAGCACGATAGCTGACTAAGGTAAAACATACTGCTGTGTGTTAATGTGGATACAAACAGTACTTGCTGCAAGTCCATGGACAGACAAGAAGTGGTACTGCCTGGTTCCTGGGATGTTGTTATATCTTCCTTCATGGTTTTCAAGCCCTTCTCTACTTTTCTGTGGTGCAATTCTAATTTCGCCTTACTTCCTACAACTATGGCATGAATTTCACAGGACAACTTGTCACAAGTATTACAAGTATCGACTCGTGGACAATGAAACTTTATTTTAGGGAAATCTTTCTTAAAAACTAAACTGTAGTACTTGTAACACACTGATAAACCTGGATTCTTTTCCAGAAAGGCTTTGTGCAGCCGACTAATGTTGAGATCAGGACTCAAATCTTTACAGGAAAATTTTACTCTACTATAATGGCTAACATTTCTTGGAACTGATAAGATGTGTTCTCTAATCATATGTCGATCAGTATCACTAAACTTTGGTATTCTATGATTTATGAGTTGTGGCACCTCCTTGTTTCTTCTTTACAATGACCTCGATTTTTTTATGTGTTATGGCAAAAATGTTTAGGAAAGTCTTTTTACAAACCTGAAGCAAGTTACCTTCCCCATCAGGTACAGTATAACAATTGTACTCTGACGTCTACTCAACTCTGGAGTTTCATACGTTCCATTTCTCTTTCCCCGAACTTGCATTATATTAATCAGGCCCATTAATTTTGTACTTTGATTTGTGATACTACTGATTTTGTTAAACTGTCGAAAGAGATCAAGCCTTCTTTCATATGTAAGAATTTTGCACTGATATGAACATTTGCATTCTACCTGTAATATTAGAAGATTATTTAATTAGCAGTAATGTATTAATGTTGAGGTTAGGAACCACTTGGCGCACGTATTGGTTCAGGTTTGGCTGTACTTTCCTTGTTGTTGTATGTTTTGTAAGCCTCTCCTTCGCCCTTTAACTGTTTTTGCTCCTCTCTAAAAGAAGTATTGCCCCGTTCTCGACGTTTTTTAACACTGTTATTAGACATTTTAGCGTTGTTACAAAATTTAAACACCAACTGACGTTTGACACTTAGCACCTTTCTTTGAAAGTAAACCCAGTTGGATACCCCTAGTGACATCTCTCGGAATTTATTTTGAGCGCGTAATTTGGTTTTGGACTTAGCCCATTTCTTAGGTTATTGGCGTTGGCATATAGCACCTATTTCAGGCAAAAACTAAATATTGAATTTTGTGGCACTTAGCTCCTTTCGTACTTCTGTTCTTCAATTCATCGTTCTTTAATCAAACTTCTTAAAAGTGTCATTCTTTTGTTTTATTAAATTGTTTACTTTGTAACTAATCAATACATTACAATTTTGGAAAACAAAAAACATTCAAAAAAGTTTAAAATTGTTTTAAAATCAATCAATCAGGCGTCTCATTTAGAAAGATGCGACAAGAATAATATTGTTGGTTAGATTTCCTAACGCTTTTTATTTACTGTGTTCCCCTATTTGTATTCGTTATTAAGAATTTTTATTTATTGACAAATATCTAGGAAAATATTGACTATTTTGAAGAAATAGATAATAGATTAATCTCCAAAATGACTCTCTAGCTCTTGTCATTTTCAAAATTGCAATGATGAGCCTAAAATCTTGCATGACTATTCTACAGCTACATATAAAAACACACACTAGAATTGAGTGCAATTACACTAATACAATAATGAGTTTAGATTAGGTCTACATGCCAAAAGTAGTTGAAAGATTAAGGAACAAGTCCACTTGAGACACTTAATGTTAACAATTCCTATTTCATCCCTGAAACATCACCATAATCCATGTAGTTATTTGGTTTCTAAATTGGCTCGTCTCTGCGCTTGATGTTCAAGTATATCATCTTTCTTGGGACGGCTAGTTACTATTTTTGGCAGTCATCTCACTTTACACTACACATACCTGTATTTCAGTGCTTGTGGTAACTTGCTTAGATATACACAATTAAACTAGATACTAAAAAGTATTAAATAATTTTTTTTAAATATAACAACTTTAAAGGTAGTTAACTAGTTTCATGTAGCTGAAATCAATAGTTTACTTGAAAAACTAGCAGCTATTAAGAAAATAGTTGAATTACTTAGATTTGAGATTTCTATATTAAATTTTTCCATTCAACCACAAAATGTTGCTTACCGTTCGGAAATCTGATGTTATAAGAGAAATACACATGTGCGAGGGAGTATTAGGTACGTGACGACTAAAATTGTGCAATTGCTCCCACAGGCTTTAACATTGAAGTAAAACCTCTGTTTTCACTGTGCTTATCTACATATCAGCAAACAACTGATAGAGATTTGTGTCGTAAAAGCGATGAGAGTTAGCATATTTATCTCGCTACGCTCTTTCAGTAGCGAAATCGCCAAATGTTTGTACTAAAATTTCATCAGATGGTATCTGTCAAATTGTTATTGAGAATCTGATTTCCATCAAAGCAATAGTCATAAAATTAAAGAAATAAAAGGTTATATAAATGTATTTTCGTTCATTCTTTTTCTTTTTTTCAACAAAGAAAAGCAGACGATAAAGTAAGTTTGACAATTACAGTAATAACGATTGGTCTGCAAGTTTATTAACAATTAGGCATGCTGTTCTAATCTGCCATAAGAAAAGAAAGCTTAAAACTTCAAACAAGTTTTTTTATAAACTTTTGGAGAAAGAACTTCTTTGAATGCATGGGAGTTGTGACACAACAAAGTTCAACAGAATCCAAATTGGCACCCTTTTGTTGTATTTAATTTAATTTTTTTTTATATTTTGACCCACAATCTCTTAGAAGTTCAGCAAATGAAAATTAAAGAAATTTTGTTTGAGTATCGGTAAACGTAAATTATAACTGTAGATTTATTCTTACAAAAGGAAAGGAATTGAAATTCAGATAAAAGCCGACGCAGTCAAGCATGTTATTAAATACTTTTTTCACAAAAATGAAATAAGTTCAATATTTTATGTGTTTTCCAATGCTTCATCTTAGAACTGAAAATCAAATGTTACAGTTGCTTTTTGTGCAGTTATTATTGTCGAAGATATTATTTAGATTTAGAAAATCGTAATACTGAAATTAAAAAAGGAGGAAAAGTCAGAGACATACGTCGAATCAAGAATATTCAATTGGTAAAAAGCGAAGTCAAATCGAATCAAAATATTTGCCTTGGAGAAGTGGAGGGTAGAAGTCAAAACCCTTTATATGTCGTATTATGCGCTGTCATGTCAGATAGAACAAACACCGCTTTTGATTCTCGCAAAGAAAAGGTTTTTGTTTCGATTTTACGAATAAAAGCTGGAAAATTTAATCTTCATTTAAAAAATCGAGTCATTTGTTTTTAGAAAATGCCGGGTTTGTAATTTTATTTTTGTCTTTTGTATTATATCAAAACGAGTCGACGAAATGAATGCGGTTATCTTTGATGTTCATGTCCAATGAAAATAAAATTAAAAGTGAAAAGCGTTTTCAAAAGCTAAAATTATATCAAATGAAGATCCGTTTGGTTTCCAAGGAAATTGAACTTAATTTCTCTTTTGATTTGTCCTACACAATTTGTAGTCTCTTTCAAATTTTACTTCTTTCACACAAAAAACGCGCTAGATAAGCAATGAAAGAGAAACACAACTCGACAAAGGTTTTCGCTTCTATTGTGTCAGAGATAACTCATCTTTCTCTCGTATAGAATGCAGCAGCAGGTGCGCGTCTTAAAGAGATTGTAATCTATTTTTAGAATATCTTAATATTCTTTGATGCCTTAATGAAAATGATCCGGATCTGTAAAATATTTATTAACATTTAATACACTTTCGGTCGGGACATAAATATTCCAAAAAAGAAATCCAAAACAAAAGGACGAGATAATACTGCAAAACCACAGAGCGGTTAATTCCTCGCCCACCCTCGCGTTTTTATCATGTTTCCCTAGATATTTCCTCTGTAATCGACGCGAAAAAGCTTTAAATTGAGGGTTAAAAGTTAAATACTAATGCAAAAACTGGAGAAGCTTTTTTACACTTTTAAACAAAAGACTAAATATTTAATGCTGTAATAAATTCAAATTAATTTTAGTCGAAAGCCATTGGAAATTTTATTCACGTTTTCATTTTTCTTTTAATTACCTAACTGTACTGCTATGGTTTAAAGATTTCCACAGAATCGACAGATTAGCAAAGACGTTCTTCTGGTAAAATTCCAAACTCGATCTGACGTTAGCCGACTTCGACAGTGAGCGATGAATAAAGTGTTAATCAACCAATCACGGATCCCTCCAACAATTTTTCTCGTTTTTATTTGCTACATTTTATCTTGATGATTATATTTATAGGTGTAGAATGAATCGAAACTTTAGAAGCATCGCCCTACTAGTGTTGGTAATTAAATTAGAAGATTAAATGATGCTTAGAAAGGAATTATTTTATTAATTACAACTCATAGATTTTGTTTTCCCATTAGGAGAATAAAAACCTCCGATAAAGTTATTTTCTAAAACGAACCGCTACCAAAAAAACAGGATGTAAAGGTTTTATTTTGCTTTTATAATTCTTTTAATTTTGCCTCGCACAGTTATTTGCTGAGAACATCCTGGCTCTTGTTAAAAAAAATAACTAGTTGCTCTGCTTATAATATCATTTTTAATCAGTTCTGTTGTCTAAGATCTTCTACAGCCTCTGAAGTTGTGTGATATACCATAAAATCTAAATATGTCAAGTCTCTTGAGAACCAGAATTTTGATATAAAAATTGTACATCTGCTCACATCTGGTATCACATACAAAACATAGAGAAAATAAATAAATTTAGCCTTGGTTGCAAATTCTATTTGATCTCCACAAGTAGATCTTCCAATGCATCCGTTCTTCCAGAAAATCTAAATATCTATCAGCAGTTAGACCAGACTTTACTAATTAGGTGTTGATTTTAGTAATTCAGTAGTAAAGTTTCTTCCCACCGAGACAAATTTCTAAGATTGAAAATAGAAATAAGTTGCATTGGGCTAAGTCCGTAGAATAGTGTGAACGAGTAATCAGTTTAAAGCTCAATTTATGCAATTTTGCCATTGCTATAGTAGACCTGTAGATCAGCGCGTTGTCGTGGTAATAGAGCGCTTTCTTGTGGGCCAATCTTGGCATATTTCAAACGGTCCAACAGTGCCGTTATTTCTTTACCCTTTTCCAAGTAGTCTATCAAGATGATTCTTTGGGAATTCCAAAAAACAGTGGTCATCAGACATCATCCTCCCAACCGACAAAACCAACGCACTTTCACCAGTGTGCTGATTATATTCCGGTGTGTAGCGGTAGATCCACATTTCAACCACAGTTACAAATCGACGCAGCGAGTTCAATTCATTGAAATTTTTTTCGCGTGCGGTTTTGATCAACAATCAACAAATTCGGAATCCATCGTTTACAAAGTTTTTTCATGTGCAATTTTTGTCTCTGCAATCTTGCACACTTCACCCAGCGCTCTTCCTTTACAATATCACGTATTTTCTCAGTGATATCCATCGTGGTAGCTTCTGTTGGGCGTTCGGGGCGCGCTTCATCTTCAGTGCATGTATGGCCACGTTTAAACTCATTTATTCAGAAATAAATAGTTTTCAACGCTAGTGTAGAATCTCCATGAACTCATCTAAGTTTTATTAGACATTGGCAAATAAATTCGATAAATAATTCAAAATTGAATTTTCGTGTGTAACACAACGCAACAAACATTGTTTGTTTATAGTTCACGATTATATCTTTTTCTGGGTATTTAAAAATAAAAATCGCATACACAACTGTTAGTTCAGCTGTTGTTGAGTATTTATTATCAGACCCTTTACATCCCTTACCTACACCTAAAGGCAACCGACCGAAAGCTAGTTGGGCATAACAAATTTCTTACCTTCCTTTGGAGAGAGAAAACAACTGATCTCAACGCGCTAACGCGGGGATACTTCGTACCAGACAGTACTAGCAGATGCTCAGAAAAATCAACTGGCAAGAAATGAAACTAAAAAGATCAAACAAACAGTGGTGGATCTACGGTGAAACTAGTAAAACGTCCAGTATCAAGGTTTAGTACAATAAACATTTCTTTATATGCAGAGTCAATCATGAGGGATAAATGAAACTTTACCATGCTTTACAAGGGATCATCTTCAGACTAAAAGTCTAAATAAGCAAATAATGCCCGTATTCATAGTCAGTACTTGAAAGAATTAATGCTTGGCTCCAGCAGGCATGCTTTGGTTTAGTGCAAAGTATGAATTTGTATTTTCGAGGCAAGTCATAATTACAAAATATTAGAGCATGCTTGAGTAAAGTATCGACTATAAACGCGGGCATAAGAAGGAACTCATTAAGAAGTAAGCAAAACGTCAAGTATAATTTTTATCTGCATATTTTGAATTTCTTTCCCGCACATTACTGAATTCCGCAACTCTGGTTCAATTTAACCTACTGTCTGTTCCTTATAATTTGCGATACAAATTCGAAATCTCAACGCTCTCTATGCGCTAAATATTTATTTTTGGAAACAAGGCTTTAAGATTCTAAAAAATCTTTAGCATGTTAATCAATAAAATTATTACAATAGTGAAAGAACAAATAGTAAAAGTCAATTTTATCTGTTTCATCAAATACTTGGAAAACATCAAATTGATATTATATTTTATTCACTATTCAACTGTAATCGCTAGTAGAAAAATACAACAACGTGTCTACGTTTAAACTGTTTTGCTTACAAAGCAAGAATTCTAACAGTGAAGCTTTTTTATACTTTTATCTCATATAACGAATTGAAATCGAAATATTCGCGTATTATCCATTTTTTGCGTGATCGTAACGTTTGCACAGTCGTTAGCGAATTCTGGCTTCGTTTGTATGTAAAAAGGTTTCTGTATCAAATTTATGATAATTGGATAACGATAACGTAGCTGCCTTCCTTCCCTTTCTATTTGAACGTGTTGGATTGATAGCGAACCTGACAAAAGATCAAACTTAATAAGAATAACCAATTTTAACTTTCTTTTTATTATATTTTTTATTTCTAAAAATAAAATTGGAAATGTAGGTCTTACAAATAAGTGCGTGTTCTTAAAAAATACGATAAAAATACTAAAGAAAATTTATAAAATATTTCGTGCACCGTCACTAAAATAACTTATAAACAAGCATTGCTAAAATCTGATGAAAATGATAGTATCCACGATTCACGCTAAGATTATGAAACCTTGAGCACAACCAGATAGAGAAGAAAAGTCAATAAGGCTATTGATCTCATTCCAATTTGTATTCTACTTGGATTTGGTCATTTCTAACAAACTAATTATATTACCTTTTTGAGCTGGGAACTTACATTCAGTGTTAGAATCTTTTTTATTAGATATATACAGATATACAGTAAATTTGTCAACAAAGCTGAATTCGTGTAAAGATTTATAAACTTCTACCGGAAGAGAAGAAATACACCACTGACAATTCCTTCAGGCGTAATTAATTTACCATGAAGTAGAGTTTACAGATAAATTATGAGGTTACACTTTTACCTACAATTTTATAATTAATTCTATCCATTTTCTACAAAAATTATCTTTAATTATGAGCGGACAACATATATGTAATAAAATTTTTTTTCATTGCTCTTCTTTCTCTTATTTTAAGCGATTTAAAAATGAGACTTATTAGTCTTGTTCTCGTAATATGGATTGTCGGCTGTCTCACCATCGTTTATAAGGCTTTTTTCCCATGTGGTTTTCCATTTTTCGCTAGCTTTACCATTTTGTTTTCTACCAGTTGCTTTATTTGCTCCTTGTATTATTTTTTGTCTTTTCTAGTACAACGTGTAACAGCGTCTAATGTAGTATTATTTACTTACTTAGTTTTTTATTATTTTTTTTTGATTCCGTGATCATTAGCGATTCTTTCATTTTCTTTTCGTTCTATTAGTTTTAAATAGTGAGTTTCTGTTATTCAGGTTGATAACTTAATGTGTTTCTGTTCACCTAAATTTAACTGTACACTTACTGTTGTTTTCTTCTTTGATGTGTACAAAAACTGTAATTGTCTAAGGTCCAAATAAAAAGCTATTACCATGAATATTCAAACATTAATAAAAAAAATTAATCAACCTACAAATAAAGAACAAAATTACAGCAAAACAATGAAAACAGCAGAGATCAAGATTTATTTTCATATAAATTAAACACTAAAAACTTCTTTTATTAATCAAGGCGGATCGAAAAGTTTGAGAAAACCTATTATTGCAAGTAGATATCTGAATATATAACATGTTGAATTAGAAGAACAAAAGGCTGCTATGTCATTCTATATAGTTGAATATAATTCTGGAACTCATTAAACGTACATACTCCTACTGCTTTTCCAATCTGCTTGGTAAAATTTGCTGTAGTTGATTAGATATTCACATCAGTATCTGAAATTTGCCAATATCAAAAGATTGCAGCTACTTACTAATACCCAGAAGTTCAGATACTCAGAAAGTAAATCAAAGTCTTTCAGCGGAACGCACCGGCACTTTCAGGCGACAATTAGTCGTCCTTGGTGTTTGATCTATAGTTTCACTTTCTAAGTCTAAGACTAGATCCACAGTTTAATAACACAGTGAAACAATTTTGGGAAAAAGGTTGGTCAATGGCATTTGACTCTTGAGCTCTAAAGATGACTAACTGCCAAGATATTTTTCATTGTTAGCACAGAATTTTATATCGATGTAATACATTTTGCAATCAGTCTCTAGCCAATCTTCATGAACCATGACCTTTTTCTCATCAAAATTACGCATTTCTTATTTTCAATAGATTTAATGCAAGAAATACATTGCAAAATCTATTTTAATAAATAAAGATAGATTTGAGGTCCTATACGTCGTGCAAGACAAATCACTCGATATACGTACTCGTTGTTAACCGCTAATAAATAATCCAGCAGCTCAATTTGACGGTAAGCAATAAATACAAAACATTTGCCGATCTTTCCTTTCTTTTCAATTTTTTTCTTCGGACTCTTAATCAGGACGACAGAATTCATCCAAGGCACCATTTTATCATGCTACCTTCCATTATTTTAAATTTCTCCGGTTTTTTAAAAATTTGAAATCAGAGTACACTCAACAGAGTTTTTTTGTGAGTATCCAAACAAAAAAATATTTTGCAAAAGAGTCAACTAAAATAGTTCAAAAGTAGTTAAAATTTGATTTTCCGAAATACCCAAACGAAAAAGACTGGCGCAGATCATCCGAACCCGGCCCATATGTTGATGTCATTCACGAAAAATATGTTCGGTCTTCATAAGACATTTCTTTTCAGAGATAAGACACCTCTACATATCGCAGAAGCGGAGATAAAATTCGAAAAAAGACTGAACTGTAGTTGTTTGGAGGCTTCTTCCTGACAGATTCGAATTTCATGACGATTGGTGAATGTTTGGTGTTTTTCGTCATTGTTCAAGAATATTCATTATCTGCAATTGTCTTGCTTTCACCGGAAAACTTTTGCGTGGCAAAACGTATGACAGGTCTGCTGTTTACAAATCTGCAAACTCGACTTGCTAATCACTTACCGTTATCGAGACAAAAACATTAAGTTTGATTTTGCCATAACCTTTTTTAATGTTTTGGGTTGGAATAGACAAAACCGTAGATTTGGCATGTTTCGGCCCAAATCGCTTAAATTATATAGTTCAGGTAGTGCTACTGATATCGTGGATTAGTGAAAAATTGAACATTGTTAGTTGAGTTGTTGATTTGAACATGTGACAAAAATGATTAATATCATTGCTACCACAGCAAAACGATACGTTTCCTAATATAATACAGTTGGGAATTCTTAAAAGATGAAACTTACTATACCAAGATCGGCCCAAGACTGCCAAACTTCAACGTTCCGGCATGGTACATAGTGTGGCTGTGTGGTGTAAAGTGGCAAAATCTTGAGGAAGGCAAGCTCGAAAACGTGTTCGAGCTCCTACAAGGCTTTCGTGAGTTTTTGAGCATTTTTTTATCACTTTCTAAGTGCATAAATACCAGATGATGTTGAATCTACATTGAATCTGCCTAAGGTGCTTTTAGGTTTGGCTAAGAAAAACTCGGTAAGAAAGCATTTCAGATCGTATCTGTAATAATACTTGTTGCTTAATTTTGGGCCCAGAATCATGCTGTATACTTTTTGGAAAACAATTCTAGAATACCTAGATATTTGATCATTTTTGCATCGGATAGACTAGCTCTGAATAGGTAGCAAAGCTCTTAGCTCAGATAGTATCAATAAACGCTTGAAGAAGACAATACAGGTCTCAGACAAAACCATATTTTCAACTGCTGAGACTTTTTAGAAGATTGCCCAGACTTTTCGATTTTTTCTTTCTTTTAGAATTCTGCGCACATGTCCGTAAGGTATTCTTATATTTTCTATCCAATTTCCTCAACGTTTGGCCAATTTTCCTAACCGGTTCTTCTTCTTCCAATAACTTTCTTTTCAGACATCTTGCTTCTCTTTCTACCACTGCCAGATTTTCTATCCAGCAAATCTCCATCTTCAATCCTACTAATTACACAATAGATCGTACTTCTAGCTATTCGCACCACTGTGAAATGTTTAACAGTAAATGTTTTGACTTGTTCCCTGTTATTACTTTCATAAAACTCGCCAATAAGCTTTCTACGAGCTTGCTCATTGAATTTATCCATTTTATTTGAGAAGTAATCACAGAACTCAATGTTTATAAAATTGTTGACTGCAGTAACCTAGCAATTTTGTGAAATGTGAAACATGCGTAATGCTTAAAAAAATTTAAATTCAGATTTGTCTAGATTTTCGGATACACGCATATACTATCTTCATTGGCCTCTTGATGCATTTCATCTTCAATAGAAAGGATAGATAGGTTAGATATGACTTTTGCTCTGAAATCAGAGAATTACGTGAACTTGGTCAATTCAAGTTTGATCAGTATCTAGCCTAGAAAAATAAGACAGATCTTAATGCAACATGGTAAATGGAACGAGCAATCGAATAAACAAGACTGAGTTCATCCACACGAAAAGCTTAAATATAAATCTTTTTTTTTGTAAAATTGAATAAAATTGTATTATTATTATTAGTTATTGCAGTTATACATACAGTGTGGAATAAGTTGATGTACCAATACATATTCAATAAATAACCGAAAGACTATAGTAGTCTCTTTGGAATAAAGAGAGGTAATCTATGATAACACAACGGTTGTTGCTATAAACTCAACTACAGATAATCAGCAAAATTCGTTTCCTAAGATTTATAACCTAAACTAAAAATAAACTAATATCTTTTGCGTGTAACGAAGCAGATAACGACTAGTTTCCACTTATGTAAAATGTTATCCCCTCCCGTTTGCTCTTACGTATTTTTGTATTGGCATGACAAATCCGTCCCTACGGTATATCGGGAAACTGCGAACCTTAAGCAACCGTAAGATCAAGATAAAAACAGAATCAGCAACGACATGACAGATGTTATCAACAACGTTATAGATTATTTCGTTTGTAAAAATATAGAATCTCACTCGTACATCTCATATAAATTTAATAATCCTTTTAATAAACTTCGATCGTTTTTACTGTTTTAGAATTAGTGTCCATAAAATAAACCGTAAAGGACAACTCGTGTATAACCCAAACAGGGTTAAAAATGTGTTACTTTAAGCTGACGATTACTTTATGATGTCCGCAGCTACCCCCGATTAGTTTTGTTGCTTTTTTTAAGCTAGCGGCAATTCAACTCGACGTTTTTCTTGCTTTATGTACTTTACAATTTCAAATTATTCAGTAATCCTTCCATTTACTATTTTATTGCTATTGTTCTATTTTTTGCATTAAATTATAATTAGTGTAATCCCACTGTACTTAGTTTACTTTTGTTTTATCCACGTTTACCTTCGTAAATGCCTAATTAGCATTTTTAGTTTACTGTTATTACTGTTGCTTTTGTATTTCAAATAGTATTGGTGTCCTTTCTTATTAATACCACTTGTGCCGTATACCACTTCTAATCGTCTTTATAAAATCTTCTTTTTGTTTTCGTGGTTATGTAATGTCGTATATATCGAATTTACGTTGTAATGTCCTAGTTTAACTGCGTTCCAGTTATACGGTTGTTACATAGTTTTCTACTTTATGCTACATATTTACTGCATGGAAACAAAACAAGTTGAGGGTTCAACTGATGTCGTTGTTCAATGGTTTATAATATAACTCATTTTGATTTATGTAAATATAATTAGTTTATTGCAGCATAATGTCCCATCTTTTAAATAAAAACAAATTCTCATTACTGTAAACACGTAATTCTCGTAAGTTGTTTTCGAGCTAAATTTCTTATTATTCTAGAAAGGATTGAAAAATAATATGAAACGAAATTAGTATGTAAGTACTTTAACTGCTTGTTTTGCTCAGTTCTATTCATGCCGTTCTGAAACTTAACAAAATATTCACTTTACAGTTGCGTATAAAGCGGTAGAAATAGATTTAATTGCTCGTTTCCTAGCAATAAATACATTCAGTCGTCTCCGTCACACACTAACAATGTATGAAATAAACACACATTTATATGCTGTGACATACTAAGAATCTTGTAAGTAAAAACTTCAATGTTATTATTAGGTATGTTATACAGGGTGATTCTGAAATAAAGGGTATCCTCTTACAGGTGGATAGCGGTGTGATAGTACATACATTTGCGATAAAAAAAGGTAGGTAAAAATTGCATAGTTTCCCTGAAAAAGACTTTTGAAATTTAATCGCTAAGCCAAGCCGGTCCTGCTCTCATACTTTTACTTAAGTAAAAATCGATAGGGGTTGACTGACCCTCCTTGTCATTGGCAGGTAGCTATTTACATATGTAAGGGTCGCAACATGTTGTCACAATCAGTCGGTCTTTGACTTTCCTGAGAGTGACAAGGTGTGAAAAAATTTAAAGTGAGCGAGATGTTTTCCACTCAAGAGTTGGCAGACATAACTTTAATGTATGGAGAATGTCATTATAATGTAGAAGCGACAAAACGACTGTACGCCGATCGTTTTCCACAACTTCGCGGAATATAATACTGCAAACGATACAACGACTTCGTGATACAGGTAGCACCGTCGCAACATATGAAGGCCGTGGACAAGAACGAGCACCACACTTTCTTCAAGCGGAAGAAGATGTATTAGATATGATTAATGAAGATCCTACAATAAGTACCCGCGGTATCGCACGCGACGTGAACGTTTCCCAAGCAACAGCGCATCGGATATGAAAGTCGTACTTATTACATCCCTATCACGTACAACGGGTTCAGCATTTAACTGAAAATGACTTTGCATCGAGACGAACATTTTGTGAGTGGATTCAACAAAAAACAATGCAACAACAGGAATTTGTAGAGAAAGTACTGTTTACGGATGAGTGTTGTTTTACGCGAGACGGTATCTTAAATTTTCATAACGTACATTATTGGAATGACGCTAATCCTCACCTGATTAGGGAAAATAAATTTCAATGGCGGTTTTCTATTAATGGGTGGTGTGGCATTTTAGGAGACGCATTGTTTGGACCATTTATTTTACCACAGCGGTTAAACGGAGACACGTATCTGGAATTTCTAGAAAACAGGTTGCCAGATATGTTGGATGATACACCTCTAGAAACTCGTAGGCATATTTATTACATGCATGATGGAGCCCCTCCGCATACTAGCGTACGTGTGCAGGGCTATTTGAACGCAATGTTTCCCCATCGGTGGATTGGTCGCAATGGTCCCGTACGCTGGCCTGCTCGTAGCCCTGACATAAATCCTCTGGACTACTTCTTGTGGGGTCACATGAAGTCTGTTGTATATCGCACGGAAGTCGAAAACGCGGAAGACCTTCAACAACGCATTTTAGCAGCAGCCGCAGAAATTCGCAATACAGCTGGAATATTTACTCGTGTGCGTAACAGTTTTCACCGACGCATAGAGGCTTGTCTTCAGGTCGACGGTGGTCATTTTCAACATTTGTTGTAATATTTTGGTAAGTTGCCCGTCTTTCGAGTAATAAGGTGATAACATGAATGCGTAAACGTCGCGATACTCTGTTTAGTCTTTACAAGAAAACGAAAGAATATTGAATTATGAATTATGGCCCTTTTTCGTGCGCTTTTGAATGAGATTCGCATTTCTGACATTAACAAAAGAAGCTATATTTTCGCGTTAAATAGGCATCGGTCAGCGACCTTCATTTTACTATTGAAATATGTTTTTAGAAAAAGAAATTGAAATTACCTAGTTGTTAGGGTAAAGCCAGTGCCTTTGAAAGAAGCAGGTACCAAATATTTAATCTCCAAGAAAACGTTTTGACGAGAAACCTTTTTATAATTCTCGCTTTTCTGGATTAAGAAGTAAACATGATGGGGGGTAAAATAAAGTTGCTGTACTTGCTTAGTTGACAGACTTACTATTTACTACTTGCTCGAGATAAAAGAAGGCGATAGCTTATGTTAAAAGGAACCGCTATTTCGCCGAAAGCATGGTAGACACACCAAACCTTTCTCGCACTTTAAACGCTTATAATAGTTTTTCTGGTTTCTACAATGCCATAAATAACCTATGGACACGTTTATAACATTTACTTTTTGATCTGTAAACGGAAAAATATTAAAATTTTACTGTTAGTGACTTTTTCTGTAAAATTCCGAAGAACCAAAAACTTCAATAAGCATTATGCTACATAAATAAAAATTGGTTGATTTTATGGAATTGAGTTAAATGCAGAAGCGATAATTAGTAGTATCTTCCATAATTTTTTCTATTCAAATGACTAAATAATAATAAGGGATTAAAATGTTGCTTGCGAGACTGGAGTCTAATTGCTGGTGACATAAATCATGCTATTATTTTTTTACTGTCTTAATACATTTCAACAACCCTGCCTGTTAAACATATCACAATTTCTTTGATCTCCTCAACTTCAGATTTAAGAAGGGAAAGTTGAAAATGTCCAAGGGGTAGCTTATGATGGCATTTATTGTTCATTGTGCTACTACACCTGCGTTAGTTCAAAGAAAATAGGCATGTCGCAAATTTTCATTCTTGCACTACAATGGTCTTATAACAACCGTAAATCTCCTTAACTTTCACTTTTTACTCCGAAGGCGAGAATACAAAGAACACTTTCCTTTTTCTAACCAGAGGCGGCTTCAGTATTTAATATTTCGGAAAATTGTGAAAATTTTCAACTTTCACGGAGCCACTTCGTGTCTTCATTTTTTGTCTTCTTTTAGCCTCACTTATCATCTATTAAAAGGATACCCTTTATTTCAGAATCACCCTGTATAATATAAATGACTGAGAAAATCAGATCTTGTCTTTACATCGGTGAAAAACAATAAAAGCGAACAAATAAGATTATAATACAATTGCAGTAAATGTTCATTTTCCTTTTCTTTTTCTGATGGTAAGTAAGATAGGAAGAAACAAACAAGAAAAGAGAGGTTTTGAGAATTCGTTATCCTTTGAAAATACTGAAGTTGCCCTTCCATAATCAAAATACACCAGCCACTACTACTCATCTGATTGTGAAAAAGTAAATGTTTAACCAATATGTATCCTGTCTAATTTTTTATGTGGGTTCATAACAAAATAAAGACAAAATCTTGTCAACGTAATATATTGAAAATTCGTACAAATATAAAACAATTAAATACAAAATTCAAATATTATAAATTGAATGTCGAAATTTAAATATTAAAATTAAATGATCAAATACTAAAACTTGAATGATCGAATACTAAAACTTGAATGATCGAATACTAAAACTTGAATGATCGAATATTAAAAAATAGAATGTCGAATACTAAAAATTGAATGATGCAATTCTACGCACTTTTTGTATTTATAGGTGCAAACATATCTAATTCATTAACACGTCATAATGCGACTCATTTAAAGATGTACAAGGGAATTAATAAGATCACACATTTTATAAACAATTTCCCAAGAAAGGGATGTTATTTTAGCAAATTGATTTGCATGAATCAGATTATCAATTAAAGTAATTAAAGTTTTAAAACGCAATACATTAACAAGTTTATATTAAAAACATTTAGTAAAAAAATAACAAATGTTAGTAATACGTACTTAATGATTACACATAATGTTCAAAAAGAATAAATCCTTAACAAATTTATAGAAATTCTCACTATTTTATTTTAATATCCATTTGTGGTTTCTAATTTTAGAAAAGTTCTTTTCTTAGCATTATTTAAATTAGCTGTATAAAAACAATCGAGAATTAGATTGACACAGTAAGGAAAAACTGATTGTAAGATAAATTTCTCGTTTAGGGAAATAACATCATAGCTTAAGGATTTAGATCTTACCTCGACATTCATTAAATATTCTGAAAGATGGGATTAATCTGAGAAATTAATCAGATAATTGAGTGCCGATGCTACGAGACAAAATCTTCCTTGTCTGACTCTTTCGGCTTTTCCAATTCCATCGGCTTTGCAAATAACGCCAGAAAACCTAAATTAATAACGAGCGTATCTGTCATTCATAATTAATGCTGTTTCAAAGTTTGTTAATTTGCTACTAAAATTATGGTAAATCTCAAACGAATCGTAATTTCTGTACCTGACATTCCATTCGAAGATGAAATTATACAAACGGAACAATATAACACATTATTGCTGCAAGAAATATGCCTCTCTGTTAATTGCCTCTATATAATTATTAATACTCTACAAAGGGTATAACGATGAACATCAAAGTTTATTTTATTTAAAAAATTTAATTAACGTCGGAAATTCATAACAATAAACACAGAAAACGTAGAAATTAAAAGAACAAGCCGAAAACATTATTTCTACTCGAGTATTTTGTATTATTCAGCTTTAAACACACAGAAATATAACGTTCCGTTGATTTTAATTCTCTTCAAAGGCAGAAAGTATGCATACAAATATGGCCGAAAGCAATACCAAAGTGTAAAACGCTTTATCTAAAGAGGAAAATTTACATTTCTAAAGGATTTCGAAGCATATTTAGCATTAATATACAAAGAGCAAAGACCCTCGCTGCTCCATTTGCTTTGACAATAACAATAAATATTATATAATAACAATCAAACATAATGTGATTAGGTACAAGTAATTATTACGGTATTTCGCCATCTTGAATTTTTACCCTTCTATGTCCTGCGACGCATATGAAACCCGTGCAGTTTAATTTTGCGGAAATTGGAAATACGCGAATGTATTAGAAGTTGATAGGAAAATGGATTTTAATAAAAAATACAAAACTGGAAGCAGAAGTTCGGTATGTTTCCCAGTAGTGATTCCTTATTTATACACCTGGAAATTGCATTACTAAAGGACACGAGATGCTGAATATGAGTCAATCAGTTCGTCTGAAACGATAATTTTGAGACGGAAGTTCTAATATTTTCTTCCTTTTTTATTGTTGTTAATGTTACTAAAAGGTAGAACCGAACGAGATTTATTCAAAAAAAAGCTGCTTCCTTTAAAAATCTTAAAAAAGTAAAATACAAAATTTTTTGTTTAAGATTTATGGGTATGAATTTTTAGTATTATTGTTGAATTTATTATAATTTGCAACTTACACTACTACAAAGATAGTCCCTAAAAATGCTTATTTTCTAATTTTCTGTGGAAATAGAAAATAAAAAAGATAACATTCAATTATGTTGAAAGTTGTACTTGTTTCTTGATACCTCGCTAGATTCTCTACAGAATAAACCAAGTATGCTAAGCTCAACCCCAAATTATTTTTAAGTAAACAGCATTGTCTATTTTACTTTAGCGACTTGGATAAACTGTAGCAACATCTTTCGCCAATTCCCATAGTCTTTGCTCAGATCATCATAGTCTGAGTTAAATCTTTGCATTTATCCATCTTTAACAACATTTGATCGTTGTTATCAGTCTTAAAGAAGTTGTAGACTCATATCCAATAAAAAACAAGGGAAAATGACCATTACCAATAAAATATCTAGGTAACAAAACATACTGCGCGGCTTGTTCAAGATTTGACATGACTCATATTATATGATGATACGGTCTTATGAACGGAAGAAGAATCGACTGGCTTACTCACACTACGACTTAAAGAAAACTGAACTCTATTTCCAACTCAAAATCGGTTCAAGAAAAAAACTAGAAATCGTTAGGTGTATATACCGATTGACGATAGTAGTAGATAAGACGTTTAAAGTAATTTGGGCATCTTTAAAAGTTTTGAAAAATTAAAGGTTAAGAAAGGAATTGGTGGGCAACTAGTATCAGTATCATAAGATATGGATCCAACTATATGGAAACCATCACTTCTGACAAACATACATAGTTTATGCCTCACCGAACAACGTTCTAAATATGAATATTAAAATGGGAAAAACTAAACAAGCTCAAAATCAGCTTACATCAAAAATTGATAATTACCATGTAGTTATCATTAACTGTACTTTAACTCCAAATTCAATTGTTTAAGAGAAATGTACAGCACAGTTTATTATTAACGTTAGACTCTGAATTGTAAAATCTGACAACCCTGCCGGATACATAAAGATAGAGGCCAAGACTAAATCTTTTGGTATAAATCAAAACTAATAAAACCTCTCTTAATTAGAAAGCAATAACAGATGTTGGCCCGTTTAAAATACACTGTTCTTGCAAAGCATCAAGCTGTAGACCGTAGATATTTACAAGGTATCACGAACCACCACTATTTTGGGCGAAATGAAACACAAGAGGGCTGCAATTCTCCAGTCACACTAATTTGTGTTGATCCCTTTTAGAATAATGTCAGAATTATTTAGTAAACTAAAAATTTAGTTCAATATATTCAGGGAAGAGCCCTAAATGTTGTTTTTGGACCATTCTTCCTATTTTTGTTTGACAGATGCACATTATATCGTTTAGTCCAGGCATTCGGTAGAAAATAAAAGAAAGTTTTGGTGGAGTTTTGATTTTTGGTAGTATATGGTATTTTGGGTCGCTGAACACGAATCAGAGGTTTGCCAACAAAACTTTTATCGGGAAATAGGTTTTTTCCAAAAAAAACCGTGAAAAACGGACTTATTTCGGTTTTTTCAAAATAACTCCGAGACTATGCATTTTACGTGAAAGTCGATCCTATATGAAACTAAATAGGATACGATTTCCGACATTTGATGTATTTGGGTTTTTTTTCTCCGATTAATAGTTGATCCGCGAGAGCGCGGCGAAGATGGGCGTCAAAAGCCAAAACTGCCAACAACGGAATTACGGCACTGTACGTTAGATTTAACACTAAAACTATCTATTTCACGCAAATGTTGATTATGCATTATATTAAAAGTGCTGTCTGGGTACTACTAAATACTTTATTTACAGATATCGAGAGCTTCAAGTAACATTAGTAGTAAAAAGCAATGGTAATGACCCCTGTGCAGCATATTTCTGAACGCATTCAAAATTACTGTGCTGTTACAATTCACAATTCAGAACAGCATGTAGGCCTGAAAGACGCAAGAATTGTGCGTGACAACAAGGATAAGACCAAGATGTATTGAGGAACTTCATTTGCCATTGTTTGAACATTGCTGACGTTGTATCGCAACCGCTCATTGCGCGCAAGAAGATGATGTTTCCTGCTACCAGTGAACTCACAGTATCAATAGGTGAAAAAGTATCTGGAGGAACGTTCTCCTTCCCAGGTTTCAAGAAGAACACGTTGCCAATCCTACAAAGACCTATCAAAATAACCAAGAGGTCTACTTCCTCCCTAACTACAATTATTGTCTCATTTGATAGAACCAAGGACAAAGCGGTGTTCACAGTCAGGGTGTCTGCGTCTTCTTCTGCCTGCTTCCATTCTATTTCTACTGAAAAGAGCTTCGTAGTAAGCATAAATATTAAACGATCCTTGTTTTTTGGGTTAGCAAAGAACTTTTCTTTGGACGTCGTTGACATCATTGTGTTATCAAACAGTATGTCAGCTGAAGCATGTTTCCTTGTTCTTCTCATACGCTCAGCAGTCTTTGTACCACCTTGTACGGCATCAGGGTAGCCATCAAAGACAACTACTGCCTGTGGATGATATTTTGACTGGACGTACTGAACATATCTGTCGAAGATTGATTCGTAGGCCAAACAACCCTTTGCAATAAAAAACCACCATAAATGACATATTGAACTAGGCTGCTGAACTGCTTGTTTGTTAGGGGTTTGACTGCTTTGTAGAGTGTGGATTTGGTTCCTTTTCTTAATCAATCATTGTCGAATAGGGACAAAAAATAACGCCCTAGATCGTATGTCAAAAATCCCTCTAGGTCATAATCTGAATGTTTAGCAACAGAAATTCGTTGGAACAAAGCTGTGGGATTAATAGGAATCAACTCATCGTCAACCCATATAGCACTGGTCACGACAGCAAGAGCGCGTCTCTGTCGCTTCGTTCCAAAGTCACCACCAACAATTCTGTTGATGGACTTGATACCCAATTCCCAAGCCTTATGGCAGTTGATTCGTCCGTCAACCACAACACCAGTGCTGATTAAGTATAAATTCGGGTTTTGAGGGAAAGGGAAATGCATTCATACATCTTGGTCCTATCCTTGTCCCGCACAACCCTTGCGTCCTTCAGGCTCTGAATTGTGAATTGAAACATCATAATTTTGGATGTGTTCAGAAACATTCTGCACAGGGGTCATTCCCATTGTTTTTTACTATTAATTTTACTTTAAGCTGTATCTGTAAATAAAATATTTAGTAGCACCCAGACATTTTGTCGCCTGATTGATTCTGCGTGCGCTATAAGCGAAATAGTTGATCTCAGATACATAAAATAGACTCAATTACATCACCTTTAATATAATACATGGTCAGAATTTTCGTAAAATAGATATTTTTAGTGTAAAATGTACGTACAGTGCCGTAATTCCTGTTATTGGGAGTTTTGGCTTTTGACACCCATCTTCGCGACGCTCTCGCGGATAAACCATTAATCGGAGAAAAAACCTCAAATACATAAAATGTATGAAATTTTATCCTCTTTAGTTTTATATAGGATCGACTTTAACGTAAAATGCATAGTCTCGGAGTTATTTTAAAAAAGCCGAAAAACGTCCATTTTTACAGGTTTTTTGGGGAAAAACCTATTTCCCGAAAACATTTTTGTTGGCAAACCTCTGATTCGTGTTCAGCGACCCAAAATACCATACAGTACCAAAAATCAAAACTCCAGCAAAACTTTTTGAGCACCTAGTGACTGGACTAGTTGTTTTGGTCTAAGTAAATTGTTAAAGCATATTGTTAGTAAAGTCTTTGTTATTTGAATTTTCTACCAAGACCTGTTTATTTTGGGACTTGTTTGGATAATGGTTGGATTTGAGGAAAGTGCAAATTTGCTGATGATCGCAAATCTTAAACCAATTAGATGTGCTAGAAATTTTTCATGTTAGAGATAATCCTTTCGCTACTATACCAAAAATATGGTTGAAGTTCTGATAAACCAACTAGAGTGATATATAACATCGCCTTCGCAGGAATCAGTTTTGGACGTGTATATTTAAAGTTATGGTAGCACTGAATCTCTATGCTACTCTCAGTTATCAGTTTCCAATAACACAAATGTTAATTCTACAATAAGTCAATCATCTATTAGTAGAGTTATCGTAGAGGCAACATAGGTATTGAATAGGCCGGAGATTTTTCCTGTTGCTGATACACAAGGAGAAGCTTACAACTGCAAACTAACAAGTGTGTGTTCTTCAATAGAAAGTTGTACTTCCAGAAGAAAATGATGATAACCTGGGTTATGGTATCTTTAATGAAGTAGATAATAGTTTATCTCTTGAAAAAGGTCAAAGAATGCAGACTTTTTTAATACAATATTAGCAGCTTCTGAATATCCATCTTATTGTAATTTTTTTGTTACAGTAGTCATAATTTGAATTTTTCGAATACACACAAACTGTACATAACAAGTAATGAACGCATTTATTATTTACATTCGTCAAGAATTTTACTATATTGTCACTATAATATTTAGACAACTCTAAATTTTGCCCGTTCGGATTTCGTTCCTATTTCGAGAATAAACAAAATGCGAGATCAATCGAAACCTAACACCCCAAATTATTGGGCCACTAAAGATTTAGTGTGATCTAGACAATCTCAGTCCATGTCTAATTTCTGGAAATTTAGTTTGTCGATGCAGCTCATATTATTTAGAGAAAAGGTAATGATCTTCATTGAAGAATCAAGAAGTAACAGTAACATAATTCAAAATGTGAAATTTTTTGCATAACGTCGGTTTATCAAGAAGAAACTTTTTACAAAACATTCCTAGATTTGATAAACTAGCAAAATGGATGAAATGAGGAATTTTATTTCGTTTTGTGATGCACCACCATAATAAATTGCTAGCAGCTACTGATTGTCTAATTGTTATTTAGTGTGTTTCAGTGAATATATGGTTGTGTAATAACGTGACCAGAGCTCTTAAGTCTTGGATTTTCGGTAATTGACACGAATTGCGTTGTATTTTAAATCAGAGGTCATTTCCACCTTATCAAAATTATAATGCTCCATTATATCAAAAGTATTTCATCTATCTTCTAACAACAGGTTCGTTTATTCGAACTCTTGTTATTCCTAGGGTCAATGAATATATGTAAATAATCAAAGCTTAAATCATTTTACCGATAAAAAGTTATTTCATAAATTTATGGAGATTGGCATAAAAAGAAATTTCAAGTTTCCAAATCCCATAGCAAAAATGAAAAAAAATTACTTATCGTAATAACGCATTTTCAAAAACATTATTATTCCTTTTTTTGTTTTTCACTTTTATTATTAACTTCGTTTAGTATCACGTAATTTTCCATTTAATAAAATTGCAGCTGTGCTCGTTAAGTATTTCAATTTGGAGAAAAAGTTCAAAATAATTGGCTTCATTTATAAAAAGCTATGATGAAACGTAGCTGAACTAATTTTTTTCTCAAAGCACACTATAACGAATTTAATTTTGTTCTAGTCGTTAGTAATGCCATTTTCAACAAGATTTTTCATTTTAAAACTTGTAAATTGCAATTCTATCATCTACTTTCCTGCTATAAATTCAACTGCAATAAAAAATTACAGCTTCTTTTTATAAAAGATTTAACGGAAAAATAAACTATAAACATTCAGCTCAAATAAAAACATCTGTAGAAAATGAGAAAAAATCTTGGTTTCTATAACCTGCCATAGTAAACCGACGCATTTTCCCGATTTCTCGTAGCATTAAGAGCTATTCACATCCCCCAACATTTTTAGATTTCTAGGTCAGGGGAATAACCCAGATTACACAAGCTTCAAGAATTTTGATACTATTGACGAAACTCGGTGTGATGCGAATGCAGTGAAGAAAATTTAATTTGAGAAAATAGAAAATCATGTTCGCAATAAAATTATTAAACTCTTCGAAATTCTATCAAAATGTAATTTATTTTAGCTTTAGAATTTAGAAGATTTAAAATGACACCTAATAGTTATATCATACATTTGTTAAATTGCATTCTTTATATAATTTAAAACAACTTAAAAGAAAACATAGATCAAGTGAAGATTCAAAAATAGCACTGATTAGTACACCAATATTGAAGTCGAAATGCACCAAGAATTACATTGAATATAAAATTGTTTATAAAACATAAACCATATAAAAGAGTTGAAGATTAACATGTAGCTAACAGAAACGGAAACACAACCAACTGGGAAACCCAGATCGTGACCTTTCTCAGATTCTTCTAAAAGAACGCCCTGAATTTGTTACGATAATTTAAAACATCATAAGATCAGCTATCTAGAACCAGTAATATTTCCGCTGTAATCTTCGTAGCAGAAAGATAACATAACAGATACAGGGTGTGTCAATAAAAAAAAATCTGTAATTATCACGAGTTGCATTTCTTGACTAACTTGTATCCGAAAACCGTATAATAATTTATCATGAAGAAAGTAAAAAATTCTTTGCCTTTATTAATTAATTGCTTACGGGTACGTCATTCAATCTGTTATTTCTCAAAACGTTTCAGAAGTTTTGGAATTTTTATTATTTGTGCATCTTCTCTGACATAATAGGAAGACCAAATGCATAATATTCAAAATCATATCGAATACAAAGCATGCGTTGTATAGAAAAGTTTCTAATCTAACCATTTTTCTCTGTTTTTCAAAATCAACCCTTTTGTTACAAAAATTGCTCAAATGCACGCAAAAATGAAAATAGTCTTATAATCTATAGTCCTTCAGCTTTACTGCTGCTTTTTTTACGGTCCACATTTGGATCGCTAAAGGGCGTAACAGATAGAACTAAAATTCATAATTCCGAAACCAAAGTCTGGACATCCGCCAGAGACGTGTGTTCGTTTCTGGGATGGAGTAGAACGAAAGAAATAAATTCATTTTCCTTGAGGTGCTAGCGAAAGATTCGGATTCAAACGGAGCGCACTTTTCTTCTTTTCACTTCTTTTTCCTTCAAGATCAAAAAACGGAAGAAACCAAAAGAGGCAAGTTCTTCCACTTCCTTTGCCATCTCTTTTGGGTTTAAACGGATTGGGACCTAATAGGAATAGTGTAGCAAGCTACTTTTATGGATTTTTCTGTGTACACAGACGTATCCGTTTTTGAAAACTCATTCAATAAAACGATTTTTTAAAAATTTAACAGTCCTTAAATTTAAAGTTATTTATATACAGGGTGTATTGGAAATAAGTGCAGTTATTTAACAGGTACATTTCAAATTATTTTTCTGTCTTTTCTTGCTAGTATCCATTTTCGCGTGTTAAAATTTGCAATATCTATATTTAATTTTGTTAAACAATTAGTCTCTTACAACAAGTAGATAGCAGTTATCTGTGTAATATAGGTTTTTGCATCAATTGAACCTTTGGATGTAAGCTTCCCATGAAGCCTTGAAGATACCAAGACTTCTGACCATCGCCGAACCATAGACTATAGAGCACATTTTCTGGAAAATCTGATGGTAAATTCAGTATTCCTTGAATAGTGGATCTAATTATTTTATCAACGTCATTTAAAAAATATTGAAGAATTTCTTCGGGAGGTTGGAATGAATACACAAGGTTCAAGCCTATACATTATCTATGAAGATCTCTTAAGTTTTTTAAGAAAGCAATTTTGTTTATTGCAAGTTGGATTCAACTGGCCTTTTTTAAGTTTCTCTATATTGTAACTATACTAGAGAAGTCTCAAACGGACTCGGCGTTGCCGGTCGAATATACCGGAGGAGTCTGGAACAGTCCGACCGTCGAATGTGCGAGAGAGGCGCGAAATAGGGATTTAAAAGGCAAATTCAATAATATAAGGGTTGCTATACTTATCTTGAAAGGTTTTGTAGATAATCGCTATTCTTTTGTCTAGGATTTCACTATTAATTTCTATCAATATCGAGTTACCCTTGAAACAGCAAAGGCAATGAAACTAAAAAAATGATGTGCGATTAGTTTATAAGTAATTAAAGTAAAAGAAACCCGTGAAGATTTTGTCCTTAGCCTACTTATTTAAAATAATAGATCGATGCTAGAACAAACTAAAAAAGTGGAACAAGACCAAATAGTAACGATTTGATAATAACAAAAACACAATATAATTTTATAAGAAGTGTTCAAAATGCGCTGCGTAAACTGCTTGGCAATGAAACAATCTCTTTTAAAATGTTCGTGAAGAATCTTGCAAATAATTGGGGGGAACTACTTGTATTACGAATCCGTTTCTGAAGTTAAGAAATCCTTGACAAAAGAATAGCGATTATCTCCAAAACCCTTCAAGATAAGTATAGCAACTCTTATATTATTGAATTTGCCTTTCAAATCCTTATCGAGATATGGGGTCATATACAGGGTGATCCATTTAAAGAAATTCATGATAGCGGCCGTACAAAAAAACAATTGAAGATTTGATCTTAACTCTCTTTGCAAAACATGACAAACAATGTCTACTTTAATATTTCCAAATTTCATTTGTCTATTTCTTACCGTTTTTGCAGGAGCAGCGTGTTTCCATACTTTTTAATAGGGAAACCCCTGACAAAAGACTAGCGATTTTCTTCAAAACCTTTCAAGATAAGTATAGCAACCCTTACATCATTGAATTGGCCTGAAAATCTCTATCCAAATAGGGGGTCATATACCGGGTGTTCCATTTAAAAAAATTCAATATGGTGGCCGTACGAAAAAACAATTGAAGATTTGTTTTTAATTACCTTCGCAAAACATGAGACAAAATACCTACTATAAGCTCTCCAAATCTCATTTGTCTATCTCTTACTGTTTCTGTGGGGATAGCGTGTTTCTATACTTTTTAGCAACCCCGTATACCTTGTCTACATTGTGTGAAAATTTTACCAAAATACGTTTACACACATTAAAGATACAAGTCAATATCTAAGAGATTACCACTTCGACCCAGTGTGCGTCGTTAAGACAAACGAAAATCTTAATTTGTTAATTTGTTTTCTATTTAAATATCCATACATCATAAGTCCTATTTATTTCAAACTGAAATTTTATTTTATCAGTATATTATTGAATGCCTACAGAAAAGTTTGTTTTACGATGAGCAATCAAACGATATTAAATTTAAAATCTGTATTGTTTATATTACGAAAGCGGAATAAATGAAAATCAGAAAACTGTTTCTACAACAGATGTTAAAAGTAAGCCAAACTTTTCTCGTAACTTTCTTGTTATCTTTGTAAATAAAACAGATATTGGGTAAGACGTGCAATGTGTATATAACATATGAAAACAAGTACAGATGGAATTGTTCAAACTTTTTGCGTGTTGGTATTTATGCAAGTTTTGCGTTTGTTAAACTTTCTCACCATTCTTGTTAAAACAAAAAAAAAATTAAAATGCAAAAGCATTTATGCTTATAATAATTTATAAAGGTTTTGTGCAGTTTGAAAACACGAAAAAAGTGTCAGGTCTTACGAAACAAACGCACCCTCCTGACATTCGAGTTCCCCTAACATTTTCCGGTTTTGCGGGTCATGAGAATAACCCAGATTACGCATCCAGAAAGGTGATGCCTTTATTAGGAAATTTAAACACGTCGAATCGAAATGCTGCAGGAAAAGTTACTCTCTTGTAAGAATAAATAACAAGAAGTTTCTACACAGCACATTTTATTAACTTTCTGTATAACTACGGGGTGTTTTCTCAGTGTAAACTTGTTTTATAAGCAAATTTATATTTAGAAAATAACAGCTGTACTATAAAAAATATTTTCTGTATTTACCGTCTCGAAATTCTGTTAATATAATTGTGACTAGATCAGTAACGGCTAATACAAAGAAAACTAGGGGTTGTGCCCCTTTGCAAATTAAAAAGATTTGCATTTTTAGTTCTTATTGAGAATTAGATAAGTAAATTTAGTCGCTCCAGGGTAAAATGTTTTTCTTTGTTCTAAATTTTAATAGATCTAAATTTTACCATCTTCCCTCTCTTAAAAGAAGTATTTTTGTACTACATACATAGCTGCATTGATAAAATACAAGTGTTTTATTCCAAAAATTCAGTAAGAAACATGAATAACAATAATGACAAGAAAACTATTATATTGAAACTAAAAATAATGTAAAGCATTATACCGTCGTAATTCTTAATTTCGGCTAACTGACGCTCCACTGATCTCAAGTTTAAGTTTTGAAAAGTTCCTTTCAGCCATTGCTTTAGTTACTGACAGAGTTAATATGAATTTGTAGAGCAATGCTTGAATGCAGGAGCTGGCATCACTCAAATTTCCATAATTTTTAAAAATCATAATTTTCTCCATTCTACACACATTATTAGTCAATAAAGCAGATTCCAAGGTCTAAAATTGTACGATTCTTGGTTTGGAGTTGTTCACACGCAGTTTGTGAATTTGCAGCCTACAAGCTAAAGATTCACAAATTAGAGGCCTGTACGAGTCGGATATTTTGGTCAGGTCTCCATTTCATAAACATGTCTGGCCTAAAGTTTGCCTGAGAAAAAACTGTCGTTTACCAATAATTATGCGAAACTAGGAGAAGAAGCAAAATTGAGAAATTTAATGAATGTTGTTAATTGTTAGACTTTCTATTAATGTTCAGTCTAACAATTGCATATTTCCAGACTTACCATAATTTTCGGTTAACCTCTTCAATTGGGTTTTGTACAATCAGATCTTTTAAGTCTTTCTCGTTTGTTTCATTTGCATGCTACTTTTGCAAAACCTTGAAAGCTTGTCTTTGATTTGGGACACAATGCATTTGGGGACAACGTGATGAATTCCAATTATGTGACCTTACAGAATAATTTGCAAAATTGGTTTTGTTGTTTTCTAGTTTTTCGTTGAGTCTTTAATTGGAAGAGCTCAGTGGTGCAACTGAATACCTCACATTCAATTTTTATTGCCACAGCAATATTTTCAATATCAATTAAAATTCCCAGAAGCTTCAGATGGTTTTATATGTTTCAACAAGATTTGGCTTTTTTGCCCAGAAACTAGCTATAGCTTTTCAATATCTTTTACTACTACTATTAATATTTAACTCAGCAATCTTAGTATTCTGAACGAATCGGTTAAGGTGGTGTGGCAGTGATGAGACCTGCTACACATATACATTGCATAGCGTAAACGGCATATGAACAGAAGTGTGTTCGAGTCTGGAATTGGGAAAAATTTTTTTGGATCTGGAATCAAAATCACGGACCAAATTGAAAACGAAAAATTCTAAACAAAATTGTACAAGATATTCATAGAGTCAACCAATAGGAGTTTTTTCATTGATATCACGCTCCTCGAAACAAGCAATTTTTAAGTTAGATGAAACAACGTTTTCTTGAATGTATCTAGTGAAGAATCTACTCAGTATGAAACTAGTGAAGTTCTCAATTTGGTTTGGTATGTTATTGAAGAGTATACTTCAGCTAGGAATTGATTTTTGCAGTCACCACAGAAGTTTTTGAAGACTAAGCTAGATCCACACTTTAGTTAGTCGTAGCTAATCAATTACCATTAGTATAGATATGCGTGTACTCACCACATTTTTCTTTAGTTCTATCATTTTATCTGTCAGTTCTTAACAGTCAAAATGTTCACAACAATATAATCTGATAGAAATCAATTCATTCTCAAACCATTCCACTAAACTTACTTATTGTTAGATTACTTTTTGTCACTTTTTTTGGAAAGGATCACCAGAAGTCGCTTTTTCATATGGAAAAAGAAGCAAAATTCGTTGAAAATAATCAACAGTCACTTGTGGACTATTTCGTGTTTGGACTGCAACATTGATAGTCAGTGCTACTTAGATTTATTGATCTGGCAAATTCCAGTGGCAAAGAAAACTGTACATCATTGCTCAGTCTTTCTATTTATTTGTAACAATTACAGTTTTTGGTTGCAAGTACATGTCAGTTTGTTTTCAACATTAGGAGAGAATTTCACAAAGAGACACTACAACAAAAGTAGTTCCAACGAGATTTATCACTTTGGACTTCCGCTGCTATTCGATTTTGAAAGTCAAAGGAACCAACTAGATCGTAAGTTAGGTTAACTGTAAAATTTTTGCCAACAGAAATTTTGGAAAAAGATGAAGCGGAAGTAAACTTGGAGATGGGTCCAGTTGAAACCTTTTATTAGTGTTTTATTAGTAACGATGATAATAGCTCTTTGGCAATAAGGAGACGATTCCAGAATGAAGTGTCTTAACAAAGATTATATACTAAGACTCGGACAATCGATAAGCAAGTTTCATGTCCACTGAATTTTAATAATAATGAAATGCCACTTTTGGGGGTAATCATTTAATGGTTTCATTGTATTGTATTGTTCTCAGTTCCATCCTGGAACCCATCTTCTTTACCTTTTAATCTGTTTTTCATTTTCTATGCTTATACAGATTTCCATATCCCTCAACAAAAATGTCTTGAAAACCTTAAAAAACCATTTTCATGGAAGATTTTAATTTATGAATCATATTTACTATTACAATGCAGAAACGTTAAACAAAAATTCACTGAACAGAACAATTAGGTTGGGTACAAAAATGTACGGCACAAAAGATTTTTACAAAGGAAAGTAATTCAGTTACTTCAGCTTTTTCTATATATTTTCGCATTCTCGCCGCTTTGAACAAAGTAAGCAGTTAATATACGATAGATAACCTCCAGTTTATTCGTAAAATTTTAAAACCAATTTTTAGATTTTAAATTTTTTATGGACCGCTATTTCATATTTACAGACTAGTGATTTTAATTAAAACAAAATCAAGACGGTACATTGCAATTTATGGAAATTCAGCAACTCCAAGAAGATACAAAGAAATTATCAAATCAACCTATAAAAACGCTTGCTATTTCTCATTCTACGGATACTTTAGTTTTATCTGCTGCATAGCTGATTTAACACGAGAGTTAAATATCAAAACCTTTAATAATAAATAGATAGCGATGTAGAATTTCTGTATCCTTTATATCCACCTTAGTGGTATGTCAATAGAAAGAACGCCCACACTTTAATAAGGGCTTTGAAATATAGACTGAAAATTTGTTGATTATACTTGAAGTGATTCTCTTTCGCTCAAAAAAGCAAAATTGAAATTACCTTTCAGCAACTTCAAACTTGAGATTTAGAAGTAAAATTCATAAAACGATGTTAGCAAACTAATTTATTATAAGATCCATTAATAGAAAGATTACTGGTATTTTATAATCTAAATGAAGTACCATCAGAGGAGTTTAATTATGTCTTGAGAGAGAAAGCGAAAATGAATTTGAACAAATGAAGCGCAATGGCGTTGGAATTTAATAATTAAAAGTGTCAGATATCAATTAAAAAGAAAACAGAAGTAGTCCATCGGCACATAAAATTATTTTTAATGAAAAGTTAAATAGTAACCAGTGACAGAGTGTAAGATAGTTTGAATAAGCATGTTATAATAAGCAATTGTTATGTGCTGCACTATATGTTTTATTTCGTGCTCATTTTGCATTATACTGAAACATATAAAGCGATTTAAGTAAGTCTAATGTAGTTTTTCAACGATATCACATTTTATTATTTATTCTTTTTTTATTTGGAAAAGGGCACAGCCCCTAGAGTTCTTTGTAGTAGCCGTTACTGATGGAACCATAACTACAACAGTATTTCGAAAGGTAGATATAAAATATTTTTTATGTCAAGCTGTTATTACTTAAAAAGAATTTTGATTATTTATATTTGAAGAAGAATTGGATCGTACTTCGTATATCCTACCACTTTTGATAAGGCATAATCGTACTGGTTCAATTTGCCCGACCGATGCTTGCATATCTATCAACAATGCGTAGATTTTTTTGTTGGTAATTTTGTTCTGATTTTCCAGGCACGAGTCAAAGAAGACAATAAGGGGCATGATCTTCTGTAGATATGCAAAATGCCATTACAGCATATAGAGAAGGCCAATGTGGTCTAAATGAAGCCTGTAAAAATTTCAATATTCCTAAAACAACGTTTAAAAGACATTTAGAACATAGAAATATCAGAGCAAATGATGTTCACATACTAAGACTGGAAGAATGTTTATTTGGCATTACCATCAGTGATGTAAGAAAACCGGAAATGAACACAACTTTGGTTTTTTAAATGACACCCTGTATTTTTTGTGGCATTTTTTGATTCTCTCATTCTGGGCATATAGAATTTTATAGGTGTTGCATAAGAATTTTTTGCTCTACATCCCACAAAAAGTCTGTAAGTGTTCAAAACAGCTGTTGTCTACATTTAACTATCGTAACACAACAGACAGCCTTTTTAAAAGCAAAAACGCTACGACCATGGAAAACAAAACTTCAGAAATGTTTTTAATTAATTAGAACAGAAACTGTTGAACAGTAACTACAGAAACAAGAAGAAAGCAACACACTCTAACATTGAACTAATAAATTTCGTCAAATTTGCGATTTTACAGATAAACAATAATTCTGTCAGATTTGAAGTTTTGTTTTCCATGGCCGTAGCGTTTTTACTTTTTAAAAGGCTGTTTTTTGTTTTACGATAGTTACATGTAGACAACAGCTGTTTTGAATACTTACAAACTTTTTGTGGGTTTTAAAGCAAAAACTTCTTATGCAACACCTATAAAATTTTATATTCCCAGAAAGAAAAAAACATGAAGAATCACAAAATGTCAGAAAAGATACAGTATGTCATTTAAAAAACCAAAGTTGTGTTCATTTCCGGTTTAACCAGAAATGCAGAAACAAATTTGAAAGTACCACCAAATAGTACACATGCTCATAGACAACAAACTATTTAACCATTTTTTTGTCAATCGCAAGATAAGAACGTTATTGAGTGTTCCCTTGTTTTTGAATGACACTGTATATTCCCGTAATTTGGAAACATTAGATGTGTCATTTTTTAACCCCTTCAAGTACATTATGACTACGCTGTTGAAAAGTGGCTGCGAACAAACCCTAATCTATGTGTGACACAATTTCAATATTCACAATTAATAGCTGACTCTACCCTAAAGCTGCTACCAAGAAAGTGCAATAAGTGGCTTGAGAGCAAGCGGTGTATGGCCAGTAAAACGCTATGTTTTTAAAGACCACCAGTTTGCAGTTGAAAAAATACTAGACACATTAAAAAATAAAGTGAATATTGAGGAATCGAGGCTAGAAGAAGAGGTTTTAGAGAACTGTGAGACTGATGCAAGTCAATTACAGGTTTCTATTGAGGAAATACTACCAGTACCAAAGGCTATGCCAAAAATAACTAAAAAAATTTAAAAAGGTTCAGAACCAGCTGTAATGCTAACAAGTAGTGGTATCAAGACGTGTTGGAAAAGTCTAAGAGCAGGAAAACAGAACGTGAAGAAGAAAAAAGAAATAGGCTAAGAAAGATTCAATCCAAAACATCCAAAAGAGAGAAACTACTATTAGAGATCAACAATAAACATCAACCTCTGCTGTAATAAAAGTTGAAGTTAACCAACAAGACTGGTATTGTGAAATATGTAAATAATCTTCAGTGAAGGACATGAGTCATTGAAATGCATGAAATGGTTTCATGAAAAATGTGCAAATTTAAAATCTAAAAAAAGGTTCCTATGCGTGTTTTTCCAGTCCAGATCTACAATTTTGTTTTAGAAACTGAGACTTTTGTGTTATTTCATGTAATTTCTTTTCATTTAAGTTATTAAAATAAAGTTACTGTAGCTTACCTCGTGGTACAGATTACCCCACTTCAAATCCATAAGAAGGTACAATTTATCCATCTAGCGGTCCGATTTATCAAACAGGTTGTCTGAATTGTACCTTTGAGCGACAATTTTTATTTTGAAATTTATTAACAAATGCAAATAATTTAGTCAACTCTCTAAATTTTTAGTTTTGGAGTTTGCCTATAATGATAAGACACCCTGTATAAAACTACCTGCAGGATGCCAGAAAGTTCAGTTCAAAGTTCATTATCAAACGCAATTGTAATAGATAGAGCATATATGAAGCATAAAACAGTACGGACGGAATCTGTTCTAATTTCTTAACTATACAGGGTGTCCAAACAATCTATAATCCGGGAATAATGGCGTTATTTGTAAAAATATCAAAGAATTCTACTATTATCGATCTTTTTAACTATACGGAGTGTTCCATAACACCATATATGTTATAGCATTTTCCTACTCGTGGTTCATTGCTCATTATAATTATTAAACCATTAAATCGGCATAATGAAAAATCCAATCAAGAGAGGTATAATGCGTAGCATTAAGACGAAATCTGATTTTATACCCTATTAAATTACAATGACAGATATCGCCAGACGGATCGTTTAGACCGCTATAAAGCGATATGGTTTAAATCAGTAACGAACCTAATTCATAGAGGAAGTTTCATTTAAAAACATAAAAAAATGTTGGTATGTGTGCTTTTACATATACAAATAATTGTTATGTTCCATTTTCTATAGTGAAAGGTTTTTACTATTTCTACAAATAATGACACTATCTTACATCCACAGATTTTTAAAACACTCTATATATAACAGGCTCTGTGTTCAACTATAAGATCAAGAATAAAGTAGAATTTTGTTCTTTTACTGCCTTAATGTTTATATTGAATCATTTTTCATGAGTAAAAGTTAGATTTTGAAGGAATCTTTAGTCAACGTATTCAAAACTAATGCTTGAAGAATTACCAAAGATGCAACATTTAAATTAACTTTTTATATTTTAGTGACTTTCTTACAATCTAATTGATCTAGTAGCAATGGTTTTTCAATACAAATTCAAATTTCTTGAATCTCTCAACTACTTAATAAATTTAATTGTTAAATAATTTATACATTTAAAGTTTGTTTGCATTGACATTTATAAAATTTAATTTTATAGGTGTTGTCAAGACCATTTGTAATCAGAAGGAACCAGTGTTATCAAGATGGTGAACTGAACTGGGCCCTTTTTGATTTTACCCAATTAATATAACGATTGAACAAATTCCAGCTTGATATCAAAGTATCTGGAGATATATTGAATGCTACAGTTATCAAGATTCAAAGATTTATTAAAGCCGAAGAGAACAATATCTTGAATTGTGTACAAAACTTGGTAGAAAAGAGGTAAGGAATTCATGCATTACATTTTTCTTTCTTTAAATCAAAAGATATTTAGATAATGACTTGATTTTCAATTCAAGTCTCAACACAGCAATGTTTTTGGATTTCATTTGATCGTTTAGTAAAATTTTTAGTTTTTGGTGTTTCGTGCCTGAATCTATAATTTCTAGTTGATATTCAAACAACGTCTAATACAAAATCTATACCAGTTTGTGAACATACCCGTATCACAACAATATTGGCAATTAAATTGGATACGTGTTTGTATTTTTAGAACGCAAGTACATATTGAGAGTAGAAATTATGTACAAGGTCATTACCTTTACAGCAGGTTATTGTGTAATAATATAGAAACAGAGTATTTCACTTTAGTTGAGACATCCCATAATTCCATTTACTTTCGAGATATTTATTGCTGCATAACATTCCATCTTCTAATTGTTGAACAATTTCAGAATAGAATTTAAAACGCATCAAAAATGAATGTGACCAAGAATGTTTATTAAGGAAAATTAAAAGTCTAATAGCTAAAAAAAACAACTGTAGACAAGGCCAGTTTACAAAAGAAGACACAATAAGAGTAATTTACCTATAAAATTATAAAAATGGGAAATATCGAACTGTACGTCAAATCATAGTGGCAACAAGATCTAGCATTGCAGTATCGTTCAATAAATATCAGTTTTCAATTTTTATTCATTTAGAAGTTCCGTCAGAAGAGTATCTTCTATTCTATCTTCAGATTCATTGAGTAAGATTTAGAAGGTTCACTGGACATCAAACCATGATTTTTGTTACTGCGAAGCAGCATTGTCCCATTGTCTACCCTATAAATCTTACATTCACAATCCCCAAACTAAAGTTGAAACACTACTTGATATTTTTCTTGTCGACACTAAAGTAAACATATTTCTGACAGGCTTGGCTTGTTTTATTTCAGCTTTCTCTTCTGTATGTCTAAACAAGTTCATTTTGAATTTCAATTTATGTTACTTTCAGTTTTTGTTCTCTCATTGCTGTTGTTCTTGTTCCAGACGTTTCTGTACTACCAAACACCGATCGCCATCATCGTCAGGAATCAAACCAACGATCTAAAATAAAATCCATAGTTTATTATAACTAAACTAGACTACATCGTAACAACCAGCATCCAAAGGAATTTTGGAAACCAGTCAATAAATGTTCCAGATAAGGAGCCCATCAAGATAGCAGCGAAATCACTTCCGCAATATTTTTTATAATTCTCATTGAAGAAAACAATAAACACAAAGAGGAAAAACAGGAACACTGAGATGCAACAAAACGTAACGCAATCCCGAAATCACTTTAGATCAGTGGCAAAAAGACCTGACAAACCATATCAGATAATCTGTTGAATTACTCATGCATCTCTCGAGACACTATAGGATGGTAAAACCTGAAGACTTTCAAAAAAGACCCAGAATTCTCGTTACCATTCTCGATAGAAAAAACCTGAACACGGCAGGCTGTTGTTGGCAAACTGTAAGGTCGAGAACGCTCTCTTCATATTTTCAAGATGACTCAAAGAAAATGTCTTTTGAAATTTTAAAAAGCGGTGATGGGTTTCAAGCAAGTGGTCCAAAAATATACTTTTAGCTGAGGCCCAACCAAAAAGCCGAATTAAGTACATGAGAAGAGTTAAGAATCATAGAGATGACATTGGAAGGAATAGTCTAGGTGGCAATCTTTCCAGAATTTCTCATCGTCCTAAGATATCTTGGATTAATTTTAGTTCAGAGCATGAATTTTTATCAAAGCAATATCTGTTAAAAAGAGATGGCTAAATTATGAGGCATGTCATAAAATCGTCAAAATCCTTAGTTAAGATAATGCAGTTACAAGAAATTTTTTCATCGGTAAGTAACAAAACTATCAATTTCATTTATTGCATATTTTTTAATAAAAATATCATTATAATAAAAAACAAATTACCAAATACAAATAAGTATCTAAAATAATTCATTTGCTATTTTTAATTACAAACATTATATCAACTATATATAGCGTTCATCTCTAAGATTCATTGTCAAAGGTCATTTGAAGTTTTGAAAGAAGTAAACATTGATAAAATTAACATTATATTACCATTTACCAAAAACATGCTAAATAAATCGAAACATTAACATAAAAACTTTTTATTGATTTAATTTTAGTAACCTTTACAACATCCAAGGGCATTTTAGCAGAAACAAGTTTTTCTCACAGACAAAAAAATATTGCGATTCAATAGGTAAGGCATTTCATTTTCTACAATAACTTGGTTACCTAAATATTCAAATTAGCGTTTTCTTAGAAAACTAGTTTATTTCTAAAATATATTCGGATCTTTCGTTTGATAAGAATTTCGAAAATGCCCTGAGTGGAACATTGAGTTTATATTTATATATATTTATAATACAATCTAATATTACATCTACGCATGGTTCCTGTCATGACAAAATGCATAAATACGATTGTTGGTTATTTATTTATCAGAAACAAATAATATGACATAACCTATAAATTAAACGTAGCTACTTGTGTTCATATTAATAGCCCCAATTTGAAGGCTTCCATTGGAGATAAATGTAATAAAACATACTGAGAGGCATATTTATATAAATCATATAAATGTATCAACATTTACATAGCTATAATTCTTTTTCAGGTACAATTTGAAAAATGTAGTTATTTCTACTACTTTTTTAATACCGGACGTTTCGCACAAAAATGTAAGATTTTGTTATAGAATTAATTTAATAGTACTTGCTATGTTTTCTCGAAAAAGACTGAAATGTATTCTTGAGGCACATTTATTAAATTCATTTGTTTCGAAACATTGTAAGAATATTGTGGAAGTTGTCGAGATTGTTTTTAAAGACTTTTAGGTTCAGAACCGACGCTAACCTTTTTGTGCGGGACTATAGGTTGTTGCCTTTCCCTGCCGACTACTTGATATTGCTAAGATTTAGAAAACCTTTAAGTAAACAAGTGAAAGAAGAAAAATAAAAATTTAATAAATTTTTGCAAAAGTCGAAAAACAATATCTGTAGACACTTTTTGCAAACTCTGCAGACTCTGAAAATATCATCTGACTTTAAAGTATCATATAATAACATGAACGACATGTAGGTTCTTAACAAAATCAATCAGTGATTTTGAATTAGTTTCTTAAAGGCAGAAATTAACTGACGGGGTCGACCTCAGAAGTTAAGCCAGTGAGACTCGATCACAAAGAAGACTAGCTTCAAAAACAAACTTTTGATTTTTGAATATTCATATTCTTATATCATCTATTCTCTTAAGAATGACATACTATTTTAAAACGAGAGATAGTATAGGAATGCTTTGCCTATTTGCTGTTAGTTGCCTCTCCATCATGCTGATTCAGTGGATCGCCAGTCAATCTTTTCGTGTGCGAGAAATTTGAAAAAAAAGTCAAATACCGACAACATTGCAAGTAGGCATTAAAATTTTTAAATTGATGAAAAATTTTAAGAGAGCTAAATACGAGCATGAGTTGGATGCAACATTCAACAGGCCACCTTCGGCGGCCTAGCGTTGGGCACTACATTAATCTTGTTCGGAAAACTAAATACAAAATACTTGAAATTTATGATTCCAGCAAAATAGCCTACATTTACATAAGCCTGAAGAGTATTATCCTTCAGATTCAGAAATCACTCAAAGCGTTTCCAAAGACAAAATTCAACCAGTCGGTGTGGTTATTCTACTAATAATCAGTATATTCAGTATTTGAATCTTGAGCTTCTAGGGATTCTATCTCAGAATTGTTGAAACCAGTCAAGTACTATTTTTAGAAAAATATTGGGGGTAGCAAAATACATAAGTATTCTAAAATGAGCTACTGGACCCTAGTCAAGCAGTACAAGTTTTTGGGATAAAAAGAAGAACAACGCATAATATATTTAGACTCAAATGTGTACTGTATCAAATGAAAATTAATGAGTAGTCTAACTTGAATGTTTGAAGACTCATAACCTTGTGCATTTCTATTTCGATCTGTAATACTTAGTTATAGTTCTGTATTACTAGTAGTTCTTAATTATTTTGCCAAAATAACTTTAGAGCTGCTCAAATGTTATACGCGCAAAGAAACTGGACGTATCGAACCTACATCTTCGGCATACAGAGGCCTCCCACAAAATGTACTACTGCCAAAGATAGAAGAGACCATTTTAAACTCAATTGATAATGACCCAAGTTTAAATAGTATGTCTGCTATAGTAATATTCACAAAACTTTGAAGGAAAATGGTCTACATTCATATCGCCTTCAAAAGGTTCAGGCATTGCTCCCCGAAGATTATCCGCATCGTTTGAGATTCTGACAATGATTAAATCGACAACAAGATGATTCCAGGATTTATTGGGAAAGTTTTGTAGACAGATGAAGCAACGTTTACACAAAATGGGATATGTAATGTTCACAATATGCATCTGTGGGATGACGAAAAGCTTCACGCCATCCATCAGATTTAGATTCAGTGTTAATGTATGGGAATTATCGGAAATGCTTTAGTTGGGCTATGTTTTATCTCCTAGATTAAATGCAGCCAATTTTGTAGACTTCCTCGAAACTAAACTATTAGATTTATTGGACGATATTCCGTACGTAGTTAGAAGAGACATGTGGCGCATTGGGGTGTTCAAACGAGACAATGTCCAGACTTAAACCATTGGACTTCTTCTGATGGGGTACGTTGCAGACTCCAGTTTACGAATAAGAAATCCAAACAGAACAAAAGTTAATTCAACGAATACATAACGCCCTTTGTGGTGATTACAAATAATAATATGTTGCAAAATTCGAATATTACGCTGAATTAGAAAATGCCAAAAAGTTAATGGGCTCACATTGAAACCATTTTTCATAATAGTTTCTGACCTTTAATTGTAAGTCTAAAATTACATGAAAAAATTCAAGAAGATTTCTTCCGGTGTCAAGTTTCTCGTCTTGCTGAGGTCTTTTTATTTTTCATTACAAAAACACACAAAGTTTTCATTTTTGTATGTTTTGAGTTGAAAATGAAGATTTATTTTAAATTTTCCCCAGAGCTTATTTTAAGAAAACTGAAATTACATTATGCAGTGGTTTCTTAAACGCTTGCTATCATAAGATTTATTAGCACAATGAAATGAATTGAACAGAAATTCACTGTTAGAAAAGTCTAATTCGAATTTACTCATACAGTGTTGTCAGATCTAAAGATTTTTAATTATACACCCTGTGTAAACAAAACTATAAATTTTAAGTGATGTTTAACTACAATTTATGATACTATAGATTTTAAATGCAGTACAAACACGTTGTGTGATCGAAAGAGATTGTTTTTCATTGTGTATATTAAAGAATAGTAAGTTGCATAACGAGAAATAATGAAGCATTTCACCGGTTTCCCGTATGACATACTAGTAGGAAAATAATATTTAGCGTAGAGCTGTGTATGCTTAACTAATAAACGTTTAGTATAAAAATTAAGATATTAATAGAAACAGCAAGCAAACATCTTTATTTTGATAAAGTAATAAGTACATATACCGTGTGTCCCAGGAAGGGTGAAATACAAAACTTTAATAATAAATTCAAATATTTTTTAAAACGTTAAGAATTTTACTGGAACAGATAAAAATGCATTTTCCTTCTTCTGTGACGTCACGCTGTATGCTCAACTTAAATGAGAAACATATAATAAAATTGTCCTTGTCTAAAACGACAGTGACATTTTTATACCTCCCATTTTGTGACCACAAATCACACCTTTAGTTGTCATAGTTACTGTTTTTCTTCATTTCATATAAGTAACGAAGTGTGAAAGGTGAAAAACTCCATAAAATATTTCCCAGAAATTCTGAGAAATTTTATCTGGGTTAAGAAACCGAGATGGCTAATAAAGCTTATTTACGAGATTGCACAGGTATTGGAAAACACGTGGGTGAGGAGTACGCTATTTCATATAAAGAGCAAATATGTGTCCTTTAACATTAATAATTTGTACAAACGAAAACGAAGTATTATTACAAAATCATCAAAATCCCCACGGATACGGGACTAAGGTGGAAGCTCATCTTGTCATTTATGCAAGATGTCATCCATTATTCAAAATATCTACCACTTTAACAAATCGACGTGCTGAATCTGCTTTTACTCAAGCTTATGGGAGGTTTGGCGCTCTATTATTCATAAGGTTACAGCAATCTAACATGTATTTAAGGTATATTTTGTGGATACCACACGTTTTTCGTGCAAGTCAAATACTAAATAAGAATTAGGCAAACAGGTAACTTAATAATTTGTTTCAATTTGATATTTTAAGAGAATCCAGCTAAAGTAATTTCATCAAAAACAAACAACGAGTTAAATATCATGTAAAAACCAGAAGAAAGAATTAAATTTTGGATTTTACGCACCAATTATTTAGAAAGCATAATTAACGTTTAAATGTTAATGGGAATTCTGTTTACAATGTAGATATTTGTTTGATGTATCTTTAATTAACTAAATTTGAAATTAAAACGTGGAAAACTAAATCGTGCTGAAATTTAATTTTTATTCAAACAAATAAAATTTAACAAAAAAATATACATTTTAATTACCTTTAATTAATCTCGTGTTTCCGCGATAAACCATAAACAATAGAAGTTTTATAACATAATAGCCAGAAGGTAAATTGGAAAACAGTTTTCTGCCGAGTGTTAGGGTACATAATTTAAAATTTACTAAAAAATCCCCTTTGGGTGGTTTTATTCATTATTTTATTTTACGCTTTTAAAACAAAATTTGCTTGATTAATTGTTGTTATCATCAATAAGATTTGCATACATTTGCATTTTCCCATGGATCTAACATATGAAAATTTAAATAAAATTGAATTTAAAACAACAGAATCATTAGCATGTTTGGTACACCACCATCATCTGTAGTAAACTAATAATAATTGACGAAGCGAACGTTTTCCAAAGATAATTGATTTAAATGACTATTAATTAAGAGGACTCAATTCAATTAGAACATATCTGTTGCTGTTCCTGTAATTTATACAAGAGTAGACCTGAATGTTGTTATGAAGACTCCAGATTAAATTGTTTAAGATTGTCCTCGATAAAAGTCTTTCATTATATAAGACAGTCCGCAGAGGAATTAATAGCATTGGGAGTAATGAAAAAACTAAAGAAGGAGACAGAGTAAGAGAGCGACGAAAAATGTCAAATTTGAAGCAAACGAAAGAAAAGGAAAGTAGGAATGCTCTACCCCTTAACAAATAGAAACAATCCAAAGAATTAGAAACAGGAACGTGGGAGGACAATACCGTAAGACTGGACAAGAACAACAAACTGTCCAATATACAGGGTATATATCACCACAATGCTATGTTCTTGTAATCAGCGATAGACAAGAAAGAAATTTAGCTATACATGCCGCTTTTTTTGCTGAACGTTATCCTTCTGTTGCAAACTGTTAGGTTACCCTGTATATTAAGAATGTTAACAGAATATAGTGCATTATGTATAAGGAGAACAGCATTGTTAACATCGTCTATAAGGTTATTGAAAGATCTATAGTGCTTGCATTAAAGGCTTCCTGTAGAATTTTTTTATTTTTTCTGATGATTGTAACATGTCTTCTTATTTTCTGAGCACAGTAACTTTAAATAAGAATTAGCTCATATACAAACGAATCATATCAAAAAAAGGTATCAATACCACATTGTAGCAAGTCTTTCACAGCTCTATCACTCGCCTTGTGTATAAGGCTATACCATTTTCTAGTAAATTGCTCAGTGAAGTTGTCTTCAAGCCTCGCAGTCCCCCATGATGATTTTTTGAAATTATTCTCAGTGATATTTATAGTACATATTCTGCATGGTATAGAAAACACATAAACTGCAGGCTGCGGTCACTTCGCCTCGAGTCGGTTCCTTGTGTCTCGGGTTCCACAAATTCGACAACCATCATAACTGTCAGAAGCTTCCTCGGGTAGCCGACACCATGCTTAGTTTCCAGCAAAATACGAAGGTTTGTGGTTCTGATTTTTTACCATCAATGCCCATTCTCTACAGTTCAATAAAAACTCATCAATAACTAAAACTAAACATTTATCATAATTCACATTAATTGTGCAACCGTCTACCATCAACGTCATCAACTTGTAACGGGAAAAACCTGAAAAAGGGGCCTAATTCCCGTATAAGCCAGAAATCTAATGAATATACAATGTTTCAAAATAACATTACCAAAAGAGTTTCTTCCAAAACTTCCTTAAGTTGAAAAACCTAAGACCATAACGAAGAAACGTCAAAGTACTACTTGACAATGAGAAACATTACCAAAAAGGTAACCCATCATAACGGAAGAAACATCAATTAGCTTAAGGAGACAATCGAACCAATCGTTGATTACATCAAAAGGAGATGGTACTAGAGCACAACAAAAGTTCTCCCAAGAGGACCAAACAAAAAACCACCAAAACAACGGTCCCAAAGACCACACGGAAAGAATCACATCGAACAACGCCAGCCAGAAGGGATCTGAAACCCGAAAGATCGCAAGGATCACGATAAAGGCCTAAAACCAAAACGACCACACGGTCACGGTAACTCTGGCCGGTGCCGAATGAAAAGAGAACCAAAACGGCAGAACAGAAACAAAAATCCTTCTGAGAAGAGGAAAAAACAATCACTATATATATAAATGGTCGCAATCGGTATCATCAGAATTGGTAACCACAACAAGTATTGATTTCACTTTGAGTACACTCTACACAAAGATGTTACCCACCAACCTGCCCAAGATGTACTAAAAGGAAGAAAAACAGGGAGCAAAGACGGACAGAGCCCCCTAATAATCCTTAGGAGCGAAGATGACAAAGCTCCAGAGACCTAATTCCCGTATAAGCCAGAAATCGAATGAATATACAATGTTTCAAAATAACATTACAAACTTGTAACTCCATTCCAAGATCGTTCCATCTTTAGCTTACGTCCATGACCAATTTAATCTTCTTTAGCACTACAGTTGTATTGTTTTGGAACATCATATTCATCAGTCATCGCCTCAAGAAGATTAAGTTGCCCCATTTCCACCTTCAACACCTTCACCATCTTTGAATAATCTCCACCGAAATACAGCGTTCAGCTCCATCTCCCAACTTAGCCATCGGGCTGAAGAAGAACTTCAAATAGCTCCTAAAGCGACTGTTTCGCTCCGGGAATCTAAAATGAACATGGTGCTAATGACGATAATCGCATTCTGTGCTGGCTCGGTAGATCTAGTGGTTGATCATATTCTAACTCGTTCTTGTTCCGATTTCCGCAGCCATCTAAATTTGAAAGGGAAAGTAAAATCTTGGCAACGTAGATGAAATCCCTTTGTTCCCTTTCAATGCGGTATGTAGTACGAAGAAATAAAACGCAAATGAAAGTTATGTATAGAATTTAGATTAAGACTAAGTATAATTATGGTTTTCTTGCTCTCGAGACGATTTCTATGTGTGAACGATTTCTCTTGATTGCTGAGAATAATTATTTCCTTATTCAACTATTTGGAAGGGAAACAGGAGGAAGAATTCAATAATTTTTGTATCGGATAAATTAGCTCTGAATTATGTGCGCATTTTTTACTTTTGATAGTTCAAATAAAACAGACGTTTAATAGTCCACCTTCTAAAGAAGTTATATTACATACTATCTGTTAGTTTTGGGTAGACCATTCAGACACCTAGATCTTTGCACCTGTATAGGCCTTCATGTGCCTCTCCAGCGATTAGAGCTGATCAGACTTTTTGAACTTCCTAAGCTTTTCCCTTCGGTTTAACTCTTGAGTAAGTTAAGTTTTGCTTTATTAACAGTTACTCTTACCTTAAGAACTTTAAGTCTTCTAGATCGGAAGATTTTTAATTGTGCTTGGTGTAAGGTGCAAAAGTGTAAAGATCTGAAGTTGCGTCAGGGCACACTAATTCCTGAGGTCGGTCCTGGCTGCGTTTGCATTCGAGAGGGCCAAGTTTAAATCCCCAGATCAACTGTTCTTCTAAGTTTTCTGTCGTTTTCCTTAGTAGTGTAGTGAACAGTTATTTCTACGGATTTAATTAGCTGATCTTTCCTAAAATTTCGGTTCTTGACTTAAGAGGAAGGAATTAAATACACTGACTCTTTTTTTCTAAACAAACTTAGATGCAGAAATGGTTATGTTTTCAGTTTTTCAGATTGCTTAATAAATAAAACTACCATAAAATGGGTATCAAAGCAAAAAGATCAAAGGAATAGAAAATCATGAGGTTAGGTTCGAGAATTAAATAAAAAATTTATTTTCATTTAGTGAAACCGCATAAAAATCGATAAAGACGGTTTTTTCGATGTTCACTTGTTGCGATTCGTTACATTCCAAGCTTGGGTATCAAGATAGTTAGAATCTCGTGAAATTATCACTAAAAATTCCACGTATTTGCAAATAAGACATTATAACAGAATGTCATATTTTTCTTTTAAATTCATTTCTAACAAACAAAACAAGTCAATAAAATTGCCATTAATTATTGCAATATTAAGCTTCAAAAGCGTAATTACTTCTAACACATCACCCGATTAAGACAATCTGTCATAATGAGAAAGCTTCAAGTGGGTATTTCGATCTGGATTTAAAGTCCTTGACAAATGAGGTCAAGGGTTATAACCCCTTTTGTTCCCGTATCCCAAGCTAATTCTCAGCCCAGGTAGACAATTTCTAAAATCAGCAGCACCTTAAAGGTTATTTGGTCAACCTTCACCATTTCCAAATTAGAATAATTTTTTAATGTGTATTTATAACTAATTTATAAGACTTAATTAGATATTGATAATGATTTAAAAAATGAGGTTATGTTGTACGTAGGTAATTTAATAAAATTCAAAGTTTTCCTAAAAGCATCTTTTGATCATTCTAGGTCATTTTAAACTTTTCTAAAAGTGAGAGGTTTCCACTAAATTTTCATCAAAAACAATTTTCTGGGGTTGTGAAGATGTTCCACTACATTTGCATAATGTAACTGCACTCACTTACGGAGTAGTAAATCACTTTATTTGGATCGACCGTTAAAAGAACAAACATCCCTCCCGAGTAAAGGCTACAACAAAAGTTATTTCTACAGAAAATAGTTTGAAAAAACACAAAAATTCTTTTCTTTATATTTTATGTTACCCAAATCATATTATAGATTCAAACCGATTATAGACGTGCTTTGAAAGCGTTAGTATACAAAAGAGAAATTCGATTCTTTGATCTTCATATAACATTGCATGTTTTTGCTTTCAAGAAAACCTGACGATCGATAAAGTAATTATTTTATAAAATTTCGCAATTTCTATTAAAATTGTTTCAAGTACCTATTCTATTTTCCTTTGTGCGATTTGAACCTACGTGACTATCATCACGTTATGAAAATCGATATTTCATGTACTAAATCCACCTCAACTTCCTAAATAATTTTCTTTTTTAATATCGTGTGGATTTGCACGTATACGAAATGTCTTTGAATATTCTCAGAAAGCTCCATAAATTACGGCAAACAATTTCAATAGATCTTGCCATTATAAAATCGAACGTATTTTATAGTTTAGAGAAAATCAACTCTCGTGTTCTTCAAAATCGAAATTTCATCTTGTCAGAGCACATTACATCCCTTTTCGTATTCCCAAGTGCTGTACTTCGCTTTCATGACCATTCGTCTAACTTTTGCTCGAGCTTCAACTTTGACATATTGAAACCCGATGACTTAATATTACTGAAAAGGACAGTGTAGCATAAACCTAAATTCATTTTCTGTCAAATATACTATTTAAGAAAGTTTTCATGACCAAAGTATAATAGTATACACGGTGTTTCAAACCAGTAATAACAAACATTCTATTACTGATATTGTGAAGAACTTCATCTCGTTTAGCTGCTATTGATATCGGAAAACGGCTGAAGGTATCTTGTAAACCAGAAAAGACAGACTCTTATTTAAGACCAAACTACTCAATAATATCAAAATCGAGTAAGAGTTTTATTTAGAAAGTTTACTTTCATGTTCTAGAGTATAGAAAAACAAACAACAATCGAAAAAATATTTTTTTCGTATTATATGTTAACTAGAATGTTTACCATTCTCTCCCATTTTACTTCGTTAACCAAACAAAGCTTTCATTTGTTTCAGTCCTGAGCAATGAATATTCGATAGGAGTAGGAGGAAAGAACATTAACACATTTTCTTTTCTTTTTATTTAGGCGCTCCAAAGGAAGATAATGCCCAGATCAAAAGAAATTTGAGTAGCCAAAAAAGAACAACCAGTAGAGGAAGATATGCCATAGGTATCATAGTTATCAGTTTCTTTAGTTCCTAACCTGCGAATGTTTTTCACGTTCTTTGTCAGATCAAACCAACATCAAGAATTATCTTTGCGATGGTTTTGCTCATTAAGTCTTCTTTTGATATTCGGTTTGCTGAAGTGTACTTCTATCTAACAAATAATATCGTAATATCTTAAACTTTAACATCTAAGCCGTATTTCAGAAAGATTGATTTTTACTATAATTCTTTGTTTTTGAGTTTCAAATATTTTTCGCCTCCCAATTCAAAGACCAAGAAGGCTAAATCAACGCCTACATCAAAGAAATCAGTTGAGAATAGAAGTGAAATCCTTCTACTACCATAAGGAACCTAACCATAAATATTCAGTATTGAAACTGAAAGATCAAACTGATCGAAAACACACCTATTCATATCAAAATCAACGAAAGATATTTAACAGAAATCAAGTATCCCAATTGTAAACATTTTGTGTAATGTTTGAGACAGCGTTATCGACGACTATTTGATAAGATCTACGTCTTTGCCAATTACATTTAATGGACGACATTATAGAGGTTTTTTGGGGAAAGATCTACCATAGCTAGTGGAAGACGTTGGCGCTCCAGCTCATTTAGTGTCGTTGCCAGAGAGTTTCTAACCAAACTATTCAAATCATTTAATTGGTAGATCAGGATCAATAGCTTCGTCGGCACGCTCTCCTGATTGCATCTATTAGATCCTTATCTATGAGATCATCTGTTTATTCCGTACCAATTCCTACAGTGGAGCTTCTTCGTGTTTGTATAAACCAAGATTTTCAAGTCATTTACAGTATGCCCGAGATTCTCAAGCGTGTTCGTCAGTCAATAGTGCTATGTTGTAAGACTTGTGTCGCTATTCAAGGAAACCATTCTGAGCATCTACTGTAAGCATAGAATGTTGAATGACTTGCTGCATTAACTTTTGTGTAAAAAGCACTTTCGGATACATAATTATAGATTTTTTTTCATTGTTCTGTGTCAGTACAACACGTTTCTGAACTTGACTAAGCAATTCAATTACACACTGTATAGTACGTATAGGACGTCCAATAACTGATACGCCACTTCGACTTAGCTTCCTTTGTTCGGTTTAATTCTATATACCTGTATTACCTAAAAGCTTCTTTCCTCAAAATATCAAATCATAGAAGTATACAGAGTGGTCTATCATCGAGAAAAATTGGACTTATCTCGCTTATTAATAAAGATAGAAAGAAACCAGTTGGGTACCTGCGATTTAATTTTTCGAGACAAATTCGTTAGTGAAAATAAAGCCGTTCTACCTTTTTTTATTTTTGAGATACCTATAGGCAGAAAGTGGAAATTACGAGATCTTCAAAGTGTCGAACATCTCGCTTATTTGAAAAGATACAAGAAAGTGCAGCAGACATTTTTATGTATCTCTTCCTCTAGAACCAGATTATTGTATACCTATCAAGGTACGACTTGAGGTTCAATCTTTTTAAATGGGAATTATATTTAGTTAGTTGTGATCTCTCTACAATTACATGATTTATTGTTTGAGCTTTTCTCAAATAATAACTTCTTCAGATTAGCAAAGAAGGTTCTGAGAAGTATATTATGGAACAGTTTAAGAGGATAAAACCTAAAATAATGAAAGAATATACGACTAGTTTAGAAAGTAGATGAGAACAATAAAAGAAACATAATTACCTACGGAAAGATTTTTTGCTCCATATCGTAGATAATATAAATTTGTTATTAGAGCAAAAATCTAAGCTCTTTAACCTTCTGTCCAAAATATAATAGATGTAAGTGTATTGAATTGATTTTTATAGAGAATTACATTTAGATAACGGAAATAAGGGAGAAATAGATAATTTAATAATCGTTCCTTCAGATTTTCTCGAGTCAGTTAAGTATTCCAATTGTCCTCAATGACCTTGATACAACACTTCGAAGGCCATGTTCCTATTTTTTTATGATCTAAAGATTCTAGTGTGTGTTCGTCCTCTCTATTTGTTTGTACCACGTGTCAAGACTGCTTTTTCAATGATCCATACCTAACCTTCAATAAGTGGTCAAAGATGGAAATCTTAAAGAGTCTACAAGTGATATGTGGACCAGTCGATGATTTTCGAAAAAGAAAGAAACCTAACAAAGCTATGTTTTCTGTTAGATTACATTTCTATTCCAAATCTGCGTGAAAAATCGAAATCCAGGAAGTATAATGACGAATGATCTGTTTGTTTTTGTTTAGAATGGACCATCTCTTGCTGAGTTATTCTTTGTATCTATTGAGCTATTGAGAAAAAGATATTTTATAATCGGGTTGGTGTTTAAAAATCCAAACTGGTAAACCTTCCATATATTTCAAAATAGAATGCCATATATGACTGACACTATCAGCAGGTTAACTTTTAAAAAAATTAAATTACTGTGAAAAGCCATTTTTTTCCTTCTTTTATGTCCAAATCGGTTCCTAAAATAAGACACTGTTAGTATATGAAAGTTTTGAAGAATTTGGTTATTATTATTATTCCCCACACGATAATGAAATCCATTTTTGTAGTTTACAAACATTTCTTTATTTTCGAGGAAGCAAAACGATTCTTACAAAGATTTAAAATTAAGTCAGTCAAAATAAGTGCACTAAGCACCAACATTTAAATCTCTGGTATTTGATTGTATTTTCGTGATCATCGAACTGATTTTACAAACATTTTAAACAGCCTAGACATATCGTCTTCCTGAAAATGTAGAGCTATTTATAGACCCCTACATACACCTACACCTCGTGGAACAGGAAATTTAGTACGTTTAATTACTGGTAGTCAATCTGTTGAAATGGAATGCCTAAAACACATGCGACTGCCATTTTCATCTTCAATTGTTAATACCATTTATCGAATTACTGTAATTTAAATTTAGAATGTCGTTTCACAATCTAAACTTTTAAGACTCTGAAATCTCGTACGTTTTAATAAAAAAAAGGCCTAAGCAATTATATCAATTTGCAACTCTCGTTTAAAATTACTCGAGAAGCAATTATACAAAATGATGTGCAGAAAAGCTATCTCAGTTATTTAGCAAAAAATAAATTTAGACAAGATTTCTAATTTTTGCAAAAAACCTTCATTCAGGTAAGTTGTGCGATTCGTCTATTTCCGGAGAGAAATTTATTTTTTGCTGTTTTGAAGTAAATAAAATTTGAAGAAAATGTAGGTACATTTTCAGTAATTTATTTACGTAACATCTGACGAAGAAAAAAGTATTAAACAACAGCACAAAACAAAGTCCTCAATAAGCTTTTTTGCCAGGTGGCGCAAGAAAGGTATAAAGTTTTCAAGGCGCAAATAAAGTTTGTTGACTTTCTTTTCTCCATTTTTATTTACACAGCTTTTCTTTGGGAAAGAAAGCTAAACCACGAGAAAAATGTCACAACTTACAAGATATAAGGGTCGGGGAAGATTTCCCCTAGGGTTTTACTGCCCCAAAATTTTTCAAATTTGCGACAGGATACACTAATATCCGACGGCATATTATGTTCAAAGCAGTGATGGTTATACATAATATGTGAAGAAATTTTAGAGACAGCGTGTCAAGTTAGCACTGGAAAGGTGGAAAATATTTACAGGTGAGGGTGAGAGCTACCTTCCTCATCTCCGCGACGTCGGATCATATACAGGACGGTGCCGTTCATGGCAGCAGGACGCACTGGCTGACGACCACGAACTGTGGGGCGCTAACTGCTAACCCTTAACCAACGATACCGGACAGGGAAGGTCACCTGCTTTGATATGAATATTTTAGGATATCAAAGAATCGATATATTCCCCTCTCGTTTGATTAACTATTTTCGCATTTTTAGTTAACAAATCTGTAGCTTACATTTGCAAGGTTAACAAATTTAGAAAAGGTGTGTAGTACGTAGATAGATAAGATAACATGATTTTAATTTAGATCATCAGATGGTACTATCTGAGCGTTTACGAAAAGTAATAATTTGCACTTTAAATAATAAATAACGAAAAAAGTTTGAAGGTCTGTAAATTAAATAAAAAAGGAAAAAAAGGAGAAGCAGATTAATTAATCCTTCAAGTAGATAAACTACGCTCTCTAAGGTAGAATCTTGTTTTGTATTTCAAAAACCACAAGGGGATATAAAGAGAGAACCGCAAAGGAATTCCCAAATGAATTAAGCTTTGAGGTTTCGATATGTTTTCGATTTTGTTATTAGAATACATAAATCTCTTAATTGGAAGTGTTTACTACGAGCGTGTAATAGATTGGAAAGTGAAGATGTTTACCGGAAGTATTTATAAGTAATAAGATTAGCTCAGAACGCCAAACTCAAATTTAGACGAGATGTATCCTCAGACGGAGGAATCTACCTTAATATTTAATTCACCTTGAACCTCCAGCTAAAATTAGATGACAAGAAGGCAAATTGTATTCCAGAACTGAAACAGCTTAATATTAAAACTGGCAAGGGTCGTAGAATTTCTTTGCCAATTCGTGCCTTTAAATTAGGTACCTCATTGTCAATACTTGTTAGCAAAAATAAACATTTTAAAGTAGACCTGTTTAAAGAGCTTATTCGATTTTTTTCTTATTTTAGAATAAAACTAATACTAAAAGAATAAATGGAAATGTAGAAATGGAAATGAAAGTATTGGAAATTATATTACTGGAGAGCTTCAGTACAAATAAGTACAAGCTTTTGAACACAAATGTAAATGGCGTTTTCAATATCAAACAAAATGGAAATTTAAAAAGTTCAAAAATAAACTAAAGCAATAGAATCTTTCACGAGTTTTACTTGTAAACATACAGCAAAGTGAAACCACTTTTCCTCATTTTTTGCCCTTTTATCTGACATCCCCGAAACACATATCAGTATATAAAATTGCAAAATAATGCTCTACTGCTCCCATATCAGACATCTAAAATCGGAAAAGAAAAATCTTACTGTCAGAGACCTAGAAACTTCTCGAGCTATACGACTATACAAGATGTAACGAGATGAATTCTCTGCTTATTAAGCTGATTTCTTGAACAAATGCAAATTATAGGTATAACGATATTAGACTTTCCACCGGATATGACATCAGCTTTTTAATTTTAAACGGAACGATCTATTCTATTCTAATTTTTGATCCATTGCTGTTTAAGACAATACGCATTGTGTAGGCCTAAACCTAACAGTTTATTAACCTGCCTAGGAATAAGGTAACATTATAGATTTTAAATTTTTAATTATACCAGGGTAGATTGAGAAATTTGATGAGATTCGTAAACAACTACTTTGGGCTCATACTGTACAATCGTATACAGGATGTTTCAAGAATCTAAAGATTACAATCAATTTCCGGAAAAATCAATACCAAGCCATTCTTACGTATCTTCTTAAATATGGACATGTTTGCTTGGGACACTTTGTTTGTTACACTTATTATCAAGACACGGATTTATATGCACTGTAAAATACTAAAATATGCGCATGTGTATGCACGGAAAATTGGTCAAATATGCGTTCGGTTTTTAAAAATATGCACTAAATTATTCAAAATATGCAAAATGTTGAATGCGAATATAAATTAAAAACTTTTATTTAGCGTTGGTAATTTATTTATGTTACAAAATCTCTAAACAAAAACTACAATACAAAAATACAAAAAATACATAGAAATAAGCGGAATACTAAAACAGGGTTCACACAGATATTTTGGAATTGATTTCCCTGACTTTCCATATGAAAGTTAAATATTTTTCTGTAATGTAGGTAGTATATGCGTTACGAGCGATGTAAAAAATGCCGTGCATTGTATACAATTACTGAAATTTAAATCAATTAACTATATACAGGGTGTTAGTTAACTAATAGTACTCCGTGAAACAGGCGATAGAAAAGGTCATTTGAAATAGAAAATTTTAGTAAAAATTGTTTCTATCTTGTGCCGTTTTCGAGAAAATGTGAAAAACAGCTAGCACTATCTGGCAACGGTGTCGCACTAAAACCTTGATTATAGCCTTATGCAAACGTATTTTAGGCACCCCCTAATAAATCATTAGAAAGTTAAGTTCAATTTTCTAAAACGTTTTACCTGGGATGAATCCTTGGTCATAAAACCGTAAATAATCTTCTGTTTGTTGTACTTCCGCCTTCTACTTAAAAGGGGTGTCGAGTATTACTTCTTTAAACGACACAATTGTATTGTATTGTAAAATCGTTTATATTAGACTTCTTGTAATGTAAATTTACGTAAACAGTAGTTTTTGTTAAATGCCGGTTTGTAGGGAATAACTGAAAAAAGTAAATTAAAAAAGTTTCTTGTAGCTAATTTGAACCCCACAAAAAGAAATCCAGAGGAGTTAAATCAGGACTGCGTGGGTGCCATTCTACAACTCCACCTCGACCAATCCAGCGCCCAGGAAAAACCTCGTTGAGATGGTTGCGAACTTCGACACTGAAATGTGGAGGTGCCCCATCGTGTAGAAACCACATATTTTGTCGGACATTAAGCGGCACATTTTCTAATAATGGAATAAGCTGTTCCTGAAGAAGATTGAGGTATGTTGCCCGATTAACTCGGGGTGGTAATTCATATGGACCGATTAACTGATTTCCAACTATACCAGCCCATAGATTGACAGCAAACTGCTGCTGGAAATTAGTACGTCGAATGATGTGCGGATTTTCGATACTCCAGACATGAGTATTTCTAAAATTTAACACTCCATTGCGCGTAAAGCAGCATTCATCAGTGCTGCATACGTATTTTGCAAAGTCGGGTTGTCGTCGATGTTGTCGTAGAAACCATCTGCAAAAATTTCTGCGACGTGGAAAGTCAGCTGCAACTAGAGGTTGTACCCTTTGCACGTGGTAAGGGTGCAATTGCTGTTTATGTAATGCACGCCACACGGTCCAATGCAATACAGAGACATGCCTTGCAATTTCTCTAGTGCTTAATTGAGGATCATTTTCAATCATCTCCAGAATATCGTCTTCTGCTTCCAGAATTCGTAGAGGACGCTCTCTGCCACCTCCGACGCCTCTTTGCGGTTGTAAATTCGCCGTTTCCCGTCCTCGTTGAATAATAGCCAGCAGTCTTCTTTGAGTCGGTGCCACTCTGTTGAGAAATCGTTCAGCATACAAACGTGCTGCAGCTGCAGCGTTTTGACGAGCTTCACCATACAGAATCACCACGTCCATTAATTCTGCGTTAGTAAATTCCAGCTCAGCCATTTTATAACAATAATTAAACTATCACGGTAAACAATAAAAACAATAAACAATAATATAATGATTATAAAACACAATAAACAATAATATAATGATTATAAAACACAATAAACATAACCACCAGGCACTAAGGAATTTCAAAATACCAAGAACAACCCACAATAACTACGCACAATCGCCAAAAAGTTTCCACCCAAATTACTTAAAGATCTAAGCGAAACTGAAATGATTGCACATGGCTGGCCGCAAAATCTTTTTCAAAAGAATGGTCTCGGTAAATTCGGATACTTTGAATGTAAGCGTATTTCCTGTAAAAATAATTTGCCTTTTCTCGGTTTACACTACATAGTACCGTTGTATGTAAATCAACAAAGGGCTGCGTTTAATAGCACCTTAAAAGTAGAACAAAAATAGGTTTACTTCTTTGACCAAGATAAAAGAAGATAGCTAACGGTAAAAGGAACTAATCTTTTTCCTGATATAATCCATCATAAATAACATTTCAGTTGATTTTGGTTTACTTCTTGTAATACAAAACCATTAAGTTCAGTAACATCAATTTAAGGATAATGCACCCTTTCCCTGACGTACTTCGAATACAATAAACTACTATCAACGCTACTATTTATGAAGAAGATAACGAGCAATATTCAAATCACTGATAATCTTGAAAAGGATAATAGTTAATGAAAAAACATGCAAATGCATTTTTTAATTACAGTATAAATTAAACTCTTTTTAATTTCTAATTATCTCCTTCATTTATTGTGATTCTTAATTAAAGAAGATAAAACCAAAAACAGTTGAAGCTGCATTTTATAAAAATAATTGTTATGTAAAAATCTCCTTTCCAGCTACACGCTGACCTCCAATCATTATGTCATTTTTACTATAAGTTTTCTAGAATCTTTTGACCCAAACTAAGTGGAAAAACTACCTGCTATTTACTGGAATGTCTGGCTTGACTAGGGTTAAAGAAAGCCAAAGTGTTTATTTATATGCGGAACACTAAATTTCCTTTTCAAGAGGTGCAGAGTTGCCAATTCTCTTAGTAATTTCATTCATGCATTTTGTTCTTTTGTGGCCAAACTAATAAATTTACAAAAAAATTGTCAAATACTTTTTTATTAGGCTGGATGAGACCAATCTTCTGAATAAATCTCAAAGTAGAATGTTCACTAGTTATTGAATAATAACGTATGAAAGTTTGGAACTTTATTAATCGTTTCTGGGAAAACCGTTGAGATTTTACCATAGTTGTATAAGACTTTTCTGTTCGTATTGATGTCCTGTACCACCTGTTTCCCGGACTACTATTAGTTCACTAACACCCTGTATACTATTATCGTATTGCTTTACTAGATACTGTTTCAGGCAGGTGGTAGATTAGAAAAAAAACAGTGCATAACCTAAAAAAGTAAAACCTCAAAAAGGCACAGTAATGTGTGCACCCCAAAATGAGAAGCATGAACACCACAATGAGTAAACTAGTTCCACTCAATTGTTTTTATTCTTTGAACTATTTCTTCAACTGTACACACTACAAACAGGCATTTTTAAATTAAGTTTAAAGAGTAATCTAAAAACTGCTTGTAAAAGCACCAGCAAATGTGACTACAATATGCAAAAGTTGCAACCGATCTGCACATTGACGTCACACACATCTCAAATACCGCTCATAGCTTCCTTATTAGTTCCTTGTTAGTTTTAAATCATGTTCAATTTTGTTTGTTTAGAGAGGTTTAATACAATAAGTATTTTGCGATTTAATGATTTCTAAATGCATTTATTTGATGGTTCCTTCAGACTTAATTTTTATGTAATAATTGTCATTCTTTTATTTGATGTTTGTAAAGTAATAATTTCTTCAATCAACCATATCATTTTGAATCTTTTTGTGAATGTTTATTTTACTCGATTTCAAAGCATAGTAATAAATTCAGGTAGTTTAACTTTTGTGTTCTTATTTCTAGGAGTTTGTTTTTGTTTTATAAGCTTATTTAGGTGCCGTGATGATGGACCTTGGCTTCTAGCAACCCGCCTAATATTTGATTTTGTGAATAAAGCTTTGTTTATAGTTTTGAGAAACGAGAGAGGCTGGAGATTTATTAAGTTTATTTTATTTTAAGTTGCGGAACCAACAAAGGTTCCTTGGTAAGTGAAAGAGAATACAATTTAGTCTCCGGACACGATTTTGAAGTGTTTATCTACAGGGTGGTATTTTGGGTGGACCCTATATACAGCATGTTCGTCGGTGTGGAGACAGGTCGACGAATTACATCGTTTTGTGTGGCACTGTCTCCTGGCG
>VTPC01090589.1:461977-536228 GCA_011009095.1 Ignelater luminosus
CAGGTAAGATCATCAAAGCCTGGATTATTTACTATTTTGGAACCTACTTCCGTCTTCGACATGAGCTATGGGCTTGAACATCTACCGATATCTGGCTTATACGGGACTTGTGCATGCTTTTGGGCATTTTCCCGTTACATGACTTCTTATGAAATATCCAAATTAATTACTGAAACCGGTTATCCCCACACAAAAAATAACAAAAAAAATAGTAGCATCTCAAATATGTGATAAAAACAGGAAAACCAAGTAAATTCGCTGTCTCTATCAAATAACACAGTAAAGCGTAGGATTGTGGAGATGGAAGATAATATTGAAGAAACTGTCGTAGGTTTTTCCTTACAAATTTACGAAAGTACAGACACATCGAGTAATGCCAATCTAGTGTGTTTTGTAAGATACGATTTTGAAAACACAATTTCTTTTTTGTAAACCTCTGATAACAAGAACAACAACTCATTGATATTTATATCAACTGCAATGACATTGAATGGAAAAAATGTGTGGAATTGAGTAGCGATGGAGAACGCGCAATGGCAGGCTCTCGTAGTAGACTTTGTACTGTGTAAATTCCATTACTTTTAACTGAAACTATGCAACAGTGTGTAAAATTTATAAACTTTATAAAATCTCGTCTACTGAACTCAAGAAGATTCTCTGCTTTGTGTGAAGAAATGGGAAGTGATCATAAACATCTTCTTTTACACTACGAAGAGGAAACGTTTCAAAAAGACTTAACGAATTGAAGGAAGAAGTTTTAATGTTCTTAGAACAACATCCCCCCCCCCCCAACGTCTAAGGGTATAATATTTCAATTCAAAGACAGTTTTCTTGATGTCATGTGGTTAATCAAGGCAGCCTATGTTTGTGATATTTTTTATTTCTTGGACAATTTGAATCTGACATTACAAGGTACTAAGGCAACTGTATTTAAAGTGCAAGAGAAGGTAGAATCTGCAACAAAAAAATTCAATCTGTGGTCATGTCGTGTCGAAGCAGAGAATTACAAAGCTTTCACTAAGCTAACACAACTACAAAACAAATATAACATGAGTACATTGCCACATGAGATTTTTGCTGCTATGAAAGGAACATCTGCTAGGACTGGAGTCGAATCTGAAGAAATATCCCCCCCCCCCCAACCACAGTAACAAATCATGGATAAAGAATCCATTTCCGAGACAACTTCTGGATTCAGATATTGAGTATATGATTGAACTGTCGTGTGACATATTTGATAAAATGCCACTGATGGATTTTCGGCTCTCTTATCGTCAGGAATGCCCAGTTATAGCAAAAAAAAAGCAATAGAGTTCTTAAAGCCTTTCGTTACGACCTATAAGTGTGAGGTAGGGTTTTCAACCCTGGTTTTCCCAAAAAATAAATACAGAAACCGATTAGAAGTTGAACCAGACTTGAAGATAAAGTGAACATCTTTTCCTCCACATCTGGAATTTTTAGTTGACAACAAACCAAATAAGTTTTTAGTGCGTCACGAAGGAGAAGCATAAAAATAACTGGACCACGAAAAAAAAAGTTTGGAAAACGCTGCCCTAGACAGCTTCAAATTTGGGCCTATAGGCGTCCATGAGAGTTGGTAATCGTGAGGGTATTTCGAAGCAGAGTTTGGGAACAAAGTTGTGTTTTATTATGTGCTTTTAATACTCTACTTGCTACAGTATGGTCGCTAAAGCACGCAACAGGTAAAACCCAAACTAGCTTCTAGCTCGGAAACCATAATAGTTATGGGCATCTGGGTCTCGCCGTGCAACGTGGATTGTCAGTATTATCGGCCAGTGGAAAAGAATTCCCGGTTACAAACGAAACAGCCCCGAATCTTTCCAAAAAACCGTTTGGGCTTTTTGCGAATTTTGCAACCTCCACCAAAACAGTTCTGGTGATCCAATCAACATAATATTCGAGAGCTGTGTTCTATGAGTGTTTATCTATCTACTCGGAAAAACCCAACTTTAATTTCGCGCTTTTTACCATGATGTGTCGGAATGTCCATTTGAAAAATGCGTAACTCGGTAAATTATGGACCGATCAAGCTGAATTTTTTTTTTGTAAATGAAGAAAATGGCCGAAGGAATAAGCCTAGTAGAATGCCAACAGCGTGCGCCCGCTTTTGGGGTAGATTAGAAGAAGAAGATGTAATTTGTCTTCGTTTGGACCTTTCTGGAGCAGGAAAACACAGATTTTACAATTTAATGCGCCTTGGAATGGGAAACAGAAAAGTTCCAATGCACTTTTCGACTCGAAACATTAACCATCGTAGAAAGAAGGTAAACATGCGTAAAAAGTGTAATTCGAGAAAGTACTCCTTGTACCTGAAATTCGAATTTGATGGTAGAACGGAGGAGAATTGGTGTCCATAGGCATCCGGTCAGGTCTTATTACTCACCATAAGTATAATATTAATAAACTAAATAATTAGGAAATGTCATCGTATCTGTGCACCTTCGAGTATAATAATAACAGAACATGATATAGCTCAGCTATATAAACATAATCAATAACGATATGAATTTACATAGCAGACTATTGGCGGTATTCTTTTAGTTTTTACGTTTGATAAGAGAATTGTGTAGTCTTTAAATAAATTCTGGGAATTTTCTTTTAATTCGAAACAATTGCTGTTGTGATGATTATAAAAAAAATTCCTGTAATACACCCGAAACCCGAAAAACCGCTCATGCTATCGAATATCTGATTCTTATGGTGATATGGACCGACTGGCCATTTTTTATTATAAAATTTTTTTCTCTTCAGTAAAAACAAGTATTTTTAATCACGCTGTAAACAGAATACTCACAAATACATATGCCACAAATTTTTCCATCTTACGTTTTTTTTCTACTATTAAACAATAAACTTTTACAAGTAACTAACCCAGACCGATTTTCGCTTACATCATTAAGAAGTAGACGCGTTAGTATCGCATAATCAAATTCTGTTTCCAATTTCCAGATACACACTGTGAAATCCTAATCTCAAAAGTAACAACTTTAAGCCACGTCAAGGAAATATCTTTAAAGATTCAAGGTGGGATTTGCGTTCTGCAAGTTATTCTACGTTAGTAGCAAACATGTTTAAATAAAATATGTTTTACCTGGGAAGTTGTATCAAACAGTTAGGTATATTCTGCTTGTCTTATCATTTATCAAGCGTTAGATACAGAATATCAACTGTTGCTTGTTAATTATAATTATAAATTGACTTACCACTTACGTAATTTTTAATGCACTGTAAAATAACTGTAACTGTTTAGATTTCTATAAGCTAGCCGTTTCAGATACTTTCTATTTTTTATTTATGTATATGTTTTTTTACATCGGATCGTAATGTAAAAGGCTGTTTGAACGTTATTCAGTTATTTTTATCAAACTTTTGACAACGATTCAAGAAATATCAAGGCGGTTTTAAGTGACAAGGGTCCTATCAAGACAGATCCACTGCGGCTAATCAATAGGGTGAAACAAGACTCTTCGGCTACCACACTGTTTGTGGTCTTTGTTAACCCCCTCGACAAAAAGTCAAAAGCTATCAAAACAATTCTAAATGCAACTGTCAAGACAGCCAAGGTTGTCATTGCAGAGGACAAAATAGAGTTACGGAAGGAGTTAGCAAAAAGAGTCTGTACTACTACTACGCAAAGCGTTACAAATCAAGATTGTAATTGTTATATGGGTAACAGAAATCGGTAGCTACATTTACGCTAATCAGTTTGATAGCAAATACTGTTTTTGTATGTCTTCAGATAGCTAGGATGATAAAAGAAAAACCTTGAGCACGTATATGTTTTTTTTTCAAAAATCCTCAGAGATCAGACAGTGGTGCAATGCATACCGTGTTATGTATATTATTAGAAGTAAACAGCAAAATGGAACTGAAGTTAAAAGAAAGTCGAGAATGTGTTTGGAAAGGCATGATCAATGCTTGTTTGGTAAAATTCAGTCTTGTTATTTTTATTATTCGAAGTTAACAGTACAAAGGACCACACACAGTCTTTATGGATTTTGACTGAACTGTAGTATGTTATAGTTTGTACTCACTGATCAAAAGTCTCCATAGACATAAAACCTGGAAATGGCTAGTTTGAGATATCTTTTGTTTTTTACCGGATATCCTGTATCTGATGGTGGCAGGGACGTGACTTCTAAACTATCTTAACAGTATCAGTCAATTGTTTTTTAAAACATATCCTATATCTAGCAATGAGATGTAGTATCGAAATGTGACTTCGGCTGTTGGTAGTGATAGTGGGAGGGGAATGACTTTCAAGCCATTGTTTTTTGTGTTTTCTTCGTTTTTGGTTTATATCTGGAAAATGGATAGTGGTTTGTTGATAGTAGTAGAAGAGCCGCAACCCATAATTTCGGAAAGTGTTTGGGCTTTGGCCTTCAACGGTCCCACCTTCTCGAATTGGCTATACTGTCCTACAAAATAAAAAGGCTTTAACTCTAGACATCATAGATTTGGGATATTGAATGGAATATAAGGATAAAATTCAACAATATCCTAAACTCAGATTTGTTTCTCTTTTAAGTGAGGGCCTTTTTGCTTTTCAGGGCAGTACACTCAAACATAAATCAGGCCTTGCTTTGATTTGATAAAAAAACAAAAGCCTCTCTCCTACCATTACCATCAAACCAAGTTCCAACTCGGTACCACTATCCGTTTCCAAAACATATACAAAAAATAAAAAAGAAACAAATGACGCTTGGTGGTACCTGTATGGCTTGAAAATCATTCGCTTGCCATTACCAACAACCAAAAAAACAAGAAAAGAAAAGACATTTCGAACATCTAGCAAAGAAACCTGCAATTTTCAAACTTTTTGCCTTGGAGACTTTGGTCAGTAAGTCAAGAACTATAAAATACTACAGTTTCAGCCAACTCTGCCAAGGACCAAAACACATAAGGATTGTGTATAATGTTAAATTCGAGACTAGAAGATTAACCATCCTTCACATTTGATGTAACTGAAAGTCGTGGTAACGTCGCTAAGAGATTTTAATATTTCTATTACAAGCGAAATAGTCGATTAATTTACTAATCGTGAAGAAAGATACAGGGGTAGGGCACATACAATCATCTTTAAAAAAATATTTAGACAATTGACAAAAATTAGTAATTCTGATTTAAGTAGCAAAAAAGTTGCTCCTGTGTTTTTCTCATGGGATGTATCGTGTTTTCGAAACTCATCATTGATCTTGATATTTCGAGTACTCTTCGAGAGAAATAAGAAAATCAACCATAAAATAGTAAAAAGGTAGGTTTCTGGTAGCAACTTTCATTTGTTAAATCGAATCTCTACAATCTTATTGCTTCGATCTATATCTCCTAGGATATGGATATTAAGGTACCATACGTCTAGAATTATAACAAGAAAAGACAGCGCCGTTTCCCGTTTGACAGATTGTTATAAAAATGTCTTAATTTCAATTTGATAACTAGTAAACCATTAAACGTGACAGATACAGGTTTTTTGTTCCATTTCCGTTACTATAGATTTTAGAACTATGGTACCTGATATTTTTTATCGGGAAAACTACGAAATATCGTTCAGAGTAATAAAAAAGTAGAGATTCCATTTAACAACTGATAATCGACGTCGTTTCCAGTTTGACAGATTGTTCTAAAAAATGTTCACTTGCCAATAAATTTCAAAAGTATAAAGCACCAAAGAAATAGGAAGATAAAGTTTTGTGATACCAATACGAAAAACTGGTATATTGACGCTGAAATAGGTGATACTGAACTAGAAACTTTGCATGGTCGCAATACCTATACAATTAAAGATGTTGTAGTGGTTCCAGATATTAAGGCGAATTTACTGTCTTAAGTAAAATGACAGGAAAAGGGAATAAAGTACGTTTTGATTCTAACAGTTGTGTAATAGTCTCAGATGGTCAGCTTATAGCAACAGCTAAAAAGAAAAATGATTTGTAAGTATTAGACGTTGCAAATTTGAGTAAAAGTCCATTTTTGACCTCAGGAGAAATATCAAGACGTATGGCACAAACGACTTGGTCATTTAAATAGAGTGTCTATGAATTTACTCAGGGTGTAAACTTCTCTGACGATAAAGATGAACTTTGTGTTCCCTGTTTGGAAGGTAAACAATTTCGGCAAACGTAACAAAATAAAAAGGGACATCGTGCTGAAAATGTTCTTGATTTATTGCATATAGATTATAGTTAGTTCTTGGGGAGGAGCTAATTACATATTAACGTTTATTGATGACTTTTCTAGAAAGATCTTTATTTATTTGCGAAAGGCCAAAAATGACGTCTTTAATACTTTTAAAGAATTTAAAGCCATCATGGTGAAGAATGAAACAGAGAGAAGAATAAAGGCTACAAAATCTGATAATGGGAAAGAGTACGTTAATAAGAAATTTGAGTTTTATCTTAAACAAAATGGGAGCTAACCAGTTCCCAACAGAATGGTTTAGTAGAGAGGACGAGAGATGGCGAGGTGTATGCTGAAGGATGTCAACTTTACTTGTGCACTAATGACATTGTTCCAAAGACATATACAAAAGCAATTAAAAGTGACAAGGCGGTTTGGGAAGAAAGAAGAAGAAAAATGAAGAAAGAAATGGACTCTTTGCTTCTATGGAAACTTCTGGATAAGCTTGAAAATCAAAAAGTAGTTCAGTGTAAGTGAGTATAGAGTGTTAAAAGAAATGAAATGATAAAAATAGAAAGTCTTGCAGTAAGAATGTACCAGGACCAGTGTCCTGGGAAGCTATTGTCAAGTTGGCCCTATGCTTGTAAGTTTTGTTTTTGTTCTATGCAACAATTTGTTCTGTCATACAACCTGTCTTTAATAAATTACACCTTTTTATTTTACACATTTTATTGCAATATTACTAACAAAACCTACAAATGTAGCAGAATATATAAAAGTAACTCGAGTGGACACTTTTATATATGAAAACTAAAATGAAAAATGATTAATAAGAAATTAGAAATTTACCCTTACCTTTTAAAATGTAATCATAGAATTTTGCACAAAGCAGTAGGAGGCTTTGTGTTAAAATAAATAAAATATAAAAATTGCTCTTTTCTGTGTTTTCTTGAGCTGTTATTTTCTTCACAAGATAGACAGGTAAGAATAGCTGAACTAAGAGAATTAGGTGAAAATTCTGCACAAATCCGTAAGATAAACAGATATACACTCTTTAAAGCTAACGGAGTTAAAAAAGAAACAGAAAATTACCTTATCGTTATCGATCGAATTAATCGAAAACCAAGTCAGACAAACTAGGAGCTCAGAAAGTAATGAGTGATAATATTGTCTTGAAAGGAGTAAATAGACAGATTATAGACATCAAATATGTATCATGTCATGTGCCATAAAACGCAGTCTACAGCTATACTCTCCAGAGATATAATTACTGTTCAAACTTGAAACCTGCAAATAATACTATTTTGTGAAGCAAGTAAATGTAATAAAGGCTGAATTTCAACATGCAAGTTAAACTTACCATTTTTAAATAAATTCAGGAAAATCCAATTACTTAAGAGCATTTAATGGTTAGAATAGTAACATAAAAACATAACCTTCAAATGTACAGGTAGGTAGGTACCTACTATTTTGTACAAAAACTAGAAAAACAAAAAACACTCGCACACGAAAACTCGGATTTTCGTAATAAATTACATTTTTCTAGGAAGATGATTTTAGGCTCATCATTTAATCACGAATATCTCTTTATCTCTCTCGCTCTCGCATGCTCAATATTGAAATTACAACTAGTAAGAATGTTGCAATAAATTAAATTGGAAATACAAGAAAATGCTGGAAAATAACAATTCCAAATTGAAAATAATTATAGCAAATTTAAAAAGTATATGCAGCACGATCGTAGACGGGTGCGGTTTAACTTTGCAAGCCAATATTTTAGGTGCATTGTGAAACAATAGAAAACTATTCTAATGAAAAAGTAACTTACCGGCTAGTCAACTGTAGGAAAGATTGTAAAATTGCAAACTAAATCCAAGGGGTTGCTTCACGATCGTGGTGGAAAATATCAAGATTGCTCTTGTAACACATACTACACAAACATAAATTTATTAGGTATAACCTGCACTTTGGGAATTTCAAAAAACGCGAAACCAACACCGTTTTATATCTTAATGCACAAACGAAAAATAGAATGTTTCAGATGTTTTTCATGAGTCTATCGCTGTATCTCTTTCCTTCATAAACTGTAAATACCGGCTAGAAAGAATCAAATAAAACAAGTTAAAACAAACTAAAGCATGACGTCACTTATTAGAGAAAGATAGATATTAAATGTACTGCACTTTTGGGAGCCTGGAGCTTATATTCTTTGGGAGTTTTTCTTAACACACACTCGTAAAATTTTTAGTAAAATTTGTAAAAGGAGATCAGGCTGTAAATTTTCTTGTACAATAACAAATTTTAAAATGTAATCAGTAACATAATATTAACTTATGTTAGTGGACCCTGTTATAAGCCATGTTACGGGCTTCCTACAGAAACAAACTTTTAAGAGAACTATTCTAATTACTCTAATTCAGAAATGACCGGAGGTTGTTCGTCCAGACGGTACAAAGGGTGTCTCGTGCACCAGGTTTTGATGGCATCTAAAGACTTTCTTTTCAATTTTTTTTCTGCATGGAGAGGATTTGTTAAATAAATGCAGCAAACGCATTATATGGGGTGTCTTTATAATATTAAAAATAAGGAGACTGAAAAGTTAAAACCTAACCTTTATTGCTGAAGGTAATAGTCATGTTATACTATTAGTGGAGTTGCTAGATCAATTATTACTGGTTCTCTTATTATTATTATTATTATAGTCAAACGACGTTAAACTGCGATCTCAAAGATGACTAGAATTAGATTTCTTTCGTCACTGTTACTTTGTGGAACTTCATATTAATTAGCTAGGTACCATTACAACTTGTTTATTTATGCCTTTGATAATGATGAGTATATCTGGAAATATTCCGGCAAATAAAGTGAGGTTATAGTGGAATGGTATGTTTTATTATTGTAATACTATTTGTATAAATGTTAATCAAATTCTAAAGTGGGACTCTTGAACTTGCACTATAGTCATTCTAACGTCATACAAGATAGTGTCAACACGATTATGTTCAAAATTAGCTCGTGGTAGATCCGCTACTAGCTCAATTATCATATTAAAAAGAATTTTAACTAAACGAGCCTCATGTCTTGAATTCTTCTCTTATACAGAGAAAAATTTAAACTTCAAGACTTGAGCCCTTTTTTAAAATTTTTCATTTTTCGAAAAATGTCTAGTAACACTTTTCAACAAAAAAAACTAAGAAATGAAAAAAAGGAGACATGTAAAGAAATATCTAAAAGTAACTTGAAGTATATTTAGAAAGTAGTAACAAAAAGCTGGTAAAGCCAATCTACTTGTGTAGTATACGAAATATGAGAAAAGAATGGGATAAAGAATCGAGAAAGAAAATCTAATAAAAGATAATTTAACATTTCAACTTGTAATGAAAATTCAAAAGTAACGTTTTTGTTTTTTAAGGGGACACAACCCCAACGACCTTTGCGTAGTAGCCGTCACTGTTACCCTCATGAAAAACAGATAAAATTATGTAATATGAAAAGAAACATTCTATTCGGTAAAATTTAATCTTCTTTAGGATGTTTAACTCAATTCTTGAATTATAATTTTCTTATATGTAAGACATTTAGTTTCATCTTGACGTACCACATATTCTCAAATGGAACATTAGCTTTAGTTTACAAGTCTACAATCTAAATTCAGTTACAAATTCGTGCTAGGCACTAGTAAGTATAATATTACACAATTACCTAAAAATGTAAATAATTCTTTGTTTATTTACTTTTTTGTGTCATGCAATCTATTATTATTTATAATTTTCCATATTAAACCAAATTAATGCTTCAAAAACCATATTACGTATTTATTTTTCAATCATAAATCTAATTTTTTGCCGTGATTACTAGAAATATGAACAACAAATTTTGCCAGATTTATTGCTAAGTTGATTTTTCGCGTTCCAGAAAAGCAAATAATAAAAATAAAAAATTAAACTTCTTGCTGATGAATGTCACAAATTGGGTTTTTAAATTTTTCTTCAATTTATAAATCTAAATAAATACGTTAGTTCACATTTTAAATTTCATCGCTATAACCTATAAATCTTAATGGTAAAAAGTGCTTTAATGCTTTTTTGTACAGTGCAGTGTCTGCTTAATTTTTTCTTAGGATTTGAAGTTATCTACGAGTTCTCACGTTCCCTGAACATTTCTTTTTATATTTTTCCCTTTCAGCATTTCCTTAATCCCGTGCTTTTCGAAGTCTAGACAGTTCTTTAGTTTTAGAATTCACCACTTTCAGTGTAAATCTCTACTGATATTTGATATAATCGGATACTTTTTTGTATTTTTGCGTTAGTTACTGTTTCCTAGTGGTATTTGTTAAAAGTCGATTTACTATGACGATTGTCAGTCTAGATTCTCACAAGAAAAGTAACAGATAGAATACTGAATTCAAATTAATGATATCTCGTTTATTGCAAAATTACATAACATAAAATTCAGCAAAAACGAGACAGAAATATATAATTTCAAATTATGAAATCATAAACATAGTGGAACAGTTATTATGTAGGTACGACTCAATTAAATTTCTTACGTAAAGGATAAAAGTAAAGTGTCAAGTAGCAAATAAATTTACAGTCATGCATCTAGTGTAGCAAGAAAATATGCGTGTTTTAGAAAACTGTTCTAAACATGTATAAACAAATTGCTAGTGCAAATTTAAATTATAAAGCTGTTTTATTACGTAATTAACTTACTTTTAATGTTTTCTATTAGTAATAACGGTAATTACAAACTAATAACAGGAGATTTTTAAAACTGAACTTAGCTTTTCGATAACCATATATAAAGGAGACAAATACTAGATTTCATTCAATTTGAACAAACAAATAGAAAAACCAGATAATTGTAGCAATTCATGCTCTTGAATTATTACTCTCTAACCCTACTTTTAAAATGATTTTTCAAGAGTAGTATACAGCCCTCCAACAGTAAAACGTACTCATCCCTTACTGGTTGCATCATTCATAATACATGTATTAAGCTCATCTAGACAATGTTAACAAGAACACGCAAAGATTAATATCTTAACTTTTAATAAAAATTTAAATCACTCAAATTCATTAAAAACAGATAGCTACAGAAATAAATAATGAAAAATTCCGAGCATGCAAATCCTCAAAACAATTGAATTTCATTTAAATTCCATCGCAGTCCTTTTTATTAAACCTTTATTTAGATCGTAACGCCGTCTATGATTTATTTTTCGGCTTTACGATCTTAAGCTGACAAAGGAAACGATACATCTATTTGAATTTGGATTTATATGGAAACTGAAGGAACATGACATTTATACATAAAAAAATATATCGCTGTTTACGTTTTCTCTTTTATTATTTGTTATCGGAATTTCAAAACAGAATGCAACTGCATATTGTTATTCATCTGTCAAGACATTTGTGTGTTTTATTTAAATAGTCGTGGGTCTTCCATTTATTTAAAAACAAAACACATCACAACATCCTTTGTGTCTGTAGTCCAGTTTGGTATTTGTTTCTCTTTACAAGAATTGCATTGATGATTATTGATTAGCTGGGTTTCAAAATTGATTTTCCAACCAAAACAGGTTCGTTATCATTAGAAACTACTTCTCCTGCACTTAACTTCGTAGCTTTCAAAATTAATTTTATAAAAATCACAAAACGAAGAAATATATGTTCGGACACTTACTAACAAAAAGAAACTTTATGCTGCCCATTTCAATTTTGTTCGTATTACTGAAAACGGTTAAAGCTTTTCGCAATTACCCAAAACTATTTTGTGACGATTAAATAAATATTTTGACATCGACTGTTTTGTCATTGGTATATAATTCAGCAGCAAATTAGGAGTAAGAAAATATCAGAGTGTACTGGGTGTACAAAATAGTAACAAAAGATTGGTTATGTCACTACTTTATAGAGTACGATTTTATTTTTTCAAGGTCACTAGATCGTTGGGCAATTCTTGTAATCTAGCCAGATATCGCTACATTCTCATATATTTCTAACTAATTCCAATGTATGGAATTAAGTCAGCGTCCTATATCCATGATATAATATCGTTTCCATTAAAACATTAAACGTGGGAAAATGCATCAGATCTGACGAATAAGTAGAAAAACCAAGCCATTAGGCCTGTACCACAAGCACACAGAGCATACTAAACAATCCATTACATTTCTGTAATGGACATATAGGTATAAGAATGGTGTCAGGTGAAAGCTATCATGCAGTCGCCGAGAAACGTTTTTTCCTCATTTTCGTGAGTGGCTGTGTTATTTTGTCAATAGATAATTGAGTATGTTGTGCGAAAAGAAATAGATGAAGTACTGAATATAAACTATTACAGAAAAGAAAAACGAGAGATATCCCAACGCAATAGAAGTAAAGAACTGAAGGAAAGAAAAGAGGCCATGTTGAGACGGTGCAACGAACACTAGAAAGAGAATGAGTTAGAGAATAGAGAGAAGGAAAAAAGGAGAACTAGAGAACAGAGAGTGGAAGAAAAACGAAAAATAAGTAAAGGAAGAAAGATGCTAAACGAAACGTAAACAACGTATTGAGAAGACAAAAAAATAAAAAAGAGAAACAATTAAAGGATAGAGTAAAATCTTGACAAAAAACATCTGCAACATTCATCAAAACAATTAGTTTCAGATACTGCTGACGAATATATTAGTGAGAAGCGAACTAAATTGCATTTTATCAGTTTCTAATATTTTTTTGATTAACCATGTCATCATCATCTTATCCGACACGATGCAGTACGACAAACTAACAGAACGTTTTATCCGGTGGCGGCTGACAAAATGGCGAAATACGTATTACCCTCTGTAAAATTAGTTAATGGAAACAACAATCATCAGTAATAGCCGTGGTAACTCATCACCGTCACGAGGAGTTGGGTTAAATTTCGGGCGTTCCCCAATGGATTTAACCTTTAGATTTCTGGAAACACTCCTTATTGCATTATCTTGCTTTTGTGATCTTTACTTATATATTATTGCTTCTAACTAAATGGTAATGTCAACAACATATGTTACTTTGAATAAATCTGTCGAGATAATGGTAGTCTGCTGGTACATAACAACTAACTCAGAATTTAAAAAAAGACCTCGGTAAAATTATTACAAAGTTGTGCAATTTCTATATCAAACGTCAGTCTTTCACATAGAGCGTATGATATGTATTATTAACAGAATGAGTTTTTGCGACTACGTTTTCCCATATATTACTGAAATACGACTAACACAACAGGTGTCAGAAGACAAATAACTTGACATTTTAAACTCTACTACGTGAATACACTGAATAAATTTATGAAGAACACAAAAAGAAATTTAATTATGCCTTTACGTTCGTAATTAATTGATTAGATTATTTTTATGTAAATTCTAAAATTTTTGCAGGTTAGGAAATTTAATTTTCTAGGGAAAATTAAAAAATAAAATATGGTAACGATAAATTAGAGATTATCCAGTTGCAGTCTAACAGTCCAACAGATGCTTTTGACTAAAAGTGGTCAATTAACGAGGAAAAATTAATTCAACAAAAATTTAATTAATGGCGAGACCCGGGCTTCCGTCGTTATTTCCACTAATGCTCCTTTTCCTTTGTTTCAAGCTCCACCCAACGAAGTTACTTTTCGCAGATCGATGTAAATAGATGTGAACTACACAAAGTAGGTCTAAAAGTTCACTCCCCTAGCTCACACAATTATTCATAAAGATAAACGTTATTTGAGATATTAAACATTATGTAATGATAATATATGTAAACACTATCTGTGTATACGTGCGTACTATAATTAGCAAAATCAATGTTACGAGAAATTGATAGCTACGAGATTTATAAATTATTAATAAGAATATATAGAAGAAAGAGAAAAATGGGAAAAATGTATTTTTTATCAGAGACAAAAATAAACTAAATATAATAATAAATAACGTGGCTGTCAATATCACTGCCCCTTCGAATTTCGATAAACCTCGATGCATCTATCATATTCTTCAAGAGAAAAGTCTACCTATGGATAAATGGAATCTCTTGAATGTCACAAAAGCTCCATCGCAAAAATATCTTTGAATAAACTTAAAAATGGTTCTTTTTATCTCAGAATTTTTCGTCGGCATCACCGTCGGCTTAAAAACTTACGATTTGTCAATCATGTCACTGTCAAAAACATACGATAAAAAGCTTATAATAAAGTATAGAACTAATCGATCTAATTCGTTAAAGTACCGATTTAATTATTGTTATCGAATAAACATATCATTTTTCCTGGAATCACCTAGCAGTAAATATTTTCCAGAACATAACAGATACCGCAAACAACAGATTAGACAATCCTAATGGAAATTTTTGGTACGGTTCTTATCAAGAGTAGAGACAAAATAATTAAGTACATCCCCTTCTCAACTTGCAATGCTTGCAGTGACTTTTACTTTTTTTTTCCTCAAACACATTCAGATATTTCAATAAAGAAATAAACCTTCAGAGAAATAACAAATCTTATATTTCTGATTGTCAAACTAGTTGAACTGTAATAATGCCAAGTGCCTTTAGATGAAAAGTCACGATATTCGTGCTATTGTACTCTCCGATTTTGTTCGTTATGTGCTAAAACGAAAACGCTCCACGATAATATAAATATGAATCTTTACTTATTATGTACGTATATACAGACATAATTTGACCTCCTAAAATGTGTTTAGATCCATACATCCATAATATTAAATTAATCCAAATAAAAAAAATTAGGTAAGATCGACAGTTTTAAAAACCAGAGAAAAAAGAGAAACAAGAAAATATGCAAAACACAAGAATTAGTCATTTGGATTTTCACGCCCTCCAACAGAACAGAAGATTATGGTCATTTCTTCCCTCAACTGAACTCCCAAAAATCAGCAGCTACCGAGCAAAATACAAATCTAAAAATGAATTCCAACATTTCTATTTTATTACAGTAACATTCATTTTTGCTGTTTTTGAATTTTTTTACCAATTTGTATATAATGCAGAAGCTAAAGAGGAAGTTTGCTAAAATACTATTTTCTGGTAACGTCGTATCGAACAATCCTTTTCATTAAAAATTGTTGAAGAGACTATCAATTTGGCAAATTATTTTGGCGTTTTTAGATAATTCTACATTTCAAGATTGAGAGTTCAATCAACACAAGACTATCTTAACAGATATGATTAAAGAAGATCTATGATGATTTTCTTTGACTTTTCTGCAAACCTTTATATCTCAGGATCAAAAGGTCTAGTCAACACTTATTTTCAAAAAAATACTATTTCGAATTTTATTTTCATTTCGTTTTTGGTTTACTTAAGATTAAGAATGCTAGCTGGTTCCTCCACAATGTAAGTGTCAAATTAAAAAAATATCAACAAATAATGAAATACTTGTATCTTCAACCTTTCCTTATGTAAGAAATTAGTTTTCACGTCAATAACCTGAAGATTCAATTTTGCTCTTTTTCCATACCATTCACCATATGCAATGAGTAACAGAGTTAAAACAAATGTGGCAATGCCAATGAGACTGAACCAATTATACTTTATACAGTATACCAGCACTAATCCTGTAATTTAGTCATAACATAAAGTTTCCTTGTCTCAAGTATTAATCACTCACGGTCAATATATACGGGATTAACAAAGAAAGGTTTTTTCCCGACACTCCAAAGAAGCAAACATCATGCCATGAGAGTCCAGCATGAGAATATTCAATCGCATTGGTCAGAGGGGGATCGCATGTTTTCTCTATTAGACAAGCAAGGCCAAAACGTTTCTTAAATATGGGAGAAGACAGCATCAAAGATTCTATCTATGAAAAATTGTGCCCATAACAAAAAATTAACATGATGATGGTTCCAAAAAACTAAAATATCGAAAGTTTTAAAACACGACAATCTTTTAGAACTTAAACTGATGTTTGTTCTAATAAAGTTAAGATTGAATTCCAAACAAGAGAAATTATCGGGAAAAAAGAAAATTGAATTTCTCAATTATTAAGACAGTTTAGTTTTGTTACGTTTTGTTATTATTCACGAGATGTAGCAATCTTACACCGCGATTATATCAACCTTAAGTAATTAATATCTTAGAAAAACATACGGAGCGAATTACAGGACGAATATGGAAGCATATTTCAAATGTGTATCCTGCGTAAGACAATTGGCAAGATACAGGAACAAGGTAGTGAGGTCACCTCCTAAGGAAAATTACAACATGTGGCACTCTTTAAAGCTTTGGAATACAATTATCGAAGTTAATTTTCAAGTTAGAAGTGTTTTTCTCAATTGTTCCTGATTTACAAGGAATTTGAAACTAATAGATTTGTGTTTGTGCGACGCAAACTGTTTGCTCAAGAAAAGTATTTTTGCCCGCTTTTGGACATGCTGATTAGTTTTCTATAATGTTACTACATAACATTGTATAAAATAATGAGGGACTATAAGATTCTGAAATAAAAGAAAATGTCATATGATAATTAAGTTTGATAACCTATTGGTGTATTGAGAGATAGAAAAATATTCAATGTTTGGAATTGATGTACTATCAAACACAAACTTATCATTACAGAAACTAATTACATAGTGTATCTTCATTTTTGTCAAATAAAAGTTAAAAAAGAAATAAAACGACACTGCATTGATTTTTATTAACAAAGTTCATGGCAATTTTTACAAGATTTATAGATGAAGAAGAAGAATCTACAGAGATTAATAGCACAATAAAAAGAGTGCCCTTCTTTATAGAAAATTTCAAACGATAACAATACAACAATCAAAATAAGTTTTTAAATTACTAAGTCTTCTTTTTCTTTTCCTTTTGCTTCTCCATATGTGTCTTCTGTTTTTACCTAAATTTCTGGATTTTATTGGTTGATCCCATTTGCAAATAAAGTCATTTACTAAAAAAAACTTTTTTACAATCAAATATTTTAGAAACTGCAATGTGTCAAAGTATCTTAATAGGAAGATTTCTATGACTTATGACTACAGAAAACTGATGTAATTCTTTGAGGAATGCAAAATTAGTAACAGTACGTGACAAATCGTGTGCTGAAGCATCCGTGATAAAAGAACAATTAGTTACTACATATATCGCAGAATTCTGTTCAGTAAAATAGTAAAAGTACAAAAAGAAGTACAGTTTAAGTTCTTCAGAAATATTCAGTAAATGCATAGAAAAAAGAACAGAAATGCGTGGTTAAGGTTAAGAATAACTTAAATCAAAAAATTAGTACAGAGAGTTCTTTATTTACACCATAGAAGGATCTTTTTTAGTATTACATAAGAGACTACTTTGGGCTTAAATGACAATAAATATTGTACAGCCCTCGTATATGATACCTTTCTGCTTATGTTTGAAACATTAATCATACGCTCACAACTTTTCATTCACTACAAAGCAATAAGAACATGTTCATTCATTCGAGGCTAAGTATATTTGGAATGCCGGCTCCATTTTTAAGATATTTTAGAATAACTCTAGAATAGGTTGATTTACACTCAAAGGCAATAAAAAATCCTCTTGAAAATTCACAAGCTTGACACATTTTTCACGGATCGATCTTTATGTATGGAGTTTCGTACATGTTTCAGATATCGTAACGTCTCATGAATTTTATTCAAACCTTTTCTGGTGGCACCCAGTATCAGCAAAGACCTTCAATATACTAAAACCCTCGGCAACATTTTTTATTTCCTTTCTCTTCATCCTCAAATTAGATTTTGTTTAGTATATTGCAAAATATTAAAATTTTAAGTTTTCTTCAAATATGGTAATTTGGGAATTTCTTGTATAAACTGATATTCTGACAGGTAAGCTATTTATATTTTTAAATCTTGTGGTAAGATTCGATGTATATACATACATAACCTTAAATTATGTATTTTTGAGCCGAAACATGATTATTGGATATGCTTGTTACTTTTTTCTTTGAAACTATGGTGCTGTTTCAGCACAATTACAAAACTTGTATTTGCTCACGAACTTTTTACGAAATTCAAAAATCTGGAAATCGATACGCGGTCTTCCATATTCTTGCCTCTGAACTTCCTTGTATTCATCTCATTCATCTCTGTGCTTCCTACATACCATAACTCCATACACGAGATATTTCCAGCAAATATTTTCTCACACTCGGATATACTCGTCATGAAAATTTAAAAACTTCCACCAATAACTATGATTATTTTATTGTTTTTTCAACTGAATTCCATTTTTTGTTGTTTTTTAGTATGTGATATTTCATATTGTTCAAAAATCTATTCAATAATGTTTCACAAATATATCTATCGCTTTTTAATCATAAATAAATTGAGTGATTTATTCCAGTCTACTTACATTTTGTATTTTTATTACTTTATAGGTTTATACATCAAATTGCCCCTGAGGATGATACGTTATACGTTTATGTCGAGTCAAGCAATGAAAATAAAAATTGTAGCAGAAGTTACATTAACAATTTGCGTTTTATTTATTGCTGTATTCCTTCAAGATTGAAGTAAGTAAATAAATATAATTTCTTGGATGCTACAAAATCTTATGTATACAGTTGTTGTTTGTTATCCAGATATACGAAATCAATTTTACGTCACTAATAAAATATTTAACTAAACCCATGTTTTTCTTCCGTTAAAAAGAAACATAGTCATCTGAATAATTGATTCAGAATTATTTCGGATAATTTCTTTTCTTTCAGAATTATATAAACTGTTCTGTGCTCTAATTTTCCTTTTTTATTGTACTTTGAAAGTAATTTACCCAAAACTCAAATCTCACAAACCTTTTAGGTTATGTCTACAGTCGCCAGTTCACGAATCTGGTTTCACGTAACGAGAAAAACAACTATAGCAAAAAATCGAATCTACGAACCGTAATGACTAATGAGAAAATTAAACATTAATGATGAGAGAGTAAGTTGGTTATAAAAAATACAAGAGCAACACTCGCCTGCTTTTAAATTATCTTTAATCTTGTTACACTGTTGGATTAACCATTAATCAATCAATTTAATGTTTCTTTTAAAGAAATAAAGCAAGCAAGAGATATACAGGTAATTTCAACTTTTCTTTCCTACAAATTCACATAAAGCGAATTTCCACGTTAAACAAGGAATGACGTACTAATGTATTGCAAAAGTTTTTGTTTAAAGCTTTATATAAAGATCAAATACATAGTAAAAAATTTTTGATTATCAAATTATGAATTTAATCTGATTTGCTTTCCTTTCTTGTTTTCAAAATTCGTAACATCATAAAAACGGGAAAGAATATTTTAAGGTCTATCTAGCACAATATTTCCTAGTTTTTAGGCTATTTATCTTCTAGGGTAGCGCATCTAGAATATTGAGTTGAAAAATGACTTCGGTTTTAGATCAATGTTCGCCAGCCACCGGACGGTACCGGGTGTGTAGCGAAACTAACTGACAGTACTCGATTACTTAAAGTGTAATTATTGAGAAACAGTGAAAAGTCCGAAAAAAGAAAAACTAATGCTTCAAGTTACTGTCATAATTGGAGAAAGCTTCATTTTAAACAAACTCAAAGTAAGTATTAATTCAACTTGGATTTCAATAGTGAGTTGCAGCTTCACTACTCAAACCGCAAAGCCGTTCGCCTGTATCACGATTTTGAGCATCAGTGTTGAAATGAAGAGCAACGAAAGATTATCTTTTGAGGTAAGCAATCAAATTAGGCATTTCTAGAAGGTTAAACAATGCCGTTTTCATTATTTCATAATTTGAGTAACATTTGGTTAAAACGGAAGGCTTAGGCATTTTATTCCACAAGAAGAACATTAAGAGCTATATTGGAGTCAATTTTAACAGATTTGGGTGTGTCTTAGATGCTGTAAAACATACTCTTTTCAGTTAATAACTTGGTAAAAGAATGAGAATTAATCTTATAGCATGGTTTGTTCAAAATACTAATCTACTAAGAATCATGATAAAGCCTAAAGAATACATTGGAACTCTAAGCAAGCAAGATTAGTTTTAGCTCTTAAACAAATTTTTTGTCCATTCCTAAAAGAGAACTTTATTTTTGACCAGTTTTGGTACTTCGACTGGAATTCAGAAAAATATTCGAACAGTCTACGACTACGCCTACGACGATAATTTTAAGTCAGGGATATCACTTTTGGTCTTCCATCTTCTCGTTCTTCATAAAGTCTAGATAATATCCACAGTACGAAACTCACTTTGAATCTGCCTAGATTCAATTCAGTAATTAACATAGAAGTTAATTTTTTTAAATGGGCTTTAGAGTTCAAGTGCCTATCTCTGGCAACAAATTATGGAGATCTACTAAAACTACTAAAGCCAATACAAGTACGTAATATGGTAATATCCATATGGTATCATCAATGATAAAAAGAAGAATTTCTTATAGCCTGGTCTTTTCTATTAATCCATTGAAGATGCTATTAAATCTTAAAGGTGATTTTGTCACGTTTTGAGGTTTTGGAATATGTCAGAAAATTACATAAATTTAGTAGAAGTAAGTAACTCGATGTACAGCTCTTAGTAAGCCAATTAAGCAAAGAATGAGTTTGATTTTTGACAGATTTTAGGTATTGTAGAAATCATAACCTCCTATAGAGGTGTTCTGTTGCGCAATCTAAAACAAAATTATTTTAGCAATAGCTCAGCGACGTCTAATAAGTCTAAGTAGGAGAAACAAATTTTGCTATAATCAGAAGTACTCATCAATTATTCAAAATTAATTAATTAGAAATAAACGATAGAATGCCAATATTTTCTTATCAATTGTAGTAAATTGTCTTGTTTAAAAACACAATATAATCATCAAACGCTTTAAGCTTTTTGATACTTACTTTAGGAAATATCTAAAATTGGGCAAAAAGAAAATCGTCAATTATCTTGTCCAAGTTTCTAACGTGTTTGAAAACCATTGCCTAAAAATTCCGCAGCTTACTGCAAAAAATAGACTTCAACAAAAACCAGAGACATTAAAAAGTGTCGTGTCGAATACATGAAGAGAGATATGTTGTTCCAAGCATATATCCATAGCAAACATCAAGACTTGAAGAGTAGATACTGTTCTGTGCACACAACTTGAAATGTCATCATTCACTTAAGTCTACAACGAAGTTTGCTTGAATAAAGCTCTTGGCTATCAGTGGTGGTCCAGACAGTGGTAAAATGAAGCTTGAACAATTCTGATTTCTAGATCGTTAATGGACACAAATGTGTATACTGATTTACTTAGAAAAATAATTATACTACAAGAGCTTTGGAGTATAGCTGTATAGAAAGTCAATTTCTATTCTATCTTCTATATCTCAATCTAATATATTTGAAGATTTTTAAAAAACCGATTCTTAGGGTTCTGTTTCTATTTGATTCAATTTCATAAAATGTTTCATAATTGAGCTGTCCAAAACGAACAATCTTTACTGATCAATCTGACCATAACCACGCATCTTCATTTACTTCGAAAGTCAAACCAAAACAATAAGTAACTCGATAAGTTCAATGTAGAGAATGTAATAGTTATCTCAAATTAATTAGCTGGATCAGGAATATATTTCCGAACATTAACGCTATGAATTTGCTCAAATCCATATCGTACAGATATGCATTGACGTTCCTTTTTCTTCCTCAAAATAATCCAGTGGCGCATTACTCTTTCAGTGATATTTAAAGATGATCGTAATCTCTTAGAACTTCCAAAAACATAGTTATATCTTCAAATAATTGATTTAAAGTCTCCAATAACAGCAAAACATAGATTAGACTGCTAATGTAAAGATTTATTTTAGGAACTTTTATAAAAGGTGACTCAACTTATTATCTAAATTAAGCAGGTATAAAATATCCAGGGTCAAGATAACTGAGACGTGAAAAATTCCGCTTTTACAAGATTTTCTCGAATTCCCACTTCAAAGGGTTTTTTGTGTGGGACTTCTGAAATTAGATTTGTTATTTGTTAATATAAAAAAATTTTATTTTTGATTACTCGGAGAAATACAAACTTGTACTAATCACCCTGTTTAACACAATTTTTATTTTATTTATTTTGTATAAGAGTTTGTATCCTTCACTTAAATAGCTTTATTTTTCAGAATGAAAACCGGTGGGGTAGATAAAAATTCATTAATGCAACAAGATAGCGCTTCCAATATTGATCACAACCAGTGAGTATCGTAAAAAAATGCTTTAGGTATAAAATGGGGATTGCCTTATATGAAAACAAATTTATTGAGACAACTTTCGAATTGAACGTTTGTTCAGCAATACAATTAAGAATTACAACGAAGATTAAAGTTCATAGAAGCCGCACATTAAATTTAATTGTAGTCTAACTAGGCGAATGCTAACGAACAGTCGACGATAACATAACAGATAATACAATAATAGTTTAAAAATCGTTAATATCCAGAATGTTAATAAGACTTATCAGGAGACCAGCACCGTACCCAGAGGAACTTTTAAAATAGAAACTACGGGTATCGAACTACCTACAAGCCGAAGCGGAGATATCATAAAGGGATAAAAGTTGCATACAAAAGCGTGAGTTATGGTTAAAAGCGGATAGAAGCAGTGAAGTGTTTATCTCAAGACGCCGATTGTATAGCTTGACACTGGCGCTCGACCACAACATAAACTTCTTGCCTTTGAGGCAACTTAACACCAATTAAATGTCACCCTTATTTGGATAAAGCAGTGCAGGACATGCATCTTGCCACAAGCTACAACAGACCCGTCCCAGTGGTGTTGTGAAGACAAACGTCCTGGTAGGTAGGTAACAGTTTTTCAGACGCCTGGTCGAGGTTAGCGTCGCCGCCAGTCGCTTCTCCATCGACATTTCCATATATTTTATTTATCAAAATACCAGAATCTTCCGATTTTGTTACTTTAAAACGTTCTGGCATTGTTAAAACGCGAAATAAATCAAACAATGCAACATAAAGTACTTGTCAAGTATGAAATGACTCTCACATCAGTTAAAACACTCACGATCACGTTGGAGTCTTTTCAAATCAAAATATATGCATGTTTATAACCTAACTCATACGCTACTGTCAACCAATAGTTGTATCAACTTGCACTACTGTCAGCTGTTCTACCGGCTTCATGCACGTTTTTAGTGAATGTATTTCATTATGGTATGTTTTATCAATGGTGTACACTTTGCCATCTATCGTTCAATAGCCGCAGAAATAAAATACCATACCTGGCAGCAGTCATTTTCCAGGTACACCTGTTTACCTTACATAGCCTTTCTGATACCAAACATGCTCAAAAGCTTCATTTGAATGCAACATACAATTTGTCCAGGAAATTGTGTTTACATTTCAAAACCATAAACCACAAAAATACAAACACCAATAAATGTGCCCGTAAATTTATTAGTTTTGGCAGATACGATATTGCGAACATATTTTATGTTAAAATAATTACTGCATTGATATAAAAGAGAAACTCGTTCGTTTTTTCGATCACATTTTATATTTGTATTTCTCGAGAATTTTAAATTCTCTTTTATTATGTAAATTGGAATTCAACGTTTTTATTTTTTTCTTCGGCAAACTGCAAATTTCCATTCTTAAAAGGTATTTAATCGTTTTCATTAGAAAAATAATTATTCTCATTGTATTCACGTTCACGATCACAGTAGCAATGGTAATGAAAACGATATGAAAATTGAACGATAGAATTAAACCGTTTTTGTTATAAAACAAGAAATTGAGGATTTATATGGATGTTTTCACGCTGATTGCAAGTTTGTTTATTAAATTTTTCTATCACCTATTGTTTTTAAGTTTCTAATCAAGAAGTTTTGTTGCCTCTGTATTATACACTGTGTCCTGCTTTGGATGTAGTATAATGTTATGTATTGTGAATCATGTATAATGACCTATTAGAAATTAACAAGTAAATAGATCATCGACATTTACAGTAGGTATGTTTTTTCGACTAACAGAATAGAAAAATTCTAACTTCATCTTTGAAATTAGCATCTAAAAAGTAGATAAGACTTGAGATAATACATTTAACAAAATATTTGTGATTGAAACTTCATAGAAAACAATATTTCTTCATATCAAATTAAAACCAATGGCGTAACATCAGAACGGGTCAGACACCTTTGATCTCTTTTACTAACATGCTTTTTTCAAATGTAAATCTTTTTTTGTATTACCCTTTTATCCTGTGCATACATTCACAAAAATTATAACTATAAGAAGCTATATACACAAGTTATAATGAATACACAATGAAACTAACAATCTTTGCTTAGTACATACGGAAAAAATTAACCGCAATAAAAAAATTTAAAGCTTCCACTTCTTCTGAGTACTACTACTAAAACCGACAAGAGCATATCTTATCAAAAAATATACATCAACTCTTATAGACAAGGAAGCAACAACAAATCTTTGCCATTTCTTTAGTTTCTAAAACATATTTGACAATATTTGAAGAAGTACACTGACTGCGCTAGGTACTTTCTTCGTCATTGAAACAAAATTGAGCAACTGTCAACTTTCTATTTTTTTTCTTGTTTGTTTTCTCTATTACAATACCTATATTCGCATGATGAACTTTTGGGAATAAGCGATTACGCAGTATTTCCCCATCTTTTATGTGTTACTGAGCACTTGAGACAAGAGCACATCTATCTGCTTCCACTGTTTCGAAAAGTTGCTTGTAAATAAATCTTATAAATGCTGGTATGTTTTTTATACTTCTGATACAAAGATTTTTAGCTAAGAACAGCGTTTAGAATTTAGAAGAATAAAGAAGCAAACATAAAAAAAGTAAGAGGCATTGAGTATAAACTTGCGATTTTGTCAGTCGTCATACTGCCAAAAAAATATGAAAATTTGCACACGCCTATTTTCTCTACGTTCACGATTCGATCCACTTGCTGAAATCAAGTAAATCCATGGAAATTACAGTTCTGTTATTGACTTTTATCACTAAGAAAAATCACGGGAAATAATCAGTCCCGAAGTTCGAGCCAGGGCAACCCGAGCTTAAGTTTCATCATATAATCTGATTACCTACGTTATCAAAAACTTTAAAATAGCATAATCATTGCCTCTTAGGTTCAGTCCGATCACGGCCTTTTGCATTGCTGCGGAACATTTACTGTTAAGGCCTATTTCATTTAAATGACCGTAAAGAACATTATAAATCTTTAAACCAAATAGACATTATTAAATGAAGATTGGAAATACCAAAGTTTCTAAGTACACATCGTTATGAACTTACGAGAATTTTTAAGTAAAAATCTTCAATTCGTAAAAAATGACACTTGGAACCTTTGGCTTTTCCAGTCTTCAATTATGTTATAAAAATAGAAATTAATCAGCTAATTATGGGCAAGCTTTGAGCTTATGCATACATACACAAATTTGTTTTTCTAGTACAAAAGCGCGGAAGCTATTATTAATTAATTTAGGTATTTAAGAAATGCCCGTTGATGACTTCATATATCCGTTTCTGTTTTAGAGAATGTAAGAAAAACAATCAGTTTAACTTTTGGAGAAAATAAACTATTTCGAACTTACGACCGCAAGATTTTTTTGAGTAACCACTTTTGATAAAATTTATTATTACTATCATGTTTGGTAGAAATTTTTTTCTCAGTACTGATAATTAGTAATATGAGAAAAGTATAAAAATGGCCTAATTTGAGACTTTTACATTATGATTTTATCCAAAACATATTTTAACGAGCCAAAGCTATGTATTTCATCTTTGTACATTTAGCCATCGTTTCCGGTCGTTAGGTATATTCCCAGAGCCCAAAACGATAGATGAATATTTGATTCATTCCAGATCAGTTTATGTAGCGTTGCGTGGTATCATATACGTAGACGCATTTGGTATGGTTTCAGCTGTGGAGGAGGATTTGTTGTGGTTGGATGCTCGATTTTTCTCCCTATGGGCATCAAACATGACTACGGCACAGTTTACTACGGTAGCAACAATATAACCATCAAAAAACAAAGCATAGATGGACAACTGGAACGGTATGGATTGCAAAATGCACACTCTTTTGGAATATTTACTGTAATGACCATCACTACATTTGTAGCAACATACAAGATACTTTTGGCTCAGCATTCAGTCTTCTTAATTCTTAGAATGTAATACTAGTTTTGTTACAGATTGATATGGTGTAAAAATGCTTTCAACCCTTTTTCTTGATATTACTTTAAAAGTGAGCACTTAAATGTGAAATTTTTATAGCAAACTTAGTTTTCAGTGTGTAATGCAAGATACCAACCATTACTAATTTTCTAAAATTCAACTAATAAATGTCTTAGAGAAGTTTGCTTGTTACTCTATTTTTACCTTTTTTGAAAGAAAATTAGGAAAAGGTAAGTCAGCTTGCTGGTTTGGTTTTTCAGTAATTTTGTCAAAATGCGAACCATACTTAATTAACAAATCATGCTAATTTATCTACATTTCATAACCTCACTTTCCTGATCAGAATTAATAATTTTATTTTTGAAAATGAAATAAGCATTCTTTTCTGATTAATAAATTATGCTTTTCATACTTACCTATTAAGATAATCCTCATCTAGCTTTTTGCTAATGTCAAAAACTTATTGTGCTGTCTATATACAGGGTGTTTTAAAACAATATTGACAAAAATGACAACATTTTTTTTAATGATGTACTTGCAAATTATTACACAGAATGTTTCAGAATAAATTTCTTTTTAATGAAACATCTTTTATGTTTTGGAATTGTTTAATTTCTTACTCAGTGCTGATTACAACATAGTATTGTAGCATGGTGTTAAGATTATTCATTTAAACTAGAAATATTCCATCTTGTTTGACCAAGTAATCAAGAAATGCCAATAATTTTAGTTTTTCTGAATTTTCTATGAAAAGAAACAAAAATAAACATATACATATCTTTTATTTCAGTAAAATTTGTACAGAAGTAAATGTGAAAATACAACAACTATAAAACAATATCTGTGAACAGACAACCCTAAAACCACAATACAAAAAAAATGTACAAAATAACTGCTAACATTCTAATAATCGAATTGCTTAATACATGCCCGTTTCTGGCTATAACATTTACGACAAATAACTTTGAGCATTTTCAACATCTACAACAATTAATTAATCAAATTCACATATAATTCTAAAAAGACATTTTGTTTTAATTAGTTGACTAAGTACCACTCTTTGAAGCCATTTGGTATTGAACTCTTGCCACCTATCACAGCCTGTATAAACTCCCATTACAAGCACCTTACATACATGATTTCTAACCATAAATTTCCTTTTTTATTTATCAGTATATTACAGGTTTGTATATTTACATTTTAAAAGATGTGTCTTAACAGACCTGTAGAAAATAACATATACATCTTTAGGTCTGCTGACATAAAGTTAAAATGATAAATGTTTACAGTTATTATGTACAGTTGCAATCATTGAAAATGAAGCACTCGTAAGATAAGAACATAAAATGTGAACTGTTCCTGCATGGTCATACCTAGTTTTGTTTTCAATTATTGCCACTGTATATTATTTAGTTTAATTAGTTATGCTAAATGCACAGTATAGGCAATTATTAGCAATTTATCATTCTTCAATAAGTACTCGATAAATAAGTAGCACAGTAACAATTTAAATTGACTTTAACAAGATGAAAATTTCATGTTCATTGTTTTATGTATTGAAAGTTTATTTCTCAATTTCTAAAATACATCAATTCTTTTAAAGATAGCAACAAATAACATCAATAAGTTCAACATGAACATAAATTATGTTAAACTGATAAAGATTTGGCACTTAAATTATGAGATAAAAAACTAGTAATGCACACAATTATTTAAGTAATTTTGGTTGCAACTGCAAAGAGAGTAATCACTTTTACTTTCTAGAAATAGAAAGTAACTAAGCTACATCATGCTTTATTTACTTATTTTTATAATATTGAATATATCAATTAAATTTAAGAGCAAGATAAAATGTTTTTTAAACTTTTATAGTAGTTATCACTACTGAAGAAGAGTGTAATACTTAAAACGTACTTATATAGTTAATAAATTTATCTTTTTGAGCTTTAAATTTAAAAATAAGGAAATACAAGTAAAAGAATTGAGAAAAAATTAGTCAATAATTATCTCAAAAAAACATACTTTTAAAAATTCTTATTTCTTTCTAAACTTGTTACTATCATAAACAAAATAGGCACTTCTTACTCAGAATGATTCCTCAACCACGTTGTTGAAGATTTATTCACTACTTTTGACTCACCCTGCATTACTTTTGTATAATTATATAAAATATAGGTAAGAATTTAAAAATGTAAAGATAAATTTAAGGATTTACAACAATAACAATGATTCGAATAAGAAAAAAACAGATCTATTTGATTGTTATCATTTATACAGCTTATCAAAAATAATCATAATATCTCATCTAGAAATAGAACATTTGTTTCTAGATAATTTCAAGTTTTATGTAATTTTAGATGAATTTGTATCTTGATTTATGTAATTACTTCAAAAATTGGCACCTGCGATTGCAAACTGTATAATAGTCAATACTGATTTGATACCCAGTAATATTACAATATACCACAGATAGTGAAATAAACAAATTAGTTTTGTGAAGAATAAGAAAATAACAAGATTTTGGAATCTAAACTGTAATTTAAAAACTTGAGAAATACTTTTTTATTTAGTTTATAAGATCTTATTCAAATAGGTATGATTTTAACTTTAAATGACATTATTTATATAAAATTATGATAAATACTGATATATATATATAATTTAATAATTATTATTTTATAATCATGAGCCATTAAATTAGTAATGTAATAATTAGAGTTCAGACATTTTTAAATGATAGCATACAAGGCACAAATAAAGATTAATGTTTATTAGGTTTTTGTATCTGTTTATTATCAGGGAAGTTTTGAAGGTAAAAAATGAAACCGCACATATGCTATTCATAGTTAGAATTTCATTTTTATTTACATCATCTTGTAACTATCTAAAAAAGTCTAGGCTCTAGTAATAATTAAAGAATTACACATTATTCAAATCCAAAAGATTGTAATATTTCTCATTCTGGTTATTTCTGTTACTAACATCATTGAACTCTTAACTCAAGAAATGCCTTGTAGTATGATTTATTTGTGTCCAAAATAACCTACAAATGCAAGAGTAATATTTACATCGGATACAGCTTTTGATTGGTTCGAGTGTTGCACGCATTGCCCGTATAACAAGCAAAGTTATTAGGACACATAGGGGGAGAGTATAGAGCATAGTATTATAAACGAAAAAAACATTGACGTGAATACCTGTAATCAGAAATTAAACAATAGAGGTATCGACAGCACAAATTATGTAAAGCAAATTTACATTTTGCTTAAATAACTTATTTTGATTCAATAATTTCTTCAAACATGTTCCTCCTCATATTGTACCTGCCCATGTCCTTGTAAGAAATGTAAACAGAAACAGAGAGTTCAATGACTAACACTAACAAAAAAAAACAAGAATGTTAAAATAATATTATAAAAGTTATCGTAATGAACAATTTATTTAATAGTAAGTATATTATTCAACTTTATTTTAAATATATATAAATACAGACATAATAGTATTATATTTATGCATGTATCAGATAATTGAGGTTATAATGAATAATATTTCACATTTCAGAAGATGCTGAAACAATTATTTAAATGACTCTGTCATGTAAAGCGTGCAATATTAATTACAAGTTAAAATACACAGATAGAATCTTCAAAATTGGTCTCTATAGCACTAATTGTAATCCTCAAAAAGTGAGAATCTTTATAAATATTTAATTCAATTTTTACTACATTTCAATGCTATTTTATAGCATTTTTTGTAAAATAATATTCTTTATTCTTAAATTTATGAAATTTCAAATTTCGTACATAAAAAATAAAAATCTCTGTTTACACATTGAAGATGTATGATCATTTAATATCATTATTATAGTAACACATAGACCGCATAATATTATATATCCTCTTTTAATCTTACTTTAACTTCCTTCATAGTATATGTATATAAAGATATAAAATCTCGATAAGATAAATTTAGATTATTTTATGAATTATTTGAGGTTATACAGGGTCACTAAATAGTAAGAAATAGGCAGATGAAATTTAGGGAACTTAAAGTATACGGTGTGTTCATTAATGACTCTCAAAGATTTTTTATTGACAGCTTATGTGTTAGCGTGATAAGAACTAATGGTTGTGAACTAGAAGAACGTTGCTTATGTAACCCAATATGCATAAAATTAATTATCTTAGAGATTAGTTTTGGCCTCTTTGTCGCACTTTGTCAATCACGCGACAATCAGTCATATTTGAACACCCTGTACATTTCTTGCCATGTTCTGAAAAGGAAATTGAAACAAATCTTGAATCTTTTTAAATGAAACACCTGCATATGACCCCATATTTCAATAGAGATCTTCAAGGCAAATTCGATGATATAAAGGTTGTTATACTTATCTCATAAGGTTTTGAAGATAATTGCTATTCTTTTGCCAAGGATTTCACTATAATTTTTATAAAAATCGAGTTACTCATGAAACAGCAGAGACGATGAAACTAAGAAAACAAAATTGAAATGTGGTGTCGCATTCCACTTAAAAAAACTCAAAATTGAACAATTAAAGATTCTTTTTTAATCTCCTTTCAAAATATGGCAAAAAATATCTACTGTAAGTTTTCAAAATTTCATCTGCCTATTTCTTACCGTATTTGTAGGGGGTAGCATGTTTCCATATCTTTTAGCAACCCTGTATATGTCAAAAGTAATTCTACCATTAGATATAATTTTGAATTAATTGTAAACTGTACTGAATTTTTATTTAATTTAATTTACAAGACATCTCGTAGTTGTGTAATCAACATGTTGAGATTCCCATATTTTTAGAAATCTAACCACATAATTCAAGTTATGCATACTTATATTAATAATTAATGTATTAATCAATATTATATCATTTTTATTCATCAAACTTTGGATTAAATTGTTAAAACTACAAACGTTATCCCTTTTAAGGCCATTAATAATGGGTAGTGCCCTTAAATTATGGAACCGTGGTAGCGAACTACCACGTATGCCTTCAATTCATGGATTGCCAAGCTTAGACAAAGTCATTATATTTAGTTCCTCAGTTTCAAAATACAGCTTCGTTCAAGTATCTTTTCCATCAAGAGTGAAAATTTCTAACAACAATGAAGGCACAGATAGAATAGCATTACATTAATGGAACTTGCAATCCTAGCATGAAGAAAAAGCACAGAGAATCTTTACCCATAAATTTTGCTAAAAGAACCTCAACATTTTCATGAAATAATTTTTAAGGGACGGAAATTATGAAAAGAAAGCTAATATACTAGAAGTTTATGAAATCATTAATGTCTGATGCATGTTTACTCAAAATTATAATAATTGAATTATTAAATAGTGACTAGCTTGTTGTTAACATAATTAAGTAGTAATTTTAAAAACAAATGAAAAAGACTAGTTATAGTATAGAAGAGATATATCTTCTATTGCACTTATTTTCTGGCAAAATTAAAGCATTTAAAGCATTAACATTTTGATTATTTAATAATGAAAAGGAAATTTATAATTAGTTGACCATGATTTATAAAGATCATTTTTACCTGTACCTCCTAAAAACATAATCAATACAAATTGGCCACTTAAAAGAGATTCATAGACTAGTAAAGAATAATCAATTGTTGTACACTTAAGGTATATTAGAAGTGTGTAAATAAGAAGAGGCAGAATTTAGTAAACCTATTCTTTGCTTCTGCTTTCGCTGTTCAGCCATTTGGTCCTTCAATTCCATAAGTTGCTGAGATAAATTTGACACAAGAATCTGTGTTGTTTCTAATTGAACTTGTAAACTACGTAATTCAATTTGTTCTGCATCTCCCTCAACAGCTGACAAAGACATAGCCCGTAAACGTGGAAACCAATCCAAATGACATGCTTTAACCATAGCATACACATAACTTTCTGGTCCAGTAAATTCAGTAGGGTCTTTTACTTTTATTAGGACAATAAAGTATAAATAGTGCCACATATTGTGTTCACATTTTATATGTTCCTCAAAACTAACCGTTTTATTATCAAAAGCTGTACGATTCAATCCTAAAGATTACATTGATTATTTAGTTAAAAATGTAAATTGTGCCACATTAATAAGATTCTTACCACATATGAAGCATGTATTCTTCAAAATAAGTTCTTTCTCTTGTTTTTCAGATCTGAGATCAGCAAAAGTATCAATGATAACACCAAAAATGAGATTGAGAATGATAATAATAACTATGAAGAAGAACAGCAGATCATATACTACTCTTGCTACAAAAAATGCTTCCTACAAAAAAAATTATATATAATTCAATTATCTTCAAATTATAATATTACTTACTGAACTACTAGGTGCTCGTAAGATATCGCCAATTCCACCTCCATTTCTGAGTCCTTGATTAAGAGTAGTAACAATACACATTATTAGAGAATCACATGCTCGTTCTTTTACATCATTCCCAACAATAACTGCTGCTGCAGAATTGTCCGATCTACACGTTTGTTGAACAGTTTCTTCTTCAAGTCCTTTCTTGTATTTTGAACCCGTAGTATCCGATACCGTCTCGCAGATTACCTGTTCTGCAGTTTCTGTTGAAGTTTAATTGAATAGATACAAAACACAAGTATAAATTGAGATGCAAAAATCAGAACACGCAAGATGGGTCAGTAAAAAAAACAATCAAATGCAAATTCGAATTAATGAAATGATCAAACCAAACATGTATTACCTTATATAAAAAGATCTGTGCTGTCCTATTTTTAAAAGTAATACAAATTAAAATAACTCCTTTGATGTAAAGTAAAAAAACAAAATAAAGACTTACCGACAACCTCTTCATCCACACTAACAAGGAAATCGTCCTTAAAGAACATATAACCAATAATAGAAAACATGTATACTAATATTATGGCTAAAACTGCAGTTAAAATAATGGAACGACCATTTCTGGTTACAGATCGTATAACATTCAATAAAGTTTCTTCTCTATACACAACATCAAAAAGCTAAAAACAAAAATATAAATGAATTTTTACAGGAGTTTCACAACTGCAATTATAGCTTACCAAAAATGAGTAAAAGAATGGATGCATCATAAGTCCAAACAAGCAAAATACTAAATATGTAAGGTGATATAACAATTCAGCATCGGTGAGTATTTGTTGATAACTTTTTGTTACTGTACCATGATTACCCATTATACTGACTAGATGTACTCCTTTGAGAAATACAGTAAGCGTACCTAAGAGCCAAAGTGTTGGTTCTGGGCCCACGGAAAATATTAGTCTTAATATTGTTGATGCTACCAACGTTCTGATTCCAGTTTCACGTGGTAAAGTTAATACGATAGCTACTGAAGCCATCATTGCTGCCCAAATCAATGCTGATATTGTTGAACCCAATTCTGTACATAATTAAACAAATTAAAAATTTAAGTGATAAATATATAGGATGCTTACTTGGAACTGTATCATTAAATGGATAGAAAAATGCCACTATTAAATTGATGAGTACAGCACAATTGAATAAAATGTTACTCCATAATGACATGTAACTGCTTACCCAGAAAAGCATAGGTTGGGCTGAAAGTAAAATATAAATTGAATAAAATTATTTTGCATTAAAGAAAATAATTTTAAAATGTATCAAATACACGCCTGAATTGCAACTTATGTTTGTCAACACTTCCCTGAGGTAAAGTTTTCTAACAAATCCAAGTAACCTTTAAATATTTTACAAGCTCTATAACAACGCACATCATAATAATTGTACAGCAAACAAGAGAAAGAAATGCATGTTCCATGTTTGTTGGGACACTCTGTATAGCATATACATGGAATTAATAATGCCCCCAAAGTAATTAGCCTAACACACTAAAGTAAGCAAATCAAGACAAGAGTTTCATAACAGGATATCTTCCACCTACTTGCCCAAATAAAAAACAGAAATGTTTTCTGCCTGCCTCAATGAAATTACATTAATTTAAAAACAATCTAGAACTTGTACTGACCTCGTAGTTTCTTTTGCCACTTCATTTCATTAAACATTTCTTCTGTCCTCTCAAAAAAGTCAGTGACTTTAGAACCTTGATCATCTCTTTCAGCGGTATTTAACACTTTAAATTTTGTATCATCCGTAATATATTCACAAATCTCTGGAATTGGAAAAACAATTTGTTCTAATGTGCGATCATGTCTTACAATTTCAATTTGTGCAGTATTTTTAGCATAATACATTAAAGCTTGATGAGTTTTTGGATCAGTTCCTTCTACAGGTTTGAGAAGTGCAGCTAATTCTTTATTATGCTGAGCTAATTGGTGGCATAAAATATAAATATTATGACCTACTTCACGTGGAGAAACATTATCATCTGAAGCATTGTCATCATCATCTAAATCTTCTTCATCAGATGATTCCTGATGATAAGCCCGACATGCCACATCAACCAATTGTTTTGGATTCATATTATACAAGATTCGTTCAGCATTCTCACTATCTCCACGACTTTCCATGATTGCCAAAAGTAGTTTTGAAGCATTATTTTTTAATTCTAATACTAAATCCATGCGACTTTTTCCCAATGGATTGATGTCATTTAAGATTAGTGCTGTGATGATATCCAAACCATTAGATTCATGTGTTGCAATACAATTTTGATTTTCATGACAAGGTCCCTGACAGTATTCTGTCAATGTTTCCAAAGTTTGATTAATTAGAGACACGTTGTTTTCATTAATATACAATCCTAGTAATCCTAGTCCACCAGTGGTTGAACCACAAATACAATCTAAAAACATCAATGTTTCTGAAACCAAATTGTAATTTGTTTTATTATTCTGATTTCTCAATAAGTTCTGCAGAGCTGGATTATGGTTTTCACACAGAAGCTGTAGAAAACGTAAAATTGGCTGCATTATCAAAATTTTTGCAGATAAAGAATTCGCATCCTCACGTTCTCTATGTTTTTCTAACTTCTCGGCAAGCATATCTTCAAAAGCTGACGCTGCACCAGCGCTCATTGGACAATTTTCTTCACCAGAAGCTAAACTCCTAATATTTGAATAAGCTTGTGATGTGGATTCAGCTGCACGATTTAATTCTTCACGAAGTTCTTCACTTATCAGAATTCCATTTGTTTTAGCATCCTGTTTCTTAGAAGTTTTGTCAGAGTCTTTACCCTCTTGCTTGTCCTCATGTGCTTTCGCTGTCATGTCTGATGTATTAACTGTCACTGTGGATTTTATTTCTTGCTGGGCAACACGCATTTTGTCATAGAAAACCTATAAGGATAGTATAAACACATTTTAAAATAATTATATGATTTGATGAAATTTTTTACTTACAGAAAAAAATGACTGACTTAATTCACCTCCAACCAATTTACTAAACATGCTCTTTTGAATAATAGGATTACCACCCTCTAAAAGAGCAATTCCTAAATGAACGGCTTCTCCAAATATTGACGGTGAGTTTTCTGAATTTATTACTAATTCCACAACCAAATCAGAGGCACCTTCTTTATCTAGATGAGTTTGAACTTCATGCAGAGTACGACCTGCTCTGCTAAGCAGTTTTGCTGTGAAACAATTGATAATAAATTATAAAAGGCCAAATAGAAAATATGATATTACAATTACAATGATATTAATTTTATTCAAAATAAGATATAAAGTTCAATCATTTTAAATAGGTTAGGTTGAAATATAAAACTATTAAAACTGACAAAATTTATTAACACACTATAATAAGAAAGATTTTGACACAAGAAATAAAAATATTTTATACAATCATGTCACAATCAAAAAATATTTGAAGATGCAGAATAATATTTTGAAATTGTCACATGAACTTTATTTTTTTGTAAGAAAATAATTTTAATACTTAATTTACCTCCAGGACCATGCATAACGCTTGATAGCTGTAAGCTGCTTAATTCAACAGTATCGTGTTTCTGAACAAATGATTTTCCAAAATAGCGAGCCAGCAGACTATTTCGTAAAACATCACCCTGTTAAGATATTACCAAGTTAATAACACTGTCATTAAAAAAAAGACAAATTTCAAATAAAATCATTTAAGTGGTAAAATTCAAAACACTTCTAAAGATAATTCACTACAAATCTCAAGTATTTTATCTATCATTACAGCTTCTAATTAAATCAAAGAGTAAAATCGTACCGGAGAGTTTTTTGTCTTTTCCTCATTCTTAAATGCAGCACAATAAATAAATTAATTAGTTAATTCTTTATTTACTGAAGTAACTTAATAATTATAGTAATCAATAATACCTTTTCTCCATAATCTGGATCGATGGCCATCATCTCGCGAAGAATTCTTAATACTTTTACACATAATTTCTCTTCCTTTTCCTCCAATAACTTCTCAGTGCGTTTAATCAGCCTGTAGTTTTATAATTTTGCTTAATAAAATGTATTTTAAAATAAGTAAATAAATTACCTTCTTATAAATCCACCGCTTTCACATTTCTTTCGAGATTCGGTTCCTGGTGGAAACAACAACTCTGGTCTGTACAACACATCAACTAATAAAGAAAGTTCAGATTGAACTAAAGGCTTTAGTTGGTCCTCCAGCAAAGACACTATATCTTGTAGGCCTTCTATTATACTTCTGTCCAAACGCATTAGCTGAGACAAAAATAAATTGTATTCAAATTTATTTAATTAACTATTATGATTTACTGTAACAGAAATGTATATAGTATATTACCTGTGATTGTGATCTTTCAATCTTAGGCGTTTTTGATGCTTGTAACCACTTACTAGTTTGTCGTGTTAAAATGGTTGCTTTATTAAACATCGCATTTACTTGGCTTTCCAAATCAAGTGGAATTGCAATTCCTCGATTTTTCGCTATAAAGGAAAGCAATATTATCAATATGAAACATTTAAACAAAAACCAAATTACTATAATGAAAGCTAAAATCTTACTAACCCACATCTGATAGTGTACGAATACAATTCTCTACGTTAAAGCGTTGTGGTGGTGTCAACCAAGGACACTGCGATACCCTAAATGCAGACTGCAATAACTGGACGAATATTGGCTGCCTTGTCTGAAACACACCCACAACGAAATTAATAAACTAATATATATATATATATAATAAAGAAACAAAAATAAATGAAGAACAAAATATTAAAATTGTTTATTTTTATTATTGAACTAATCATTCATGTTAGAATCAATCTCATAGAGTATTAAGAACATTAGAATGTTAAATTTGATACAGAAAGGTTTTAAGATTCATATATGAAGAAGTGATTTCAGCAAGATTGTAAAACATAATTTGAAGGGGTTGTTTTTCAAGTATTACTTGTATATAGAAGTTTTACATTTAACAATACAACTGTTTTAAAGCATAGAATTATTTACTTTTCTACTTTTGCAGTAGCCCATGAAATAAGAGCCCAAAATCGACAAATTTATAGTAAGTATAACATGTACGGGAATATTTGATGATAAACACAAGCTAAGTATATGATAAATTAGTCTTCTCCTGTAAAATTCTTATTTTCAATAATGGGCCCTTGTTTCACTGACCCATTCAATTCACAAGTAAAGACTAAAATATGGTGTCTTGATAAACAAAGTACTCACAATCAGTTTTTCAAAATACATCTTAAGTACACCTAAAATATCAAAACTCAAAAACTTCAGCCGAGAAAAGTATTCTATTAGTACTGACATTTTTTTGTTCCAACTAAAACGCTGTGTATATTCATCATATTTCTTTAAGTTTTACAAAGTCATTTTATTGTTTTCAGTTCCACAAGGTTCAGAAACATTTCAATCTTCTACATTAACCCACAAGTGCCAAAAGTACTTATATAAATTTATCAAAAAGAACAAGATCATTGTAACCTTAGACAATGACAAACTTTCTCTTTGTATTAACTTACATTAACACTCTTTGCACTTGTGTATACTACCAAAGTATTTCCACACATAATATGAAGAATGCATATGCAAAGAAAACAAAGATGTTATTTGCAGATTATATAATAATGTACAAGAAAATAGGAATTATGTTATATAAAGCTTAGAAACCACTGGTATGAATAAATAACATCAACAAACTTATATGATATATAACCTTGAAAGGGTCAGAACTCTTAGGTTCAGTACAGCTCAATCCAACTGAAATGAACTTGATGTAGTCTGAGAAAGATCAATAGCATCTTCTGCAAAACCTGAAAAGATAAATTGTCCCAAAAAAAACCTAATTAATTCAAAATTGATCGATCCAATTAGCCTGACAAGCGTAAAGATTCATACAGGCTTAAACGATTCCATTAATTGGTCAGATCCTAAAAGTTCAACTCAGCATCTTGTATATTTTGACATTTCCCTTTTTCTTATTACAGACTCATTACAATAATAATATCATAATGTCCTGAAGCTACTCATATCAATATCATTTACTTTCCTAATTAAATTTAATTTTCCAAACATTATCAAATATCCTCTAAGCAAAATACTGTTAGATTTATGAAAGGATCAGCTTTTACTATTTGTTTCAATTAGATGTACCATATCGATTTCAATATACAGTGTGACTAAAACACCTCTAACATTTTTTTGTTTTCTTTCTTTTAATAGAAGATTCCATATCAGTTATCATACCATAAGTTATTACAGGACAGGCTTTAACATATTTAGAAAAAAAAATTGAAAACAGGGCATCCCATTTAGATAGAATATTGGCTGAGCCTGCTAAGATTCTCAGTATAATTGGAGATAATCTCGAAATATGCAGATACTACTTCACCATAACTTGATTAAACAATGATTTCAGTAGTTTGATATATACTTATTACTAATTAGAATGTTCATATTATTAATCAAGCAAAATTGAACAAAATACTATTAGAAAGTTCTAATGATTGAACCTAATACACTATGAGATTATATTAAGCATATTTTATGTTCGTCAAAATTCAGGTTTGTGTGAGTACTTACTTAATTGTTCAACTGTTTTGTATAATCCACAATTCTATCAAACTATTTTAAAAATCTCAATGCTTCTGAAATGTTAAACTCGCACAAACCTAATCATATAAAGATGTTTTCCACTTTCAAATGTCATATTACTTCTGTTGACCAGCAAAGAAATATAATAAGATTTGATTAAGCATTAATGTATTATTTACTTTATATAATATCTTAAAAACTAAGATGCAGATTGCTAATTATTTTTTAATATTAGTATAATATTTGCACAACTAATTGGCAGATTTTGATTTGGCAAAACTAATTAGTATGCATAAAGCACTAAAAAAATTTGTTAATTTTATTTTGCAAAAGCCAAACAAAGCATAAAATTAAACGCATCTAAACTTTTTAATCTTTTACAATAATGATAGCAAAAGTATACTTACATTACCCGGAAATGGTGAGTATTTCAGAGGTGCATTTACCGAGATGGAATCGTAGTCATCCAACGTGGAGTCACTCCAGAACACACGGGCTTCATGCAGATGTTTCTAACCCGTCACCGAATAAATAGCCACCAGCAGATGATAGGATGTTGTATATTGATAGTTTTTGTAAAGATTTGTAAGAAGACGCAGAACAATTTTCAAATTATTTCAAGATGCAATATTTCTTACAAAAAACCATCAATACAACCAAGCACGTAAATAATGCTATTTCAAAATAAAATTAGCTAAACTGTATTGCAAAAGTACCCAAAAACAGCAAAAACCCATGAAAAAAACCCAAAAATATTACGCCCATGCACATTATAGAAATAGCCACCTACATTACATAGAATTTACCTGTACTGTTGTACTTTGATCAGAAAACGGGCTACTAAAGAACGTTGAGATGATGTTCATCACGCCATTAGTAACATAATGCTCCAATGCTTTGTCCGGATGTTTTCTATCTGCTGGTGCTGTTGCTATGTCAGCCATATCTACCAAAAAGGACTTTTCAAACAGACTCCACATATGATTTGAAGTGTAGATTTCTTTCATTTCAACTTCGGTATCGATGTAACAATGATTTAGAAAGCCTACATAAGCTTCTTTAACTTCAGGTATACAGTCAGGATGTGTAACCATAGCCACAATATCGTCCAAAGGTAAAAGACTATGACACTTAATTTCTGTGTAAACATTTTTTCCCATGGTACAACAGGCTAAAAGTTTGACAAGTTCTACATGATAGCGTAGAGGACTACTTTCATCCATGCAGTGTCTTTCTGATCTCATCATATCAATGAAGTGATTAAACGAAGCTTTATCATTGTAAAATACTAATACATCTTCACCTGAATTTATCAACTGGAAAAAAAATTACAAAAATTAATAACAATAAGTAAGATTTATTATGATAAACAGATTTTCACATAAATGCACCTACCTCTTGCATGACTTGATCTTGACATTTTCTGATAAATTGATTTTCAGCTTTAACAATGGTTTGTAAAAATTTCAAATACTGCACATGTCTACCGTGACTTTCTATACAATGTACAAAATGCTGAATTACTTTTTCATTAACTTCATTACATAACGTTGAATTATCTTGGAATATGGAACATACAGTTTGAGCCTCTCTAATCTATAATAATCTTGACAATATAACTTTGAACAACAAATAAAATAAATATCTTACTCCAGGATTTAAAAACAGATCCAAATGTTTATACAAAAGTACTTGATTTTGTTGATTTCCAAGGCAAAAATTTTGAAGGAATTCATGGGCTAACCTCATAAGTTCATTCATTCTTACATCTTCTTTTTCATCATAAGGAATTTGTAACAAGTCCAACACCACAGTATGAACACCAACATTTCTTAATAAGCGTTGTTCATGCTTTTTGGGTTTGATTAAATTTGCAGCTGCACCTTGAGTACATAACTTATTCATTCTGATTAAAATCTGTTGAATTTTTTTGTATTCATCTGCTTGTTCTGGATGCAAAGGAGGTCCTACATCTAGATTTATTGCTGACCCTTTTTTCTCAATGCTGCTTAAACTAGGAGTTGGTTTTCTTGGAACAGTTTCTTCATCTTCATCTTTATTTTTCTTGACTACAAATTATAGATGAATAGAATATGTAAACTTTAATTGACTAATATAATTACTTACCTGTTGGAGGACCATGTTCTTCAACACTTTTAGATTTATATACCCATAATTCAGACTTTTCAACAGACTGACGTAAAACATCTAAATCTGCTTTAATTTGCTTGTAAGTTTCTACATCACTATCTGAGACTAATAACTGAACCTAAAAATAAAAAATTCATTATAGATATTACATACATAAAATAGAAAAACGGTTATCTTGCCTGTCTAAATTCTTGCAGAACTTCTTGACGTTGACTAAAATGCCTAAATAGTAAATGAAGTGCCCCAGATACTAATGGTGGGTAATCATGCATTGTAAGATGTAACAATACACGTAAAAATGTACGACCACCATGGCCATCAAGATCCAGAACTGCACATTCTTCACTGCTTCCAAAGATGCCTTCTGCTTGACTGCCAATCATTTCTAAATCAATGTTTTTCTGACCTAGTGCTAAAGGATCTCCAGTCTTTTCTGCTTCATCAAACTCCTGTTTAAATATACTTAGAAGGCAACTTATGCGATAATCAAGTCGAACATTCAGTATAAACTATAAAGAAGTTAAACTTGAATATTAAAAACTATTGAAGTAAACAAAGCACTTTTTACCTGCAATATCTCAATGATCTTTAATTTTGTGTCCATAACAAGTGGATATTCTTTTAGAAACTGTGATGCCTTTGTTGGGCTGGCATTTGGAGATACAACAACTCGTCCTACAGGTCCCAGAGTAAGTGATGTCATAACAGCTCCCATATCTCCAATCGAACGCAAAACTCCTCCTTCGGCTATCATATTAATTAAAATGTATAAACTAAGTTATATAGTTACAAACAATACTTGTAACTGTTCAATGAAAATTTTATACTTTTCAAGATTAGAAATAAAACAGTAATTTGTCTTTTAATTTCATTGAACATTCATTAAACTATGGCAAAAACAATACAATAAACAGTACAAAGACATATGCTAGTGCTGTTTGAAAACCATTTTGAAAAAGACCATTGATATTTTCAACATAAATTGGTAATACAAGATTTTATGTTTTATTACAGATTTGACCAATAATTCCCAATACCATTTTAAGTAAGAAATTTTAATCTCGACCCAACCTCATTTCTTGAGTTAACATGAATCTGAACTTCAACATAACCTTGGAGTCAAATATAAATCTGAACCTTACATGAAACTAATAGACAATCCATCAACATATTTATTGCTTTCGTCTTTTTATTATTATGGTTACCTCACAAGTCTAAACATAGCCTAAAAACTGTGAGCACAGCTAGCAGATGCAGATAAACTTTCAATGTCGCTTCACATGACTGTCAAGCAATAAGAACAAAACTTCACTTTTTGAACATTTAAATACATTAGAGCTTAAATCTAACCTCTACAAAAAGCTATTCTAGAGGTTATGTATGCTTGCGGCCCCTTGTTGTTTCTTCGTTATGTTTAATATAACTTTTCTAGATTATGAAAAGAGTATTGAGAAATACAGTAATGTTTCCTGATTTTAAAGTTTCCATCTAACATTGATACAGTGTCAAATATTCACAAACTGCTCGATCTCTCACCATCATTTCACTTCATTTGCTTGCATACCAAATGCAATTCTGGGTGATAAATGAGCAAACCAGACAGATGGATTATACAAGTGTGAAGTCGTTTGAGCGTCAGCTAAATGAGAGCAAAATATTTAGTTTTATTTTCAATTTAAAAACAACTATACGCAATTACAATTGTGCCAAGAATCAAGCTGAAAAAGCATTTGGAAATTTATAAACGCGCTTAGATCTATTCAAAAAGGGGGGGATGACTTTTTTTTGTTCTTTATCCAAATGACCTCACGCCGAAACAAATTTTTTCTTTTTTTTCAGACACAGACCACTACAGCTTAAACAATGTACTGGATCAAGTCATTTTAAGTAAGAAATTTCTGATGAACATATATTCTAAAATCAATTGTTACAAAGCTATTAAGCTATTATTAGGTATTAAAAAAAAGAGTTACAGTTGCTTGGTTCCCACGATCATCTGACCTCAGCTCCCTTGATTAAGTTTTCCAGTAACATATGAAGAGTCACACAAAAAGGATGAACTTGTCCAAAAATGATGAATACCACTGCATTCATTCATGTCAACCATTGTACTCTTCGAAGAGTTAAAGAATAGACAAGATTGAAAAAAGATGCAAGAACAGACAGCCATGAATATTGAAATGAAACAGAAAACAAAAGCAAGGAATACCAAGACAGAGATGGATTGAAAGAATTGAAATGAAAATGACAGCACAGCATTTACAAGAAAACTAGTATTTAGTTGGATGGGCCTAGCCAACTGGGAGTGGAGAAGCAGTGAGAGCTGTCGAGTAGCTGTGATATAATACAGGGTGTCACAGAAAATGTGGAAAACCCAGATTTCCTGTTTTTGCTCTACTCACGCATTCACTTGAAGTACCGACATCACCAGCCAGTTCTAGTTGAGAAGTTGACAGTGTACAAAAATGATAACTATACTTCAAGCAAATGTGTTAATAGAGCAAGAAAAGAAATCATGGGTGTTCCATGTTGTTTAGAACATCCTGTATATATGATCCCTAAAGAAAAGACAACTTGGATTAAAGTTTTTTGCTTAAAATTGTATGAGAATCATTCGTCAGATTGTAGTAGAGCTTATATTATATATTAATTATTTCTATCTAAATAGTCTAGATTTCCTTAATTGTTATGTTTATTGTTATAAATTACAGGTTAAATAATATTGAGAGAAATGCATTAGAATTGTATCATATTGTTTAACTACTCTAAATCAACAAGCCCCTTTGTCAGAAAGCAGGCCAATTAAGATTTTCTCACAATAATAACATTTAATGAACGTAAATTACATTTTATATGTAAACTTCAAATAGCAATTTTATAAATTGTCTCATTAAAACTAATTTACTAATATGAACCAAGTTGAAATGTGATTTCCTTTAAATAAAAACAATTAATATATAATACTTACACCCAGAATAAAAAATAATGGCCTTTAATTCAATACAACCAACAAAACGTTGATTATAATACACAATTAATTATACACACTTTTAAAAGTTATTAAAAGCGACAAATCAAGCAAGTGATAAAACTATTAGTGTACTATACACGCACAGTCAACATGCATGTACCTCTTTCCTCAGTTACTGTTGTTTCCTCAGCTGTATATGAATAAACAAAAACAGTTTAGTACCCATAAAACAAAAATAAAATATTTGCACAAATAAATACTGTGCAAATTATGTCAAGTATCAATATTTATTTAACTTAAAAGAAAAAATTCAAAATATAAATCATACAATTTTACATATATAAAATGCACAACATTACTACTCACAATCAACATCTGTTGGCATTCTACCATCCATGTAATCATTTTCAGATACACAATCTAATATGCTTAATAAAGTCTTGGTCAGTCTTAATAAATCAGAGAAACTGTAGAAACCAAAGTAAATCAGTTCTCTGGCCAATTTCACCACCTAAATAACAAGATTATTACAGTTTGTTTTTACTATGAATAACGAGAAGAATCTTACTTCAAATGTTAACTTGTTTTGTTCTTGGTCGCCGAAAGACCACATTTTCGCAACAACATTGCACAAATAATCTTCAACGAATGCTATTGTTGAGTAAAATCTTGAACGAACAATTTCTTTGTTTGGATCCGGTGTTTTGTTGCTATCATAACTAAAATATATTACGCCAAATGTAATTAAAACCCAAACCACGTGAATATTTCATTGTTTATACACTCTGTTGATGTTTCAAAAAGTTTTGTTCTTTTACAAAATAATAATAGAAACTTACTCATTGATAGACATTTTTGATGGAATTTCTGACCATAGTCTTGCATATTTCACAGGAGTAACTGGCTCTTGAGGATCTCTATCAACATGTAAATGCAACATTAAACGACAAAATGATGCTCTCAGATCATAATTCACAGATTCATCAGCCATACATTTTAAAATCAGATCGATATCAAGATGTGGAGATAAATTATTTAAAGCTAAGTACTGTCGATTTAAGCACATGTTCGAAAATAAATCCAGCTGATGTCGATAATAATCTAAAATAGCTTGATCGTCTCGACTTCCTAATTTTGCCCCACGACATAAATCACTTAATGACATAGACTTCTGACGATTATTCCACAACAGAACTACTTGCTGTTCTTCTACAACAGTTACTATAGGCTCCAGCTCAGAATCATCATTTTCCAAAATCATGCCGTCTTCTTGAACTTCTTGTACTTCAACTTGTGTTTTCATCATTCTTGTCTCTAACAAAATATCAGAATTCTTTTGACTAAGTACACTCTTACAGATCAATTCTTGAGTAACAGGTATGGCTTTTTTATTCGAAATGCATAAATCAGAAAGATAATCTAAGAAACGAGATTCCCAATTGTGCATATTTTTACGAACTAACCCTACAAAAGTTTCTATTTCTGCTGCTGTTATGTGTTTTTCTAACAGCTTTCTATTATTATGCAATAATGCTGTGATAGTATCTTCAGCTAGAATATCATAACCAATTTGTTTTTGCATAAAACCAAAATGTTTGGCAATATATTCCTATAAGAGAAGATTTACATATACCTTAACATTACAAACCACATGTTATTAAGAATTACCTGATTTTTGCGATAGTCTTGTTGACTTAAACGTAGAATACGATAACAAAGACGAAATATATATTTATAAGGTGCATGTCTGGGATCATTTAATTCTTCTATTTTTAAGAAGGCTGGTTCGCCATTTGGAGAATCGGTAAAGGGTCCCTAAAGTTTAAATTTATATAAAGTCCATAAAAACACATACTATTTAAATATACCTGAAGAATTTTAAAAAGTTGTTTAAGAATTGCTTGCTCACGTAGTAATTTCTGACGATCACGATTTGGATTAGTAACAACAAGGTCAAGCGCTTCGGTTTTATTTTGTTCAGTTTCCAAATCAGCAACAAAGTAGACTATATCTTGCAGTAAAGTTGTCACAGCCCTATTTTTAATAATAGGCAATTTTAATTTTAACTTATAAGTGATCAATTAGAAACTATATTGATTTTTTCTTTTTTAGAATCAAGAAATTTAAATGAAAAATTGAGATGTCAATGGAGAACTGTTAATAATATAACAAAACCATAATGATATATTCGATATAGATTCTATCAATATTGTCTTTTACAAATTATTTTCTATATCACTTTTTTTATTTTGTACAGAAAATATTTACTGTGATAAGTAGTACAACTCGAATAACTTTTTATTATAAGGTAATCACAAAATGGAGACTATGGAAACCAACTGCCATTTAAGCTACTGCAATGTTATCGACTTACCTCTGTTTATAATACCTTAATAAGATATGACGTCAATGCGATTTATTATGACTCAATTTCAATATCTGTTATTTTGAAAATACAATGTGTTGAAGAAAGTTATGTACAATGCATTTTACTTACAAAGATAACTTTATTTTTAATAGAGGGTTGTTCAACTACAACTGAGAACTGTTTTGGAAGGCTCTCTATATTTTAAAAAGTTCATACTTCATAACTTGCTTGCAGCACAGTAATTATGTGCGACATAATTTGTTTTTGAGTTGGTTTTTCACTTTTATGTCGTGCAATATAAAGATTTTATGCCACATACTGATATCCAGTAGACTGGACAGGTGTTTTTTTTTTAATATTAAATAAATCAGAATGAAACCCAATATCACCAAAAACTAAAGATTGTAAGACTTTCTAACACTTAAAACAACAAATAGCAGATAAGATAGCACATACATTTTGAAACTGTTATTTATTATCAAACATTTCTCTAGAGTTAACAAGAAAATTTTTTCTTATGAAATTGAATAAAACCATAAAATTAGAAAAATAAGATTTAACTTGAAACAAGTTTTAAAGAAAATATAAACCACCGCCTTTCCAAAAATTAAATTATGTAAGCTTTGACCACCATCATACTACCTCTAGATAACTGTTTCACTCTACCGTTTTCATATTTAATAACCCCAAAATATGTAGGATCAGTTTCATATATTTATTAATAAGAGAATATTATTAATACATACCTTCGTTCACTATGAGAAATAGTGCCACGTTCTAATTTCGCAGATAAAGCAGATAGAACTTTGCAAGCATCATTAGCAAAATCTAGGTCTCGTACTTCAACCGGAGAAACAGAAATGAGAGCAAATGCTTCCTTATCTTCTTTCATTGGAGCACAACCTACTTTTGACATAACTGGCTTTTCTTCATCTTTATCTATTGGAATTGATGTTGAATGTACCCAAGTATTAGTAAATAGATGATGCAGTCGAACATAGCTAGATTGAGGAACTAAAGAATCTGCTCTGGTAAGAGTTGTAGGATCAAGTTCAAATAGAGAGGCAATTTCATTTGAATAAGCAACAGGTACTAAATGATAAACATTGGATTCGCCAGAACCCACATCTGAACGTAATTTAGTTCTCATCTGATCCATTGTTTGATCAGCATCGACATCAGCAGCTAAATAATGGCCAGTAGCTAAATGTTTAAAGCGAAATAATGAATTCCAATGTCCTGCACCACCTCGACAAGGATCATGCTGCACAACTTCAATTTCCCATAGTGCTTTACTACTAGTTGCAGCTGTAGCACTAGTTCTCCCTGTAGTACGCAAAAACACATGCTGTGTCTTTTTATACTCATCCATGGTAAGAAATTTCTCTTGTTCAGCATGAAATAAGCGTACTACATCACCACCTTTCAATATATCTTCTGCATTTTCACGATGTTCCATAAATAAAGTTACTTTCCATGAAGTACTCCCATTGACAACATTAACTTCTTTACAGCCTGGATTATCGGGTAATTCATGATTGGCTGCCACGTGTAAAACTTGTGGACCAACATTCACTGGATTTAAAATAACTTTATCACCTAGAACTATATTATCACCAGTTGACCGAAGTTTATAAAATGGCAAGATGTAGAACCAAGATCCCTCATTTCCATTTCCATCCAAATACACTCTCATTGCATTCTTTTCCAATAACGCAGGCAATCGTTTATTTAATGTTAAGTACTTATTTGACTTTAAGTGTAAAAGCTGTGAAATAAAATGTTAGAAAAATATATAACTTCTTTTATTAGAAATACCTGAACGACACTTCCATATTGCACATTTGACCCCAGTAGCTTTTTATTTTCACTCTCATTCTGTTTCTTTTCAATTTCTGCAGCATGCTGTAATTAATGTATGAAACAAAAGTTAAGTTTAGTAAACAAAAGGTGAGGTTAAATTTAGATCTGTTTTAATATCTAGAATGTTTTTGTTGGAAATTATGAGAATTAAATTGGAACAAATTTATATATTTTAGTGCTCATAATAATCAGAAAAGAAATTCGGATTGCTTTCGTTTATTTTTGAAATAACATGTATCTGACCTCATCAGATTTTCCTGTGGTATTTGGCTTTTCAAAACCATCTTCAGGTTCATTTTTCCTCTTATGGAAATTAAATTCAATTTTGCTACTGTTCAACAGAAAATCTTACACATCATATACTTTAACTTGCTTCGCACAATCAGAAATGGTTGTGTTAGTCTAACTACTAAAAATTCAATTTTTAATTCTTTATCATGTTACATAATGATGTGTATGCTACAAGAAAATATCTTCGTCTTAAAATATTACTTCATGTAAGAATGCAGAATTTTACTCTTAACTACTTGGATATTTCAAATATGGGCTCTCCTTGAAATGTACAGTGTAATTCTTAAATTCTGTATACAGTGTGTCCAAGATAAGAATGCACAGCTTGGGGATCTTGGAAACGGTAATAGATACAGGATCAATTAAATGGGATAAAAGTTGGCTATTTATAGGACCTTTTTGTTGGCATTTGCAAAATCTAGATATCTTGGATAGTTTCAGACATATTTAAAAAAAAAGTAAATTTCTCGATTTTCGTTATTTTTTCTTTTCTTTATTTGAAGAGATATCGGAAAACTAAAACCACTTTTTGTTCTCTATTAAAATACGCTAACAAAATTCCTGCACAAGGTTTCGGTTTCGAGTAACCATCATCAACCTCATTTTTATAAATAGACAGAAAAACAATTTTCAATTGTTTTGAATAGCTCTTGTAGGCACAATTCTAATGATGTAAACATGATAGGGTTATTTTGGTTTTGATTTGTTTGTGTTGAACGCTCCTGTGACGAACTGTAACAATTGCTATTCATCTTCAAGATTTTGGTTGAGCACGTGATTCTTGACATAACCCCAGAGGAAAGAAATCTAATGGTATTGGATCAGGTAATCGTGCAGGCCAGGGTACTGCAGAATGCATTAATTTATAGCATAAAAAATAAAAATAACCCTATCATGTTTACATCATTAAAATCGTGATAACAAGAGCTATCCAAAAAAATTTTCAATTCTTTTTCTGCCTATTTAAAAAAATGAGGTTGATGATGGTTGCTCAAAACCGAAACGTTGTACAGGAATTTTGTTAGTGTATTTTAATAGAAAACAAAAAGTGGCAATGGAAAAGTAGTTTTAGTTTTCCAATATCTCTTCAAATAAATAAAAGAAAAAATAATAACGAAAATCGAGAAATCTACTTTTTTTTAAATATCTCTGAAACTATCCAATAAATCTACATTTTGTAAACGCCAACAAAAAGGTTCTATAAATAGCCAACTTTCATCCCATTTAACCGATCCTATATCTCTTACCGTTTCCAAGATTCTCATTCTGTGCATCCTTATCTTGGACACACTGTATATTATATCCTAAAGTGTATCCTTTTCAAAATACAGTTTATCAGATTTTAATGCAAAACTTCTTATTTCAATATTTTCAAAACAATTCTTACTACCAACATCAAATTTTTTGCTTGCTTACTAGTACGAGTAAGTAAACAAAAGTAAGAAAGTTTTATTGCCATGTAACATACTACAAGTAATGAAAATAAATAATTTATTTCATGAACTGCTGTGATTAGTTAAACAATAAAAGACTTAAAATCATTGAAAACTATATGTTGGGACAAATCAACTTTTTATATCTTAATAAGATGTTGTATTGCCCTTTCCCTTAATAACAGCTCAAATTCTTCTGGGTATGGTTTCTGCTACAGATCTGCAAAACTCAAGTGTAAAACTACTCTGTATTTCTTCCAGTCTTGTCTTTAATTCTGCAACTGTTCTTTGAGGGTTGCTTCTTAATTGTTGTTTCATCTTATGCCAGAGTGGTTCAATAAAATTCAGATCTGCATTGTTAACAGGCTAAGACAGAACTGTAATACCTTTATCAGAAAACCACTATTTTGTCTATTTAATTGTGACAAGCAGCCCCGCCTTGTTGGAAAGTAAAATTTGCGTTGGGATGCAGTCTCTCAATGCTTGGAAGAAAACTATTTGTTAATATTCTTTGCTATTTTTCAGCATTAACAGTGCCATCAATAAACTCAAACTCTCCCAACCTTTTGCTGACATACAGCCCCAGATTGTTAACCCCTTCTTAATCTTCATATGGCAGTTTAGTTGAAATTTCCACTAACATGGTACCTTGGCTCATTTCTTTGTTATAAAGGCATGATGTAGCTTGCAGCTGCCATCACAAGTACCCTTCTTCCATTTTGATATGTCTCTTTGCAGCCAAGCGATAGTGGCTAGTGACAATAGTTACAATCTTCACCATTGATATAATAAAAATGAAAGTAACAGTTCACATTTTTACAGACTGATAATGAAATACGACGATTCAGTCCACAACCAATTTGTGACACTGCTAATCTTAGATATTATTGCTCACTTTTCAATTGTAGCATTGCCCATACATCTTCAGAGATCAGTTTGTCCTAGAAGGGTTTTTTGGTTGCATCTTGCAATTTGAGGGTGTTGCCAATTTTTAAGTATATTGAGCCTTCCATATTCTTCTGAAACTTGTACTACTACTGTTATTTACATAAATACTTGAAATTGTTGCTCAACCACTGCTCTTACATATTTGCCTTCATTATGATTGCTTCTGTATGGTACCAATCAAAAATTGAAGTAACCACTTAAGGACTGCATGATCAACTTTTAATAAATAAGTAGTAAAAATTTGCAGTCATAACAGAAACTTATGGAAGCATTCTGATGCTTTGCTTTCAAATTTTCAAAAACCTCTTGGCATTCGTTGGTCCATGCAAATCTTCCTGCCAATTTGTTAAGTGATTTAGTGATGTTGACAAAACCTGCCACAAACCATAGAGAAGCCTAATAAACTTTGTATCTCATGTAGATCTTACTGCTGATATCTTCTCAAGACCATAGAAACACGTTCACTAGACACTATGTGGTCTAGATATTTCATTTGATCACAGAACATGTGACACTTTTCAAGAGCCTGTTTTAAATGAACCCAACAAAATATTTAAACATATACAATACACTAAACACTTTTGTTTCCAACATCCACTTGCCAATAGTTGCTCTTTAAATCAAGCATGGAAAACCATTTAGACCCAAAAAAGTATTCAGAGTATCATTGGTATGAAACAACCAGTAATTATCTTTCTTGATTACATCATTCAGTCTCCTGTAATCAACGCAAAAGTGGTTTCATCCTTTTTTTTTCACTAGTGAAGCACAAGGACAGCTCAAAGGCTCTTGCATTTCTCTTAAAAGAGCTAGTTCTTCTCTCTCACTTTAGCAAATAGGTGTTGCATCACTCATATCAATCTTCATATTTTATCCACAATCTGTTTCGGACATAACCAAGACATATGGGAGTTCTTCAAATAGTTGCCTCACTTTTTACTCTTTTTAAGATGTTAGCTTTTTTTGAAACTTCTTCAACTAACTTGAACACTTCCCAAGATAGACATTTGGGACACTTGACGGAACTTCTTCTTTGTAATTAGCGAACTTTTCCTTAATAAGTTATTTATTTTTATAAATAACAATATATCGTGTTCTTATTTTAAATCTTTTCCCCCATAAGTGTAATATTCCTTTTTAAAAATTAAGTTCAACGTCTTCCTACAATATAACAGCCCTTTGGTTTAACGCGCCTTGACATTGTTGTAATTTATGACTTGGGAACATTACATTTCTCTGATATTCTTTTATAAAATGCTTTCTTAAATATTACATTCGAGATGTATTTCGCCCCTAATTTTATATTTTTCTGGTTTCATTTGTGCGATTCACAGGAATTTTAGATTCTTACCTTTCGGTTTTATTACCCTTAAAACTATAAATCTGTCAACTTGTCTGATATAGACAAGATTTATACTTCCTATAATTACTAAGGTGCAAGTTTCTCGCTAAAGCACACCCTCCCTGCACTATTTGATTGGTAACGATAAACAGCCAAGTATCTGTTGGTGGAACTCTCTTGGGGAGTTGAAAGTGACATTTCTCGCTTGAAGACTCAGGGGAGTTCTTTTGTCGCTATCGAAGAAGTAATACGCGTCTTCCGTTATTCTTCCGTGAAATATTGGGACTTAGAAAAATTTCGCGAAGTATCGAGAAATAAATCCAGTGGAGGACGAATTTCTGCTAAGGTAAACTTTGGCTAAGTGAAAACCTCACGAAAGAATTCTGTCTTCGTTAAATAACCTAGTGACAATTCCTGGAAGATACCGCACGTGTCAATATTTATCGTACCGTACTGCTAGAAACATCGCCAGCAGGTGAAACTTTCCAATAAATTCACAGTGAGCTCTCGCAAACTACCGTATCGCTATTTACCTTATATCTGAACATTGCTATCGAACTTTCTAGGATATCCGTATTGCCATACTCTGTAGATATTTTGTAAGCCAGTTAAAATATCTTTTTAATTAACGTATGAGAAGACGTCCCATTTTGTAAAGATTTATGTAATAGTGTAAATTGAATCTTGTGTGACCCAGTGTCGCGAGTGCCGAATATTTTGTGCCAATAACTGGATTATCTTCGCATTGGACTGGTTCCCGTTATGGTACCTTATTGTATTTATATCTTTTATGAAGAAGCATCGTTAACTTATACCATTTGTTAACCTACATTCGCAATATCATATATCAGCATATTATCATCACGTCACCAACCGTGTAGATAAAAGTAGTCCATTATAAAAACTTAATCATCGCTTCACATCAGCGAAGAATCTCAGCACACAATTTCCTACTAGTGAAAAACCTGACGAAACGTTTCACAGTAGTGAAGGCCCATTCATATTTAATCAGTAGAAATATATTGTTTGCTAACTAATTTGTTTCAAACCTTTCATATCTTTTATTTGTTTGTATTTTTATGAACAATATTTATAAAGTCGATGTTTATCTTTATCGCTTAATCAATAAAGTTTTGATAATAAAAATTTTTATTAGTTAACAAGTTTGGTCAAATTATTCTTGTTTGACGATTTATTTATATAACGTTTGGGATCCACAGTTAATTGCCTACCACCTGCAGGTGACAAGATTCAATTCTATAACAGCTATTATTTACATTTTTCATGTGTTCATGTTTATGCTTCTTTCATAAATGACCAATGAATTTTATTCTGATATTTGCGGACTATTCATTGTATGGATGTTTACCTTGCTTTCATTTTATTAGCATTTCTTGTATTGCGCTGGATTGCTGAACAGCAAATATTAATAATCTTCATCTAGCTGCATTTACTGTGCATATGTTTATATCCGATGCAGTTGTTTATTGTTTATTGATGTTTACTTATGTGTGTATATAAGTTGTCCAACAGTGTGACCTGGACTGCTGTAACCTGTTTTTTTTGTTATTTTCTTTTCTACAGTATACCAATATATGTATTAACTTATTTCGATCTTTTATTGGGTTATGAGCATACTTATTAAGCATTACAGGAATCAGCTGTCCTGGAATCCAATGACGTCAACATTCTCATACGGATTCATTATCTTAAGTTCATGTTGTGAAAGTAAGTGCAGTACAATCTTCATTTTTATCTGTGTATCCTTCGAACCTGTGGTTCGACCTTGGCTAACATCCAGCCTCCTGACGTATATATGAAGATCATCTGTGAGTTCTTCTATTCGAAACTAGGTCACCGACATTCTACTACAGGTGGCGCCCTCTCAATATCGAAACCCCTAAGATTACCGTGTTATTATTATCGTTTATCGCTTGCTCTAAGCTCTCTTAGTTACGACCCATCTTCGACTGTATAAAGGCGCTAGCATTACAGGTGGCATATTGATTTTATATATGTTTACACTACCGATGGGTCACTAATCCCAGTTTTTCCTGTAACAAGTGATCCACCTAAGTCACTAGATTTAATCTTCCCAAGACCATAGGATAAGCATTGGCATTCACAATACACAGTTTCTGACTTAACCAATGAGCTTTCTGTAAACAAGCCTTTGATTATAGCTTCTTTTTACACATATATGACTACACAGAATTATAATTTATTATATGGATATTCCTTATTCACTTCTTACGCGACACTGACTTTAAAGTATATGCAAGCATAATATAGTAATGCCATGGAATATTCTGAAATAAACCAGATTCTTCTTGACTTATTTACGTATTAAACTTCTTCTGGGAAAGCTTAGGAAACAGACACTTCTGATATATTTGATGGCAATTAAGAAAATTGACAGAGAATTCTATGTAATAAAATTAATGCAAATGTAATTAGTCACGTATTTAAATTTATGTTCCGCAGTGCGATTGAAAACACTAACAATTATATTTGTAATGGTATTTTGAAAACAGTGCACTTTGGGATAAAAGTTTACATAAGAAAAAACTAGTCTTAATTTTAGATCATGAATCTATTGTATTAACATGTCATTCATTTCAAGGATACTCTGTTATTTTCAACTCTTTTAATACCAACTATTAATATACTGTGTGACTCGCACAAAATAACATATACTCTTCTTAATATTAAGACATTCAGGTGTTTGTATTTTATAAACTTGATAAAACAGAATTACCTACTCAGTTCATAAAATATTCAAAGAACATTTACTCTACTACTAAATTCTACATGTGAGGAAAATGCATATTCCATCTTTTATGAGACACTCAGTATGTTTTGTTTATTCCTTTAGCACTTATCTGGTTTATTACTTGGTTTGCTAATTAAGTGTTTTATTATATGCAAAGTTATAACTCTTTAGAAAACTTTTTGCACAATATTAATTTAAACATTTATGTTATGTACCTATACTTGATGATGTACATCTTTAGTTCAAAAATGAAAACATTTAGTATCTTGGTCATTCTTATAAACAAATAATAATAAAGATAAAACATACATGTAGCCTTTTCAACAGGTTTGTATCTGTGTTTGAACCCATACTTTGCTTTGCAGCCTTCCAAAATTGCTTTTGAGCGGAATATCTGTTCATTGGACATATTTTAAATAAACAGTCTAAAAATATTGATACAGTAATATACATAGAACAATGTGTAAAATGTGTAGAAATACCTCGAAACTTTTTAGGAGGATTACTTAAATCACCTGCTTCTGGACACACCACACATCTATCGTCTACCAGCCTAAAAGATAATTAATCATGTTATTATGAAAGCTTATAAACTTTTTGCATATTAATATCATACAATTTTATATTCAAGACTTTAAATACATTAGATATATTCCAGTTTTTAAAGGAAGCTTTCAAAATTTACGTGTCACACAATTGAATCCAATTAATTAAAAGAAAGATATAAACATCACATACAAAATAAAATGAAAGCTTCATTCTCTAATAAAATATCACAGTAATAGAACTAATGGTTTTCTGCTTTGTAAATCAAAGATTAATTACAACCAATATCAGACATTTGTGATTATACATTAAAGAGAAATTACACAATTAAATTGTGATACAAATTTTTGAAAAACAAGAATCACTTTATTATAATTATTGCTTTCTTTTAAGATTTTACATGATAGGATTTCTACCCCCAGTTGATTTTTTTCTTAGAAATTATCACCACAAATTAATAATTTAAGGTTACAATATTTTCAAATTAAATTCTAGATGCAAGGTTACAAAATTTGTTGCCATTTCATGGCTAGATCATGTACATTTTTACCATATCTACAAATTTTTCAATCGTATAAACAAATATTCTTCCTTTTCAATTGAGTTTTCTTGAAAAAATTTAACATTGACAGATAAAACTTCATCACAGACTTACTAACTACAAGCTAACAAGCCTAGTAATGAAATAATGCAATTTTAGAGCATATTCTTCAATTATAATTTTCATTTGTGCTACCAGGAAGTGTAAATTTTAACATGTAAAGTCCTATGGCTCGTCTTAAAAGAAGTAGGGTATATAAGATACAAGAACAGATTGAATAGCACTTTTCCAAAAATTTAACCATAATATGACACATATTCTGAATTCTAAATTATATTTTTTATTTCTCTTTCACATCACATATATAGCAAATTAATTATTTTTCATTAATTGTTTACCAAAAGTTTTGATAAAGTACTATCATGTACTGAAACACTATTTGTCAAATATACCATATATGTATATAGAGATTTAATAAATAAAGTTTCTTACCCGAGTGTACTTAAAAAACCACAAACATTTCCTTCAGCATACAAAGAAACGATATCTCCTAAATGTAACAGACTTGACGAACCAATCTCAACCATTTTGCTGATTTTTAAATCTAACATGCAAATTGATGAATTAATTACTATAAAAACTAAATGTGCATGTTGCTTTCCTTCACATATTAGTAAACCAGTAACTCTACAACATGAAAAACCTAATTAGAGATTACAATATTAATGAAGTGACTGCAGATTCTTTTTTGGAATGTTGCTAAAAATTCAAGTTTTTTAGATAATAATAATTTGCAGACTGTCTAGGAATATGTTGTAACAGAATATTGTATGTTTACATGATAAGAATGCTATTTAAAGAAACATTTAATAAAAATGTTAAAAAAAAGTTAGGTTAGAAGATGCGACGTTCTACTTACACTGGGTTTTATACAATTTCTTTATACAATTCTTTTAAGGGGTAACTACCACACGAAAATCCACCAATAAAACAATTATTACTGTTACATGCAAGTGTCTGAGCATTGCAAATGATAACAAATTTATAACATAATAAATAAACTTCAAAACTAGCAACATCAACCTGCAGCAGCAGCACTTCTACCACTTCCACTTCCAACTTCTACCAATAAATAATATTACAACCGTCATCGTTATCTTTGTCTGCCACCATGAAATCGGTTAGGTCTTAAAGGATGCCGCAATATGTATTTCCTTTTTCAATATATTTAGCATCTCTGTCATCGTCATTGTAACTATCGACACCACTACTACCACCACCCTACCACCCTCCAACATACACACAGGCAGAGGGTTTCGTATGTTTATCAATAGCTCAGCCTCATTGAATCGCCTTTTATTTTCAAATAATGTCAATGAAATCTTATTGTATTCCCACTCCGCGTAGGCGTTTTCCCTATCTTCTTATGCATGTTTTAGAACAATCAAATAACGTTTGTTAGGGGTAGATATGTAAACCACTTACATGAGTACGAGAGAAAGAATAATTTTACAATTAGAAAGTATTAAAATAACACTGCATACTGTAGATGTTATTTTAATTAATTTCGAAAATATGTAGTATGATTATGTTGCATGTTTTAAAATTTAAATAAACACTAATTGGATTATAATGGTACCTGTTAGGCTAAATCTGTTCAAATAAAAATAAGTGTAATATAAAGATCTTGTAAAACTTAATTGCTTTCCTTTTGAATAAACACTATTCAAGTTGAAAAAGTATCAGCAATACAGTTTCTATCTTTATCGTTATCAAGTATCTACAAGCAACTGTTGAAGAGAACACTTTTATTTGCTCCGCCTAACCACTTTGCTACTGGAGGATTTTACAAATTGATAAATTGACACGTTCCAAAATATTACTAGATTTATAACGCTATAAACAGTCCTTAATAGTTTATAGGATGCTGCGAGCTGCTCTGAGCGTTCATGATTTATGATTATGACTTAGAAAAGGGACGAAACATTAACTTTTTGAAATTTATTTGACAGTATCTTGATAGAAATTAATAATCGTGGGTACTATACACAGTAGGACTATAATATATAACAAACAATAGAGTACATTATTTCATTTTCATATAATTTATTCTTTAATTGCAAAACTAGATTTCTTATGATTAAAAAATAAGTTCGGAAATATCTAGAAACATTTACGTAATTCTAAAGCAATAATGTTATCATTATATCTTAAAGATGCAATAAACTGTAAATAAATGAAGTTTTATCAAAATTAAATGGACACTCCACTGCAAGATAATTTCGAAATTAAAGGCAATTTACGTACTGGGATTATCAAACCCATATATACGGGATTGTCCCATATTTAACATCGAAATTTACCGTATTTCTATTTCAGAGCCCAACACGACCCACCTGGAGTTCACAAAAGCAATAATTCACGAATTTCTCTTTGCTTTTGTGCATTGTCCCGTATTTGTTTATATGAAATTTGGTAACTCTACGTTTCACTCTACCGGGTAAACGTAAAAATCTATTTTTTTTAAACTGTGATAATTGTTGCATGGTACGTACTGGTACTGTATATAACTGACAAAAATTGGTACGTATTTTTGTTTGTTAAGGTGACAGCATTTATTCTAAAGGCTAATTTATTATTATTATTATTGTAAGAACGCTACGATCTATATAGTACCACATATTCATTGAATGTCCATTTGTCGTCCAAGATCAGTCTGGACGTCAATGAACGTAAACTGAACGTCCAATGGACACCCATTGGACAACCTATTTTGATCCATTATTCGTCAGAATATTTTTGGACGCAAGTTGCACAACCATTGTTTTTATCGGATCTCCATGAACAAATTACGCCCAGTAACGAAAGTTTGTTGAATGTGCAGAATTGTAACAAACACTACCCAAAGACGTCCGTGTACTATATGAACAGACGCTTCAAAATATAAATAACCGCTTTTTCGGTGTCAGCATACATGTTACACAATCTTGAAGTGACGTATCAAACCGGCATAATGCTTTTATAATCTAAAACTAATTTATAAAAAAGTAAAGACTCCAAAAACCAGTGGCGAATCTCCCGAACTTCAAGTCCAAGGGGAACCCCTTCTATGTGTCACTGAGTTGGAGAGCCTCATAAGAAAATCTAGTGAGAAGGCCTCGAAACATTTATATCCGTTACTGGCTAAAGCGTTTGAAAACACTGCGCAAGATTACGAAATCGCCTTTTTTTTGTAATTAACTTTTGCTTACGTTGATTCAGTATTAAAGAAGAAATACTTTTAAATATGAACAACCAGTACCGTCACTTCAGCAAAGCAAAACATAGACACGTTGCTTGTGTTCAGGAGCAGTCAGCAAGTGGTAGCACCTGAATCATAACGTTCCCGGACAAGGTCGGCTGAAGAGCCGAGTTTGCAGGGCAACTGCCTAGGGCCCCACGCTTGCTGGGGTTCCGCACCTTGAGAAAAAAATAATTAATTCTTTGTATCGATATGTTCAGAACAAATAAAATTTCTAATTTTTTCTAAATATTTAAAATAAACAAATTAGGCTATGTCTGAAAAAGCAGTGTGTTTCTTCTTCTTTTATTTTAAGGGCTCCGCAAAGTTTTGCTGCCCTGAGCCCCGCAAAACTTCCAGCCGACCCTGTTCCTGGACGGTTGGCAACAACCATCAGTGATTCGTTTGCTACCAGCATTTCACACAGCGTTTTAAAAAGCGCTATCGTGTTTTGCTGCCGTTTGTATTTAAGGTTAGGTATAAGTTGTTACGTTGGAATTGATGGATGCAATATAGAAAAGTGGGATATAGTTATCAATATAGTCAAGTAATAACTAGCAGCATATAATCATAGTTGCTGGCAGCGCGTAAGGTTTACTTACCTTGTATTTACGGAAATTGACAAGAGCCCTTTGCCCTTACCACGTTTGGGACATGTTGGGTCCTTTTTTACACCTATGAGCGACAGGTGCTTTCTCAGAGTGTCAAGATATCTATTAAAAGGTTCAAGACTGTAGACAGAACTTTCTTTTGAAGAGGATTAAGCTTAAGCCACTATAATTTTTAGTAGTAATTAGCAACATATTGATCAAAACTGTAAAACATGCAAGTTAAATAAACTGATTTCGAGGAAAGGAAATAAATCGGCGTTAAATCACTAAACATCCCCCCTCTCTCTTGTTTACGACCTTGAAAAGGTCTAATGTTCTCCAGTTTTTTATTCAGTTTAGATAAGTCGAACCTGACTATATGATTTTCAACCTGATGAGAGTCACTACTCAACGTTGACAGGTTTATTTTGTGCAAATTAATGCAAACCCGCATTAAAGCTGATTTTTTTTACAAACTGTTTTTTCTGCTAATAATAAATTTATGTTATAAAGAAAACAGAACATCTCGACACAATAATAGATTTCCAGTGCGATGCACACACGGCACATGTCTTGAATAGGCTTTGGGAAACAAATTGAACTAACGTGAATTTTCCTTATTAATTTAACAGATTATTAGAAAATGGCATCGTCTCGTAAGGTAATCAATATTGTCAGAAGAGTTGTCAGTTATATTTATGTACTACATACAAAATACTCTTTATTTTTCTAAAGAAAGTCATTTGTTGTAATATAAATATCTTTATTTAACTTTTGAAAGCCATACTCTAGCACAGAATTCATAGTTTCAAAACGTGATTTGCAATCCCTTCACAGGATTTGACTTTTAGCAAAACAAAAATTTGGACTAGTTATCTTATTCTAGACATCAAACCATACAAAAATCTATGAACCATTTTTTTTCAAATAACAAAAATGAAATTTAAAAAAATTAAATTTTTACCTATAACTCAAAAACAAAAGAAAATATTTAAATTTTGATTGCACCGAGGTAATCAGCAAGGAAAAGTAGATCAGTAACGTGAATTCAGTTTTTTTTCTAACTCTTCCAATTTGTGAAAGTTTCTAAAATATCCTGCATTTAACACAAATATGGGCCACCTTGTTACATATGTAGGTATATTTTTATAATAATATTGTAAGAAACAATATCTAGGATCGTAACGTACAAAGTTAATTTAACTTTTCAAGGTTGTTCATATCTTTCTGCTCGATTGCTTCTTTCAATAAAAATTTTGCTATTACAGAACTTATCATTTACTTAAAAGTGTTTATAGTTTATAAGAATATTATATTACAAAAATACATTATTGTTAAAAAATATATTTCTTTTATAAATTAAAAAAGTCTAATAAAAAATCTAATTTCTTATAAAGTAGTCTAAAAAAAACTATTATCAGTTTTTGATAATTGGAAATTAATGAAAAGGCGCCGAGCAATGACTCGCCTACCGGTCGGCGCTAGTCTCGTCGAAATAGGCGAGATGTCATAAAAATATTAAATTATTTTAAACTTATGGTGAGTAATGATAATGGGCACGCAATGAGCATGCAGGATTGCACATATCTGCTGCGTGTTACCAATAAAGTCTCAGAAGACAACATGCTTGCTGCTTACTTTTAAAAAAACTTATATTCTTTTCATAACTGTCCAAGATCCAAATGTGCAATCATGTGCACTCGATACAAATACACGACTGATACCCTTAAAAAAAACGCCGTGTAAAGCCAGCCTTAAACAAGATCTAGGGTTTTTCTAACCAGAAGTTGGTGTCCTATCTAGTAACAAAGTGCCAATACTGTCAAAATAATTCTGTGATTCTGTCAAATTTCGGTCATTTTGCATTTCAGATAGTTGAGATATGTATGGTTGATATTTAACTTTTGTTGTAAATAATTAACATGAAATATTGATATTACAATGAGTCGTCACGAAGGTAACCAATTTAGGATAGCTTTACTAATTTAGCAGTAAAATTATTATGTAATTTGCATTAATTTTGTCGGAAATTTTTATGGTTTTTGTAAATGCCTATAAAATTCATCTCATGCAATTTTACAAATTATATGTCTATATAGTTTAGTTTAAAATAATCTGTGATATCGTGTTTTATTTTGTCAAGGTGTTAGTTGTGACTCCTGTCTAAAAGGAAATTTTCGAGGTCGAAGATATAAATGCTTAATTTGTTATGACTATGATTTATGTTCTGTATGTTACGAAGCTGGTGCTACTAATACCCGTCATAATGCAGATCATCCAATGCAGTGCATTTTAACACGAGCCGATTTTGGTAAGTTTTTAAAAATAATTTAAAATGCAATATTAATTTAGAGTAATTTTAGAATTGTATTATGGTGGAGAGGCCTTAGCAAACGTTGAACAACCACAGTCATATACATGTCCATATTGTTCTAGAATGGGTTTCACAGATGCTACATTACAAGAACATGTAGCTGCAGATCATGCAGATACATCATTTGAAGTGGTATGCCAGCTATTAATATAATTATAAAATATGTTAAATACTTTGGGTAATATATTTTAAATGCAGAATTTTTCAAGGTATGTCCAGTATGTGCGGCAATGCCTGGAGGAGATCCCAATCTTATGACTGATGATTTTGCTGGACATCTAACTCTTGAACACCGTACAGGCCCGAGGGACCTTATTTCCTTTTTGGATGAGCCAGTAGCTACGCGTGTTCATAATGTTAGGAGAATCCCACATTCAGGTCATCTTGGAGGTGGAGGTCGAGCCTCTCAATCTGGACGACCTCGAAGGTCTAATATGCATTTCAGGTAGGTTTAAGGCTCTTTCAAGATGCTTCCAACATATTTTTTAAATGTTAGAAATATTTTACAGCAGCAGATTTTAACATTTTATTTAATTTTTTATGTATAGGAAGAATTTCCAGGCAATTTTTATTGCATGTTAAAATTGCAATAACAAAAATATTTATTACATTTAATATTTGAGGTTTATATAACTGTTATAACTTTTTTATAACATTCATTAAGAAAATTTCCCACAACAGGTCAATGACTCTTCTGTGAATTTATATCAATTGACATTATGGACAAAATTTTTGAAATAACTTGACAATAAAATAAAAATAATTGTAATTTGTTGGTGAACATAAGCAGTTTAGTTAGAAGTATTATTAAGACAATATGACAGCAATGTAATGATTTTAACAACAGCACTTACAATATCCGCAAGACTGTTGGCAACCAGTTTGCTAAGGAACTTCCAGTCTTCTACATTAGGATGTAACAACATTGAAACTTTTTTATAAATTGCATCTTTTGGTATTTTATTTCTGTTAAAGGTTATCAAAGCAATTTGTTCTATTAAGTATCTGGTCAAAATAACTAAAAATAGCATTTACAACATAGCTGTCTATGTGCGACATCATTATATATGGAACAGGAAAAAATAACATTTTTTTATTTCTCAGAGTTAATTTAGAACTAATACATACATATTCTATCCTCTTTTATCTTATGGTGCAGAAAACTAATTGCTGTTAATAAATAATTCAGAAATAAAGGTCATATCTTGAATAATACCATGCATTATTAAATTGTTTTCGGTTGATACAATGAAGATAAAGTTGTATAAATAAAAATTGAACTATTTAGGATAAAAATAATCGAACTTCTTCAAGCTTCTCCTGTTAATCCTTGCAAATTATTGCCATTGAAGCAGATTCCAAGATTGTTTTTTGCATCCAATTCTAGTTTACAGTAAATGGTCTCGAGTTTGTTTTTGAAAAGATTATTTATCTTGATTATATTACTACATTGTGTAATTTCTTTTGTCTGCAAAATATTTTTTGTTTTCTTGGTGTTGGTCTTTTTCATGAAGATATTACAAAGAAAAGTAGATATGCCAATTTATGGTAAGTTTTGGGAGCTAGCCTGTTTCAATTTGTTTGGAAAACATTATTTAGGCTTGGATTATTGATGTCATTGCTGCAATTACAAATGTGTTTTGACATAGTTGAAAGGAATTTCAAAACAATATGTTTGTAGATATTCAGCAAAAATCGTTTGATTGTTAGTGGTGCAAAAAAATATGGGAGTTGCAGCTTTTTATAGCTATCATCACAAACATATATGTATAGTGATTGGTTTGTATTTGACTTGCAAACCACAAGTGTCATTTGCAATGCAACATAGCTGAAATGTGCAATGTATATTTGTGATACAGACATTGGTGATTGCATAAGCCTGCAATTCAAAGTACTGGCTGCCCCTATTAGTTGTGCAGATTTCAGTTTTGACAGCACTACCAATGAGTTTGTTTTGTCTCACTTGAAACAACAATGCTAATAATGCTTTAAGACTCATTTTTTTATAATTAGTAAATAATAAAAATTAAGGTTATTTATCACAAATGAAAAGCATCATTTTGGCACTTGTTGCTTTTAAGACATCATTCTTTCAATGAGCTATCAGCTCTGTGAAGCTGTCAAGAATGGTATGATATTGTGAGCTTGTAGCACTGGTTTGATTGTTCTAAAGGAACAAATCTGTTGGCATTCTCCAAACATTGGAATTCTATATATAGACAGGAGTTGAATAGCCTATCTTTATTTGAATACTTACACATGATAAGATGCAATAGTTTATTTGTTCTGATATACAGTGTGTATGAAGAATCTTAAGGAGAGAGTTCAGCAAGGTTGGTCTTCCATTCTACCCTTGTTACAACTGAGTTCAGTGACAATGAGCAGAACACATAAGAAAAAACTAAATTAAAAAATATAATTTGTAAAATAAATACACTAATAATATTAACAAAAAAAAAGAAAGAAAACAAAAAAGAATATAACTAATATAGGGCTGGTATGTCAATTTATGTTTTATTATAGTTTCAACATACTATTATAGACTTTTGGAACATTATAAGAGAAAAAGTATGCTTGGGTATCGAGAACAAGTTCTTATGTCACAAGTTTATGTTATATACATCTCTTCTGAATTAGATCTTGTTATATAAATAAGGTAACTGTCTATCATTAACTATCTTATGGTACGGTATAGCTGTTCGTAAGTATTATAACACAAGAATATTTCATTGTAAGGATAGCTCACTTCCTATACTGCAGTGGAACCAAAGTAATAAAGAGTCCCTCAATGTTGTTTTTTGACATTTCCAAACTCTTTTTAATATTTTATTTCTTATGAATTAAAGTCATTTATGAACATATTAAAAATATAGAATATCTAAATAAAAGTTGAGATATAACTAAAAAAACATTTCAAACCAGTTAAGTTCTTAATTCAGGACTCTAGATTTTAACAATTGTTATGTGTCGTTTGTATTTATTTTTTAGTACCCAATCAAAATGGCCTTCTCTCAGTTACATTGATGGGGAGACTGCATTAAAAATAGAAATGTATTGCAAACTGATGATAGTAAAAATAACATGCACTTAAGACTAGGAGAAAAAAGCTGTTTAATTATTGACAATTGTTAGTTTTATTAAATTAGCGTTGTGTTATATATTTAATTTTAAAACTAAAATAAATAAAATTTTGGTATGTAAAGTATAAGTTAATAAGTAATTTTACTGAATTACTTTAAATTTCAACGCTAATCACACAATAAGCTTTTGTGCTTCCATGTGGTTCTGGTCACAAGTCTAGTTGACAAATATCTGTTATTGAGCAATCCTTAGTATGAATGTGATGCTTGTCGAGATCAAACAATAAATAGATAGTGCAGCTATGTAGTGAAGAGTGAGTGCACTAAAGTTAAAAGGAATCCAGTGTTGTACTAATACTTTTTTCTTTTGGTAAAATTAAGTATTTTAATCAAAAATAAAATGCCTTATATAACTAAACAGTAATAAATGCTGAACTATAACAGTTCGTTTTCATCTATGGGTGTGTATGTCTTCAATTGCATCATTATTTTATAAAACTGGTTTTTTAATGTTTCAAGAATACATATGTGACTTGGACAGCGAAAAAGGGGTTATCGACCAAAGATAGTGGTTTTTCACCTGTTAGTTGATTCTTGTAGAAAAAAGTATGAGCTTTTTAATGATTAGATTGTCGTCAAGTTTATACGACACTTGGAAAAGCTACAATTTGTATTTAAATGCATTTTTCTTGAAAACATATTTTTGGCCAATAGCTTTCTTTTCTATCTATATCACATATTCTACAGCTGCACTCAAATGTGGAAGAGCTATTTGGTGCAAAATCTGATTAATGAGCAGAGATTTGACAACATCAACCTTAATAACTTTTTAGTTTACCAATTCATGATTACAAAGTTAATTTTTATGTAGCTAATTGGCATTTTTAAGATATGAAATCGTTACAACTTTTAATATACCAAAATTCACATACACCGTTATACCAGAAATAGTGCAATTAGAAATCTTGATTTTAACATTTCTAGAATAAGTGGCCACTATCTAACAAAAAAATATATATAAATATCCCTTTTCTTCAATAGTTTGGACCTCAACATAAACACGGTTACAGACTTATGCAGATTTGTATTTGGACTTGTTAGGCATACAGCTGGAAAATCAAGGTAGGATTAGAATTGAAGTGTTGTTTGGCATCGACATTCTTGATAATACTGCGGCTTGCAATATAAGTTTTGGCAAAATGTAAGTACACTAGGGAAAAACATTTTTTATCAAAAACAGAAGATGGGAATTTCATGAAAAATCAAGATCCTGAAGTTTGTGTTGAGTCTGATCAGATTTTCCTTTCTATCAAAAAAAAAAAGATTATTTTGATGGAAATGAGAAGATAGAACCTATTTTTATAACATACACTATAGTCTTGGCTGTAATATAAGTATCGTTTGTTTAAGTTTAGAATTGCTAAACTTCTTGATTTGAAAATGGAAAGGGGGAATTTTATCAAAGTTCAACAAAATCTTTGGATATAGACGTAAGTAATGAATAACTTGCTTTTCTAGATATACCAGTTGTGTTTGTTATATTATACATTATTACTTCAATATAAAATGAGATGGTAGCTATGAATTTGAAACTGTTTTGACCATAATTTATAATAAATTTAATATACAGAATGGAAAAAAATTTATGCTGTTGTAGAATGTTTCCATTTTGAATTAATTCATACATTTCATATCGAATAACTAAATTTTTATTTTTCAGTGTTTTTAGTACTGGTGCTTTGTCATCATTGTCTCCCTCTTCACGTGATTCTGTTGATCCAATTGCTGAACTGCTGTCTCAACTATCTGGAGTTCGTCGTTCTGCAAGTAACACAAGTAGTGGAACACCAACTCAGCTTCAACAGCTTCAAATGCAATTACAATTAGAACGGCAACAAGTGAATGCTACTCGACAACAACTTGAACGACTTCCACGTCGCCAAACCCAAAGTCAAACTGCTGTGAGAGAAACCACATCTAATGTGGAATCTGCTAGTTCTCATACATTAATGTTAAAGCCTTCTGTAGCGATTGCACAGCCCACCTCAACATCATTACCTACACCAACTCTTCCATCTAATTTCCTTCTTGCAGGATTGTTAGAGGAACTTTCTCTTAATAATGTAACAGAAGATACTCGTCTAGACCGTAGTCAATTTGTACAAGAATTGATTTTGTCTACAATGGTACGTCGCAAAGATCAAGCTAAAATTGATATGCCAACTAAACAGAATATATCAAAGTTTATAACAGATGATCGTGATGATCAAAATAATATAAATTCAGATTCTCCAGCATCTAATAGGCCTGAACCAACAGCAGAATTAGATTCAGATAATATAAAGTCCACAGAAATAAAGAAAAGTAGTTTTGATTGCTCTCCCAGTCAAAATGGCACTGCAGCAAAACCATCTACTAGATAGTTTTTGCTGCTAAGTTTATTTCCTAGATAAATTGCTTCAAACAAAAATGGGTTGTATTGGCTGAATTTGTGATAGTTTTGCTGTTTTTGTTATGTTCAAAACACTATAGGACATTATTTAATAATTTGTAGATTTACACTATTTAGGTATTGTTTACTTTTATTTATTTATAAACGTGCATTTGTAATCATAGCGTACTATTGAGAAGCAAGTGCTGTTTTTTATAATACATACTGGTGCAGACTGCTTAAAATTAATATTAATATATGTAATTTAACGTAAACAAGCTGCAATTTTTTTGCCCTATATTAATAGTATTTTTTTATTTATAATCAGCCAATATATTATAAAGAAAATTAAAGAATTAAAGTAGTGTTAATCTCTGTATATTTGAAACTGTGCACATATGTTACTGAAGACTTTAGGTAACAATATGGTTCAATTTCAGTTTTAATTTCTATAGAAAGTTTGTTTAATAATTTTTGTTTTAATAACTTGTTTGCATTCTGTTTGTGCTTAAGGTAAAAGGAATTAGTGTATGTAATGTAAACAATTTGAACTTTTGATTTGGTTTTACATAAAATAATTTCAAGTACTTTTATAAAATACCAATAATTGCTCTTTACAATAAAGTTTATGTATACACATTTAATGTTTCAAATTAAAAAAACTTGTTTTTGTTATATTAGTGTTGAAAATAAAACTGTATGTATTGTAAAAAGTACAGCAGCGACAGTGATTTTGTCATTGCCACCAAGCTTTCACCAAAGTACAAGTTAAATAAATAGAAGAAGAATGATGATATCATCCTAACCAAAATTTAGACTTATTCCAAATTAGTAAGTGACTGCAATAGGTAGGGAACTTCAAGAAGTTAATGTTTATTCATCCTAGATCTACAGGTCTTCAATTACTATAATTTTATGCACAAATTCAAGGTTCCATACAGTGTACATTAATTAACTGGACAACTTTTTATCGACCTATATGATTTTGTTTTGGCCAATACTGATATAATATCTGCCTATCAATCTTCATATTTTGAAATATGAATGTCATATTTTGTGCTACATTTCATTACACTGCTTATCGGCTGCTGTACATTAATTCGTAATTTCAAGAAATTAACAAAACTGTTGTTAAATCCATAGACTGCATTAGGTCAATTGGAATGGTGGCACATTTTCTCTTTTGTGAATATAAAATTGGAATCCTACTTAAAAGATGATGACTGGTTTTTTGAAAGATATATGGTTTGTACTGACAACAATTTAATTTCATGCATTTCTTTTTATTATCGGCTTCTATATTACGCATATTGATCGATACCAATAATCGACTTCATGGCCAATATAACCAATATATGGATATGTATAACGATATCAGTTAATCCTTTCAGAAAAGGTGGCAACAGAATTACTGAGGCTGTACCCTAACATGAATAAGCCTTTGTTTTGCAGTTTGTATTCGTAGTTGTTATTTCTAAATGTTCTATTGGCACATATTTTAAACTGTACGCCTTATTACTGTGGAAAAACGATCCTATTATCATATTCTCTCGTAGAGTTTTTATAAAGTATATCAGATGTTGATTTGATTTTTCAATCTTTGAGAAATACAGTGGTGAAGATATCTTAATAATAGACCTTTATAGATGTTCTCTGTTAGTTATCAATAGATGCACCTAACCTTCCTTCACATAAAATTTTTTTATGATACAGTTCTGATGCAGCATTTTACTTATATATTAACTGGGCAAAATACCTAGTGTTCAGTTTAAACAACGCACAGTACAGTAACAGTAGCAAGAATGGTAATATATAACCAACTCTTTATCAAAAATTCTAAATCATCGGCAATATTTTAATTTAAAACAATTGCATAAATAAATGAAAAGGAAATAAATGAAGAACATGTGCCAATAAATATAAAAAAATACATATTTTATATACATATTTAAGATAAACAGAATTCTTTACTTTGTGTTCTGTACTGTGCGTTGTTTAAAGTTGTAATAGACATTTTAAATGGCAGATACTCAGCTTTTTAAACTATATCAAATAATGAACAGATTTAGCAGTGAACAAAATATAGTAAACTATTTTTTCATAATATTTGTAAGGAACAGAGATGCCTGCTTTAAAAGAATTCTCATGATGTATATCTACATATTCCTTTTTCAACTTTATTCTCATCAATAGTTAAAGATTACAATTAAATTCTACATGTTCGTTTATTATTAATTAAAATAGTGGAAATATTTACTTACTTTTTCTTTTATATTCATACTGATTTTTGCATTATTTTATAAAGGCGTATAATTGTTACATTAACATTTTACTTATTGTGTATTAATGAAAAATAACTGGTCGTATTCTCACCTCGTAATTAGATTAAAGTCAGGATCTGATCTTAACAAGAAGAAAAAGGACAGTTGCTATGGTAGTTAGAGAATATTTAAAATTTAATCATGGGGGTGAGAATATAGCCCCTTCAATTTGTTTTTTTACTATTATTTTATATGTACAGGTTGTAAACAGATGATAACAAACTGACTGACTAGATTATTAGCAGTTAAAAGTAAACATTGTTTTTGGGACCTTTTGATCAATCATTAATAAAAGCTATTTTGAACATAAAATTAATTATAATGATTCTTTTAATAGTTTAATATAATGGAGTGAAATTCTTCCACCTATCACCTAATAATCTCATTATAAACTTTATAATCAAATAAAAAATTTCAGAAAAATAAAAAAAATGTTAACCCTCTAGATTACTAATCAAAACTTTTTAGTTAGCCAATAATGTTTATATTGTTTAAGTTGGGTGTTATTTAAAGCATGTGCAAAAAGTCGTGACAGAAAATAGAATCTGTAATTTAGTGAGCTTAATTCTTATTAATTTTTAAATACATCGTAATGCCTCAAATAAAACCAAATTATAACATCACAGATAACGGACCTTGGTCTCTTGCTAATCCAAGGTTTTTCTTAACATTTCTCATTAGCTTTTTTCTGGACTTTTCAGCAACATCTTGACTTACTTTTTGCCAAATTCTTTTGAATCCTTGAAGATTTTTTGCAGGTTGTTTTCGTTCCGTGTACTGTTGTTTGCACAGAGTCCAAAATTTTTCAATTGGTCTTCCTTGGGGAAAATTTGGTAGATTATATTTCTTAGTTACGTATTCCAAATTCTCAGATTTTAACAGGTTAATGACCTCGGTAGAATAATAGTTCGTAGCCATATCGCACCTCCTGAAGGAATGAGTTTTTATAGAGTTTACCTGCTCCCTTCTGAACTTGAACTTCTTGGTCTTCAGTATATTTTGGGGCGGTTTTCTTTTTTCTACCAATAATTCCTTCCTTCTATTTCTAATATTGTAACGTAGAAGGTGCTACACTTAATTTTGCAGCCATTTCTCTCACACTTGTTTCGGGATCCTTCTCAAATGCTTTGGTTATTCTTTTGATCTTTTTATTGGTCATAACTTCTGCTTTTCGTCCGGGAATTGTCTTGAATTTTGAAGAACCAGTCTGCATATACCTTTTTACTGCTCATCTAATCGTGCTTTCACTGTAATTTTGAATTTTAAAGTGTTTCAGCGTTCTTGAAAGATCATTATTCTGACGGTAAAAATTTACAATTGTAGTAAAAACGTAGCTAAACGTTTCAACTTTTCTGACAGTTAATTGACAAAGTGGAAATGCGACTACATTACTTTGTTTATTTTGAACGCCGCCTACTATGTTAAATATCAATACTAATTTTCTGTCACGACTTTTTGCACAAAGAAAGTGCTACAGGTAAGGAGCTACGAATTGTAGCAATCATATTGTCAAGTTACTGGCAGTAAGCACATCAGGGTACTGGAATTTCTGTCTCTATAGTTATGTATAAAAATATCCAGTTTCAAATGGGCAATATATGCACATACAAAGATTGTTTCTCAACATTGAAGGTATTCCAAAAATAATGATGCAGACTCAGCATTTTTCAAGTATATTGAGGAATTTTCAAATTCTTCATTTAAGTACTCATGGAGCCTTGTTTGAACATTATTCAACTTTTTATTGTTAATTTTTTTCTGTAACAATTAAAAATGTACAACTTACATCTATACAAATACATTTCCAATTATAACTAAATGATCTTTTTTTCAATAAAACGCCATGTAGGCACAGAATAAACTTTTAAATGTTACCTATTCTGAGTAAACCATTTTTGCATTATTTGAAAAAATTATTAACAAATAAATCCAAAAAGAGAAAATACTAATACGTGATAAAAACTAAATCTAACTTTGAAAAATGATTGACAGGTGATCAGTCCATTTCAAAAAACAGAAAAACCAATGTTGGTTGATTGTACTGTTTTACACTGAAGATTATTGTTGGACATAGACTTTAAAATATGCAGATTTGCAGGTAATATTCCTTTTTAATTTTAATCAACGATGACCCAGACATGGGTTCTGCCAGCGACAACAGGGTTGGACATACATCAGAACATTAAGATATTGAAAGTCAAACTATTGTAGTCAGTTTTGTATGAAAAGTCTAGGTACTTACTTATCGTAAATGTCGTCAAATCTGAACCTTCTGTGCATTGATTTATTCGACTCTGTTAGCACTGGTGAACTTCTTATATTTGCTAAGGACTGGTAGTGAAGTTCTGATGCATCTGTGCATTTATGGCTTAACTTAAAAAACAAACTTGTTTTTTAATTGCTGGTAATCTATCCTATTAGTTTGTCAGCATTATTTATATTTATAAAATGTTTCGTTTGATATTCTGTATTAAAATCATTTGATGTTCCTTGTTTTTCCACAGAGAACTGGTAATGTGTATGAAATATTGTGTAATTTAACATTTTAAGGATTTATGTTTAATCAGTACTTTTTTAAGGATATAAATTATTTATGTTAATGCAAATAGATAAAAGGACCGATTCTGGTGCAATTGTGTCACATAAAAATATCTCAAAATGTTATTTCCCAAACAATATGCTGTTGGAAAAACATATACCCAAGAAATGGGGAAATTCTTACAGAGAACTTTCTTAAGAAAACTTGAAACATTGTTTTTTAGTCAAAAAATGTGCTGTGCTAGTACACTATTTCAGAAACTTCCACCAGAATTTTCCCTTTTTATCCTCAAATGTTGTCTTCAGTTTTGTGTTTCATATATAATTAATAAAGGTTTTAAAAAATACTACACAAAAGAGATTATTTATTTATAACTTCCCAGAATCATTCATTTCAAATAGGAGAAACTCGCTATAATATTCATCTTGCCTTATGTATTCCATGTATTTCTTGTTTTGTTTAGATTGATCAGATTTCTGACTAAAGTAAATAGAATGTCATGTACAGGGTAGCATTTGTGATATTAAGTTTTCAGAATTTCTATCAACAACGCCATTAATATCAGGTAATTCAAGAGTATTGGTTGATACTTAAGGACGTGACAGGATCGCTAATTTTAGAAACAGAATTTCATATAAAAATATGTTAAGAACATTATCAAGGGTGTGCTACATTGAAGCAATGCCGATTAAGACATTGGTTTTGTTTCTAAGAAAAACATATAAATTCTTAATGTTTCTAAATTATGATGTTTGGTCTGGAGGAAAACCTCTCATTGTGGGGTCCCTTAATTTGTTGTTAAGTCACTGTATTTTGGGGCCCTACTAATGCTTTTTCCTAAGTTTCCAAGACCTCCAGCCAGCCTTGGTGTGGGTGTGTGCTTATGTGAGCAAGCATGCGCGCATGTGGGACACCACACTACATCATGATTTTAAGGGTTGTGCATGCATAAAAATAGAAGTGTAGAAGACATAAGTTATAACCTTTCATAATTGGATACACATTCTTATGAATGTCTCATACTGTTGTCTTCTAGAATATTGACCGTTCATTCTAAGCAACCCTATACTATAATGTAAAGATTTCTTGTTTTTTGTTATAATATCTGAAAAACACCTTAAGATATAAGATGAAACTTGTTTTT